>JAIUCV010000013.1:20957977-21481285 GCA_026724425.1 Erythrophleum ivorense | reverse complement strand
ATAATGTTTTCTGTGGACCCTGTGGACTCCCTAATATTATCTCCTACTCATATTCTGTCTAAACAAGTCATAACCATTGTAAAACATCCAATACATTTAGGTTTAGGAGTCACACACCAAAAAAATGGAGTTTTTGCCTTAGGTCCAGAATTCAAGTTTTTGCCACCAATTTAGAAAAATCATAATTAATTCTGAAAAATTCAATCGAAGCAAATGATAGCTTTCAACTATAGGGCAAAAATAATTCCAAGCCATGAAAACCTAGCAGGCCTATGTTTGATAGTAGAAAAGCTCCAAAGGTCTGGATGCCCTAGTTTGCTATCACAAGTTACTGATGTGAATTTCAAAAATTCATAACTAATTTTATAAAACTTGAAACCTACCAAACCATACCATTTTGGAAATATATGGATGTTAAAGTTCAGGAAAAAATAGATTCAAACCATTTTAAGCTCATTTAGAGAGTGAATCATAATGAAATAGTACTCAAGGTCGTTTGGCATCACTGGTTCTAATGCATAACTTCAAAATTTTATTTCTCTCTTTATAGACCTCCAAATGAAGTGCTTCTAGTTACTATAGCTCACTATGAATGTCTAGTTTCCCAATATAAAAGTTGAGAACCATTGGACCTCATTTAGGCTTTAGATGACTTAAGAACAATTCTGACCAAATGAACAGTAACTCATACCAAAACTACCCTATGGGCTTAACTTCAAAAAATCGTAATAAATTTTATAGACCTCCAAATAATGAGTTCTTGCACCGACAAAGAGCTCTATATGAGAGAGAGAGAGATATATATATATATATATATGTATGTATGCAAAATTTTAGCCTCAAAATCGCTCATTTGGTTAGGTTGGGGTTCAGCTCACAAAATGGGTCATTTTTTGTTCCTAAATGGTTCGTTTAAATGCCAAATGGTCTTCCGCTAGAACTAAGACCACTTGAGCATGTGGGAAAGCTTCAAAATAGGTTATTAAACTTGTCTAAGAAGTCCAACTATCCATAAATCTCAAAATCACTATCCCACTTGTTCATATGCACAAGTTCTTAAGGGCACAACCATGCATTTCCATGTCAAAAACCTTTAACCTCACTCATACACTATCAATTCTCATACATAAATCATATATTCATATAATTATATATGTTCAAATGTCTATACAACGTATATACTAAGAAATTACATCATTTGACAACCAAATAGTTACAAAATGGATAGATAACATAACTCTTTTGTTATTCTCTTCTTTTCAAGCTTAGTGGCCTCTGTCTCTTTGCTCATTTGGTCCACCTATACATGTTAAGTAATGGGGAGGGACTGAGATTCAAAGAATCTTAATAGCTCTATACACTTTCAATCATATATGATGGATGTAATTTCATACAAAGGAATGCCGTGCATGGTTTATGAGCTACATATGCATATCAAGAACATGATTTCCATTTCATGAAGTCTCAAATATATCAAAGTAGACTTTCAAAACCTTGGTTAGCCTCACTCACTTCTCTTGGGAGTTTTGAACTTGCCTCACCTATTTTACTTTATAACTTTTGACTAAGTCTCACTCCTTTTGAGACTTTTGGCTTGTCTCACCCATGCTAAAGGACTTTTGGCTCATCTTCAGCCTTATCAAGGGATTTTTGGCATCACCAAGTCTATTCAAGTCTTATACACACATAAAAGCAATTTAAGACACATAAGTGGTACCACACTTGTCCCTACTAGCTAAGCATATTTTTCATAGTTCAAACACAAACACAAGCATTTAAAGCAAGAAAACATCCACACACATATATGAGAGAAAGGTTAGAGAGCTACCTTTAGTGCAATTACATACACTTTTTCTTGATCTTTCTTCCCTTCCTTGGCTACACGCTTAACAATAGGTGGAGTAGGATTTCCTTGGGCCTACCACAACAAATAGAATTCAATTATCTTCTTGAACCAAGTCCTAAGCCTAGCCACACATTACTTTAATCGGCCTTTATGGATTTTAGAGGTACTTGGGAGCCCATGTGATTTTCCATTTTTTTCCTTGAAAGGAGAAATACTTGGAAGACCTCTTAAGAGTCTTAGAAACTCAATTAAACTCCTATATAAGCTTAGAGAATCTTGGGGAAATCAGATTTTAAGACATGTTTAAAGGTCTTTATCTTTGCTATCTTGGGTTTTATAAATTTTCCTTTAAGTTCCTTTACCTTTTCTAGTTCCCCATCATCTAAAATCTAGATTTCTTGCTTGCTTTTGATCAGAAATTACTTCCCCTTTTCAGCCCTCTTCTTGTTGAACATACACACTAAGAGAAGCAAAACAGAGAGAGCAACAAAGTAAGAAGGTTACCTTAGCTTCCTAGTTGTTCCTTGGATGCTCTTTCAAGTGGTTAACTCCTCTTCTTAGAACTCCACTCTTCCCGTCTAAACCATACCTAAAATAGCACCAAAGAAAACATTAAAACTATAGAAAGGGAGATGGGAAGGAGGAGAATCAACTTACTAAAGGAAAAACCATGAAACTCCTTACTTTTAATTAGTTTCTTCCTCCTCCTCTTTCTTCTCCTTGGCGCACCGCTTCTAGAGCTTTGAGGACCTATTTTTAGCTAGCCAAAGTTAGTTAGAATGAGGCAGAAGAAGCTGGATGTTCTTTAAAAGCCCAAAAGTCACTTTTTGCATTTTAGTCTTTATTGCTTGGTTTTGTCCAATTAGGCTCATTTCAACTCTGTTTCAAAAACCATCTTTTCTATCATAAAATTTAGGTTCTCTAACATAAAAATTGGCTTTGAAACCACTCAATTTGGATTTAAAATCCTCTCAAACTATTTAGTCAAAGTTTGGGTCAACTCTTTACCCAAATTGCTCACCGGAGGGGTTTTAGTTATTTTAGGAGTTCCCATGGTTTTTAGGGCCTTTGAGAACCTTAGAAAGCTCAAATATTTCTTTTAAAAAGCCTTCTTATGAGTTTTCAAAAAAGAGCTTGCTATAGCAAAAAAGTCCCTCGTTACAGCGAGAGCTCATAGTTCTAGACTTAACAGTTTTCACTATAGTGCATACTATTGTAAGGAATCCCATGGATTTTGTATGACATAGGCACTCGCCATAGCGAACTGACATCCTCACTGTAGCAAACTGGCACCATTGCTATAGCAAACAGGGATCCTAACTATAGCGATAAGACTTAACAAAAATTCTAAAACCTTGAGTCCTTATTTCCATAAAAGCAAGATGTTACATGTCTCAGCCAAGAGATGAAATTCCTACCTAAGGAGGTTTTAAATTTGGTTTCATGGTCTAAGAGGCCTAATGAGAAATATAAAGGCTTAATGAACCATTAATGTGAGGAAAAGAGTGAGTTATGATGATCTGTAAAATTTGGTACCATGAAAGACCCTAATTAGCCTTAGAAATGGAATAGGTGATATGGCTAGGCTTTTAGACTTGTTTTAGCCATAAAAATGAATAGATTGAGATAGATGAATAACAAAATCGCTATATAAAATGTGGCAAATGGAATGGATCATTTTAGAACACTTAAAATAACCAAATTTATATAATAAGACTTAGTTTGCATATATATTATAGATTGAATATGTCTTAATTGATTATTTTATGCTTTAATTGATATGTCTAGGCTAAGTAAGTAAGACCACATGAAAGTGTGTATGTGAGGCTATGGGGTCAAGAGAAGGTAAGCTAGGGAATTAATTGAATTTGTTAGCTAAGGTAGCTTTTCTTTCATTTTTATATGTATGGTTAGTTTGCTTGAGTCATTGGTTGCTTGTGTGTATTGTTTACAATGGATTGACTTATTCATTGTTGAATAGAATATGCAATTGCATAACGCCTATTTGCATTTGTAAGTAGGGTGTCTCTTTGATCGGGGAAGTTAGGGAGTGAGCTTAGGATTGCTCTACCTTAGGTCAAAAGTTCCTTGAAGGAATGAATTTGCTCTTATTTAAGACAAGAGAACCTCGAGAGCATGTATTTGCTATCTTATGTATGATTTAGCTATGATTGCATAACATACATGCTTACTTCTATGTGCTTGAGTGTAACATCTAAGATTTTTGAAAATTGTCTAAGTCTATTGGCTATAGCCAAGACCCTTGTTAGCTATAGCGAATGTACCTGTTTGCTGTAGCAAGTTTACACTTAGTTATAGTGAATTTACCAATTTGCCATAGCGAGAATAAAGTCTTCTATATTAAGTTTATGCATCCCATACAAAATCCAAAGGGTTTCTCATAATAGTGCATGCTGTAGAGAGAATGGGGGCTTGAGATTGATAAGTGCTCGCTATAGCGAGGGTATTTTTCGCTATAACAAAGTTTGTTCCAAAAAAAAAGTGTGAAAAAGTATATTTTTGCTATTTAAAGACCCTAGAAGCCTCTTTTTTCTTCTAACTAACATATGCTTTGTCTAAAACAGAGGAGAGGGCTAGAGAGAGAGAGAGAGACTAAGAGAAGTCAAGAAGAAGGGAGAAAATTAAGGAAGAAAGGTAAGAATCCTTAAGGGTTTTCATGCTTCTTCTTCTTAAAACTTTGTTCTTTTCCTTCCAAGCTTCCTTTCCATGGGTTTACTGAGTAATATGTTTTGTTTTGACTTTAACTCAGAGGGGGAAAGGTGGTATACTAAGGATAATGTGGGAGGAAGCAAAAATACTCTTGAAATAAGATTGAATCTAAGGTGAATTCTTGTCTTTGGTTGCTTCTTCCTTCTTGCTCTTCTTTATGGGTGTAATGCCTAAAACCATAACCATCTAGGGGAGGAAAGTTCTGACCTAGAACAAGTAAGAAACGATTGAATTAGAGTGCGGGAAGCTAGGAAATGCAAAGTAAGTGGAAGAAAAGCTAGTGAACTTCAAGATAGGAACCATAGGGATTCTTGAGCATTTTGTAAAATCTGATTTTGTCTAAGAATCCCCTAGCCTTTGGAGTTTCCAAGACCTCTAAAAAGCTTCCCAACTGTCTTTCCCTTTAAGGAAAATTTAAAAGCTTCATTTGACCTTTTATAGAATCATAGATAAAGTATGCTTCTTAAATATGCGATCAATGCTTTGGCTTGCTCTAAGAGAGTAATTATATGCTATGTGTTATGTCTAGGCCAAAGAGATCAAGCTCCATCTAGTTGCGGTTGTGAGACTGAGAAGGGGAAAGAGAAATTGAAAGGGAAGAATTATGTTTGAGTGCCAAGGTAGCTCTTCACCTCTTTCTTGTTGCATTCTTGGATGTATGATGGTCATTGTATGCTTGTGTGTGCACTTATATTGTGAGACATGCTATTTGATATTGCCTTATTGTATTGGTACCAATATGTTTATGTCTTGGGTTGTGAAAATTGCTCTTAAAGGGTGAGGTGGTGCCAAAAGTCCCTTGTAATGGGTGAGGTAGAGCTAAAAGTCCCTATGAATAGGTGAGGTAGAGCCAAAAGTTTTATGGATGAGTGAGGCCAAGTCAAAAGTCTCTAGACTAAGGGTGATGCCAATCCAAAAGTCTCTAAAATAGGGTGAGGCTAGACCAAAAGTCTCTAGAGCTTATTCTTGGCATTGATATAATTTTCATGCATGTGTTGTGTGACTTTTAATGGTTGGATGCCTACTTGCATGCTTTGACATGTTTATATGCCTTGATTGCTTCCTTGAATGAGTGCATAAGCTATTGAGATTTCATGAATTTCACCTCCTTCCCTCTTCCATCTTAACATGTTAGGTGGAGCTCAAAGAGACTAAAGTGGAAGTCAAGGAGTTTGAAAAGCTATTTCTTGCCACTTTGTATGGTTTGCATGGCCTTTTGTAAAATCCAATTCTTTGAAAACGTGAGAAAATGCGAGAAACGTAACATTTGGTTTCTCCATAAAATTACGAAACTCACCGGATACAAAAGAAAGTCTCCTAAAAAGAAGGATTTGAGGTCTAATAAAATTAGAATAATATTCTATATTTCAAATAATTAGGATCCAAGGTCAGAGATGCCCTGAAACCGAAGTCAGAACAACCAGACAAAATTTAACGAAAATGCAACAAAACATAATGGCATTTTTGTAATTTTAGATTCTTTTTTAGAAAACTCAAAGGAGGGATTTTTAAATGGGAAAAATGAGTTTTTTGGGGTTCTCAGAAGCCTTAAAAACCATAGGAACCCCTAGAATGGTTTAAACCTCTCCAGTTTACGTTTTAGAGCATCGGTTGACCCGAACTTTGACTAGTTTGTTTGACAGGATTTTAAATCTAATTTGGCTAAAACCAAAAGAATTTTATGAATTAGAGGACCTAAATTTTATGATGGAAAAGACAATTCTAAAAAAGGAGTTAAAATGAGCTTAAACGGAGCAAACAGGCATGTAGGGGCAAAATGGTCATTTTGAAAAATTGTAAAAGAGGCTTCTTAGGTAAGATTACATCTCATCACCTTCTCCAATCTTCCATTTGTAGAAAATTGAGCAGCCATGGTGTGACATTAAGAGGGGGAGAGAGAGAAGAAGTTTAAACTTCCATTTAAGTAAGTAAACGACGTCGTTTCATTCCTCGCCAATTAAGAAAATTGTTCCTCTCTCTAAGAGCTCTCTAATGGTGATTTTCTTTTCTTGAAAACTTGAAGATTCATGTTTAACCCAAGCCAAAAAGGAACTCTTTTCAAGAAATCAATCGATGTAAAATAATCTACGCAAAGCGAACTCTGTTTTAAGGTAAGACTTTACTTGAAACATTTGCAAAATCTTATGTTTTCAACCATTTAAGCTTCGGTCTAGAGAGAGAAAGTGAGGAGGAGAGTTTTTCTTTATGTGTTCTTGATGGAACCAAAGGTTATGGAGTGTGAGGATTAAGAATATACAACTAGAATTGAAAAGGGAGCTTTAGAATGTAAGTTATGGTATTTAGGGATTTGGTTGCACCTAGGGTAAGATGAAGCTTTTTAGTAGTAGTTTAAGTTGTTTATGAGTATATATGAGTTCCTAAGACACCAAGAGAGCCTCCGACATGCTTCTCCCATCAAAGAAATTAAAACAACTCCATTGGTGCCATATGGAAGCATAGCCTTGGCCACAGAGGGTTCATGCACCTAGGGAGTGTTTTAATTCTTTCCAAGCTTAGTTTTGCATCATGTATGATGGGAGAGTATGAGAAGAAGCCTTGGAAAAATTTTAAAAGCCATGGATAGTGAGATGATATCATAGGTTCCATATTATGGCTTAAAGAAGCAACACCTAGTTAGGCTCCTTGATTTGATTATGTGATGACTCTAAGAGGTTTAAATGGAGTCAAGAATTATAAATGAATGGAGGGAATAGAGGCAAGATGACATTTTCTTAAGATTGCTTCATTAAGTGCATTATGGAACCATAAAAGAGCCATATGAGTTACCTAGCTTTTCTAGTGAATGTATGGCTTTAGAATTTGATTCAAGAGTGTAATTGGCTTCCATATGATGTGTCTAGGCCAAGAAAAACAAGCTTCACATCATTGTGAGTGTGTGGCTGAGAGAGGGAGCATAATTCTAAGAGAAAAAGTGTGCTTGTGTGGCAAAGGTAACTCTCTCTACTTTCTCTCATATATGAATATGTGTTTACCTTGTCTTTGAATGTGTATATGTGTATTTTAAGTCATGAAAAATGTTCTAATGGTACCATGATGTTGTAAAATGTTCTTAAATAATGCCTAATATGTGTGCTTGGACTTGCTTGAGAGTGGTGGAGCCAAGAACCCTTAGCCATGGTGAGGATGAGCTAAGAACCCTTAGAAATAGTTAAGACAAAGTAAAGAGTCTTCCAAGAGTGAGGTTGAGTCAAAACCTCTTAGAGTAATTGGATGAGGCAAGTCCAAAATCCATAAGAGAATGGGTGAGGCTAATCCACTTACTTGGCAAGCCTATTTATGCTTTGTGTGACTTGTTCAAATACTAAGAATGCTTCTTGAATGATTACACATTCCATTATGCCCATGCATGGATTTTCAAGACTTGTATTACATTCTTTATGTGTGATTGAAAGGGAGATGAGCTATTGGGATTCTTTGAATCTCATTCCTTCCTCTCCAATGTCTTAACATACTAGGTGGACCAAATGAACAAGGTAATGGAAGCCACCAAATTGGGAGATAAGAGATTGACATCAAAGTATCTAGAATTGCCTAGTTTTGTCTCTTTTGTAGCCATACCAATGGCATATGATGTAATATGATGATGGAAATGTTGTATAATCATTTGAACATGTGTAATTACTCATATATTTTATGTATGTATGAGGTTTGATGCCAAATGAATAATAATGTAGTTTTTACACCTTGGATGGCAATGTGAAACATGTGTAATCTTGTGTATGGCATGGGGTGAGGGAGTGAGTTTTCAAATTCTGGGTTTATGCACCTTTGAGACAAGTTTAGGAGGCCATTTTGGTGCATTCCCACATGCTCAAGTGGTCATAGTTGCCTTAGAATTCAAAATAGACCATTTGGATCCCTTATATGACACAAAATAAGCTATTTTGCAACCCAATGTCAAGATCTGACCAAATGAATGAATTTGCCATAAAATTTGGCATACATATAGATCTTATCTAGAGCTTTTTGAGAAGCTAAAGAACAGATTATTTGGAGCTCTATGAAATTAATTATCATTTTTTAAAATTGGTATTTTTCTGCTAAATAGATGCAGACACTGTTCATATGGTCAAAAAGTTAGGCTGTGTCATTCGAGCATCAAATGGTGTCCAATGCTCATGAAATTTTACAAGCATAAACTAGACATAATGAATTTTCCATGGCCTGAGATCACCCTAATTAGACATTTGAGCAGGGAGATATAATTTTTTGAAGTTAGAGGACAGTACTAGTAATGCAGTCGACCTCTAGTATTGTTCCATTAATTTTTGGTGGCTAGCAACCTTTGTTGTGGTCTAGATTTATTTTTAGCATAAAGTAGATATCTGTAGCTTTCTAGAATAGTATAGTGTGCCTAATTTCAATTTTTCTAGATTTAGTTATGATTTTTCAAAGTTTAGACACAGAATCTGAAAATCCTACTCGAGGCTGCACCATTGCATTTCATGCATTCCATCCCCTTGCACGAGTTCTAGGCCACTTCTTGGGATGGTTATGAGTTGCATTTGTGTAATTAAATATGAGAATGAGAAGAATGAGTCCATATGGCCCATAGAACACTGAATAAAAATTTTATCTGTGACGTAACGCAATTTAATGAATATTTTTAATAATTTTTCCTTGGCAAACTTGTATGATCTAAGGAAGGGAACTTAAAAATGAAGTAAGATGAGCTTAGTAAATATGGTATTACACCTTTGGTGTGGGCCTTTGATGTAAAAAGGTGTCAATATTCATATGTACATGTTATTTTTATAATGTAAACCTTGGAGCAAATGTAAAAGTATGCGAATACATTGTACATATCAATATTATAGTCAAAACAATGAGAATGCATGATTTTCCCACTTGGTAGCTCACCCTTAGTTGTGTATTATGGCATGTGACATAGTGAGTTTGAGATACATAATGGTTTAGACCACTTGGGCAATTCATATGTGATGTATTAGTGCTTTTAAACTTGCCTAAGAAACGCCAAACACTAAAAGGAGCCATTTGGACTAAAGAGTTGCATTATGAGAAGCAAAAATGACCATATTGGTGGGCTACGTCACTTTTTGTCCAAATGAACTCTCCTTGATCTAAAATTTAGTATGTATCTAGAGCTTGTTAAGAGTTTTTTGGAAAGCTAAAATGCAGAATATTTGGAGTTCTATGAAATTTTTGGTGAATTTTTGAAGTTGGAAAATGTTCTGGTTTTGGTCAATACACTGTGCAATTGGTCTGAAAATTTTATATGTGGAGAAACTAGACCTTCCCAGTAACTTGTGCCAATTGGAAGCACCTCATTTGGATGTCTAGAGAGGGTGATATGAAATTTTGAAGTTGTTATTCTGTTCCAGGCACATCTCCAGATACGTGTTATTGTTTGATTGATTTTAAGGGTCAGAATACTCTTGGATTGGTCTAAACTATTTTATCCTTCTAGTTAAAAGTTTTATCTATCCAAATTGGTATATAATGCATGGATTGGATTTTTTTAGAATTAATTATGAATTTCCAAAGTTTATATCAGAAAGTTGTATCAGATTTTTGGGTAACTCAATGTCCTTGTTGTTTTTGTTGTCAAACATGGTCCAAATGATGTTATTATGGCTTGGAAGTATTTTTAGCATAAATTTGACATCTAGAGCTTTCTAGAAAGTTATGATTTGCTTGATTTCTATTTTTCTAAAATTAATTATGATTTTTCTAAAGTTGGAGCCAAAAATTTGACTTTTGGACCCATGAGAGAATTTGCATTTTTCTAGTCTTTGGCTTCATATCTGTGGTTCATGTAACACCCCAAAAATTAATTAAGGTGTTAATTATAGATTTGGGTCAATTAAGAATAATTAATATGGGATAATTAGGCAAGTTAAGTGAATGAAAATTTTAGAGAGATAAATTATTAATATGAGTTTGAGATTTAATTAAGTTAGAAACCCTATCTAGGCCCAAATTAAATTAAGTAGGCTAAGGTTAAGAACTAATTGAGGGCCCAATCTGATTTAATGAATTAGAAACCCAAGACCTAACTTACACAAGCTCTTATAAATGGCCCAATAACCCTTGTGTAGACCCAAATCAATTGAGTCCTTCAAACTTAGTTTGGCCCGATTAAATTTCTGCAGCCTAACACATGAAAGCTGGCCCAACAAGGCTTAAATCTGAAACCCACTTAGTATTGGATCTTTGGATCAGCCCATGACCCATATTAGACCCAACTTAAACCTAACTAAAACCCTAAACACTTTAGCCCCTCCATATTTTGCTGAAACACAAACACACAACTCATTTTTAGAGGTTTAAAGGGAGACTAGGGTTTGGGGCAAGAAATCTACCATTTATTACTTCTAAACTCAATCAGCTAAGGTACTTGTTATACAACTTAATCCCATTTTCTTTCTCTTCATTTTGTCCTTATTAGTTTTTCATTTGGAGCATTTTCACCATACCCAAATTCTAAAATGTGGTTGTTGGTATTTTCTTAGAAGATTTTCGGAGGTAGAAGCTAGGAGGGATATTGGGTAAGTGTATACTCTCCATTCTAATATATTATTTGCTAGTTTAAAACCCCCATGGTTGATTTGTAGTATAGGTATTAATTATGTACGAATTTGCTTAGGAATTAGGGTGATATATTGAAGTTTCTGGTAGAGGACATATTCAATCTGAATTTGGGGATTTGTAGTGGCTGGGTAAGTGTCGCCTGGGTAGCCATTAGTATTTTAATTCCTTGGTTGCTTGTTGCTTCTATACATTATGATTTAAAGTAGTAATTTTCTGATGTTATGGTTATAGGGAGATTTTGGCACTGCTGGTGGCTTTTCAATTATTTACAGAGTGAGGTAACTGGGGTTGATGCTAATTCCATGCATATGTCTATTTAATTTTGTATCTACTGCATGATTATGATTTTGAATGCTAAATGAATTGGTTGGCTATCTGTTATATGTGATTGGACCTTGTGAGTCCATAGTGGAGCTGTGGTCCAGCTGCCACCTGTGCATGTGCTTCGATCGAGCACCGGATTATGATCAAACCCCAGATGCACTGAGCCCTAGTTGTGCTCATTGGGGAGTAGATGCCGTGGACGGGCCTCTCCCAGTGTTAATGGCCTTTAACATGTAGAATTGTGATTGCTAGTATGTGATAGTAATCATAGATAGCCTAATTGTTTATTTACTGATACGACTAGTATGCTTTCTGATGCTTATATGAAATCATGCATATATGTTGATTAAACTAGAATATATGAATGGAATTTGCCTTGGTTACTGAGATTTGCATCTCACCCCATTTCATGGGATTATACTTTCAGGTAAAGGCCCTTTGGGTAAGGATAAGGGGAAGCAGGAGGATGAAAATCCATAAGTTCTAGTCATGTGTGGAGGAAGCTACACTTAGGCTAGTTTGCGTATAGTAGATGCAATTTTGTTAATCTTTTATATAGCATCATCATGTAATCATGTTGCCAAGTATAGGCGTTTATATTTTTATTAGTTAGAATGTATCTATTAAAGAGTTAAGTTTCATTATATCTTGGTATTAGATGTATAAACTATTAGTATCTGATGTATAAGCTTTGTTGAATTCATGATATGGTCTACTATTGGAAATGTCATCATGAGATATATTAGATTGTTAATTTGAATCAGTGATGTATGAAATCTCTAATAGGATATGTATTGAATGATAATGGTTGATAGTTCATGAACTCTTACTATTATTACTCTATGGACTTACTGATATAGGGTAGTTGGAGGAGTAGAGATTAACATTTAAGTCTTGAACTAGTAACGATAGATAAGCTGGGTAAATTAGGCTAATGAAAGCTATTGGAGTCCCACAATTAAGGTAAAGTAGCCCTAGGGTGTCATTGGAGGGAGAGTGGAGAGTATGAGACAATATTTTAGGAGTTGTAGGATCAGAAGGCATTTCGCCTCGGCCAATAGAGGTAAAGTTGCCCAGGGAGAGTATCAGAGAGCAATTCACCACAGCGAAAGGTGGAATTAGCCACGGCGAAGTGTGAGAGGCAAAATTGGAAGTCATCCAGAGGGTAATTCACTACAGCTAAATGGGAATTGGCCGCATAAAACTTTTGTGAAATTGTGTCAAGCATTCCAGAGAGGAATTAGCCACAGTGAAAGGGGGAATTGGCTGTGGCCAATAGCAAGAGGCGAGTGAGGTAGGTTCCAGGAGGCTAACTCGCCACGGTGCCATGTAAGTTAGCTGCGGCGAAGCTCTAACTAACAATCCAAAACTCTCATTCAAACCGAGAGTAATTGGCCACGGTGCAAGGAAATTTAGCCATAGCTAACAATCCCAAACTCTCATTCAAACCTAGATAACTTGGTTTTTCCTATGGTAGCCTCAAGGGATGACTTAGAAACATTAGTGGAAGATTCTTGCGAGTTGGAATTAATGGGTAATAGAATCAAAAGCTTATAAATAAGTGTCTGTTTCCCTTGTGTACATGAATACTTGTAATTATTTGGCTGATGACCCTAATAACATTAAGGTTCAAATTTTCCTACATTTTTCGAATGTAATTAGTTGTAATGTCTTGTAACCCCGCTTTATGGTTATTAATCATGTATTTAACCTTAATTACAATGATTAGAAGTTAGGGTCGTCACAGTTCATGGGTTGTTTTATGCTATGTATGAGTTGTATGAATAAATTTTAAGTAAGGAATGTGATTGATAGGTTCACGGGACCCACGGGCGCGAAGTACGGACATCTAAACCCCAACATAACGCATTAAAATGCTATAGTTTTAGTTCTTTTCTTTAAGAATTATATGGAATCAAGCTTAAATGATGGATAATCAAGGTTAATACATTATGGTGTTACATTGAGTGAACCATATGTGTTTTGAATATTGGTTTAGCTACTGGGATTCTTTGAATGTCACATTTTCTTATCTCTACTTACCGTAGCCAGGTGAAACCCAAGAAAGGAAAAATGAAGATGCAAAGGCCTAGAAAGATCAAATTCTACACATGAAATACTTAAAATTTAGTGTTTTGTACATGAACATATGAATCCATATTTTGATGCTAATGTAATAGTAATACATGCAAGAATGTTAGATTATGATTTTGTGGCCCATGGACATGTATATATATAAAGAATTAGAACATGATTTAACATATAGCATTCTATGTGGAACACATGTATATTTGCCTGTAGGATGGTGATTTTTAGTTGCAAAGCAATTCTTATACGATAAATCATTGTTATATGATGAATAAATGGATTGAAATATTTTCATGAAAAGAAATGACATTTTAGAGCTTATTTAGTACTAATTAAAACTAAAATTTTAACTATTTAAGTTATAAAATGTCCATTTACCCTCATTAGCTTTAATGACCAAATTTAGCGATGAAGTTTGCATTTAGAGGATACCTAGAGCTTTCTATAGAGTCAAATATCATAATTTTCAGAGCTTTATAAAATATTTGTAGAATTTTCAAAGTTTACCCCAAAAGCTATCATGCATAGTCACTATTCATTCTAATATAGCCATGAATTTCATGTTCTTTGATAGAACAAATGGATTCATTTTGATTTGAACTTTTTAAAATTGAAAGTTTGCATCCTAAGATTTCTAAGGACACTTGATTTATGATAATTAGAGTTGCGTAGCTTAAGTTATGAATTTTTGAAATTTGGGCATTATTATGTGCTCTATAGCATAATCGAGTAAATGATCATCTTTATGGGTTTAATCCTTATATACATGTTATCTTGGATTGAACTAATTGTGTATGCATTAATTTATAAGATGAAATGGTTAGAATCAATATATGATATGGTGTAACAATGATAAGCTAATTGCTATCATCTATTAGAAGGAGGAATTTATGAAAAAAGGAAACACCTTCACTTCTATTGAAACTTTATGTCAATTGAATCCCACAAGCTTAGTATGGGTTTTCATAAGGGTAAGAAGCTTATGTCCCATTTTAAGGAAAAGAAAGATACCAAGAAGAAAGGTGGCAAGTTTGTGAACCATCTAGAATCAAAGGAGAAGGGATTTAAAGGCAAGTGTAGCTATTGCAAGAAGCCAGGCTATAAGATAGCAAATTGTTACAAACTTTAGAATAAGTAGGAAAAAGAAAGTTCCTTTCTTTTTCTTTTCTTTTCTTTTTAGCTCTTTAGCTCTGGTTTATTTTGAATTGTTCTATTCATATACCATTAGATTCTTGATGATTAGACTCTAGCATTACTATTCATATTACAAACTCTTTGTAAGGGATCATAAATAGGAGGAAGCCAAGGGAGAAGTAAAGAACCATAACTGGTATTGATGGAGTAGCATTAGTAGACGTAATAGGAATTTCTTTATGTTTGGATTTTGGACATATTTTGAAACTGAATAATACTCTTTATATAACCTTGATTTTTACTTTTGTTTTAGACATATATATTTATTCTTTTTGGCAAGAAAATGGAAAAATTGTTATTTACTTTAATTTAGTTGTTATTAGTTCTACTATGCTAAATAATGGTTTATACACTTTAAATCTTGATTCTTTGCCTACTAAGCCTAGCTCCATTACTAATATTATTTTTACTAGCAACGAATGCAATAAGCATTACAAGAAAAAAATAAATGAGACTATGGGCGAAAAAAATCCATCTTTAAAGAGTTTTAGATGGAATAAGAGATGGAAAAAATTTTGCCTTTGTTTTTGGCATTGCAAAACAATTACAACAAAAAAACTATGTTGTATTAGATTTAAAGATGAAAATTTTTGTCTCAAAATAAATTCATTCCTACTTGTTGGGATAGGGATATCTCTATTTAAAAACAAAATTTATATTTTTTTTTCTAATCTACCTCTGATTAGAGATGAATACTTCCATGCTAAATCCATTTTTAAAGTGGAGATGATTAAATCCTTGCCAAATTCACCTCTAATTAAGGATAGATATTTCCATTACAAATTCTGTCACTCCTACACTTTGCATACGATATAACTTACTATATGGAAGGATCTTGTATTACTAACAGAAGACCCTGTTGACAAGGTCTTAAGTTTTACAAAGCAAAATTTGAGATCCTGTTAACAAGGTTTTTAAGTCCATTGTGTAGAGTCCAAGATCTTGTCAAAAAGATCTTAGACCTAGGAGATTTGTACTGACCTATCTAGAGAGTTTCTAACACTAACCCAAGTATGTCCTATCATCTTTTCATGTAAAGATAATAATCAACATTTACTTTCATTTAACATTAAACACTTCTATTAAATGTAATCATTAGGTCCTATGGAAAGTTTCTCATGTACTATATTCATACAGATCAAAAGAGAGATTAACACTACAATGTTACATCCTCACTGGAGTCAAACTTTACATTCAACACTTGTTCAAAGGATTCATAAGACCAATTAGTACAATCAGTATGTAACCTATTAGTCGGTTTGTTTGTTCTCTATTTGTCTAGCTCCATTTGTAGCATAGTTAATACCTGTAAAATAGTCAGTTTATAATGAGATAAAATCCCAGTAGCTAACAATGTACTCAAGAAACACACATATAGATAGCACGGATTACTATCTAGGATACATTTGATGCATACTTTGGTGTCGGAGCATGTAATATCTAAGTAGCAGCATTTTCTCATTCGTTAGGCTAGGTAGCAGCATATTCTCATTCGTTAGGTTACCATGCTTTGGTTATTGGCCAATAATAGCAATCTAGTACTCATAAAGAGTCATCTTAGTAGATATACATGCAACCAAACACAGCATAGGGACTTTGGGAATTCATCCAGTGCATAAACATAAATAGCAAAATGAGTACAGTATTAACTACCTATTTCATCACCGTTCTCTGTCACATTATTCCTTAGCTCTTGTTGTCCCAATTGCCTTCCTAAATTTCAATCATGCATTGTCTTATTTAAGAATGAGTCATGGTTAATATTTACATTGCAATTAAATTACTAATCCCCCCGTACAAAATTCCTAAACCCCTTTCGTTAGTTAACTATTGGAATTCCTAATTGTAAACAATCACATCTTTGTTTTCTTTTCCTTCTCATTAATTAGTTACTATCTAAGTTATTCATGTATGTTCCAGTGCTATAAAGCTAAGTCCTTAGTCCTTATTTTCAAGCTTGATTCTCTAATTCACCATACAAATTCACACTACACTAGTAAGAAACAAAAGCTACTCTAGTCTCAATTTAACTACATTTTCGGACCTGTTTTTGTGAAATTTCTTTCCTCCATTAAATGACCTCCAAAAATCATAAAAATTGGTAGAGTGGTCCCTTATTATGGTAATTATAAGCAACAGAAACAGTTTTCAGGAATTCCCAAGGATAGCCCCTGAACTCCTACTGTTTTGGTCACTACCTCAGTTGAGCTCGCTGTACACTGCCCTTGCTGTTTCTGGCTTTGTTATCCTATCAAATGAGCCCAGAAACTCCTAATAGTTTGCAGACCCAAAGTTATACGTCTTAGCTACCTCCCCACCAAATTTAATGCACTAATTCCTTCATTTATCCATTTAACAAAATTCTCTATGAAATCAGCCCCAAGCTGTCCCATCCAGAAGCTAAATTGAATTAGTGGGTTGTTTCTTTGATTTACCTTGTTCCAAAAATTCTGTAATTTTCCAGATTTCAAGTATAAGGAATGGATAACATGTCATACAAATTTTGGCTTCAAAATCCTTTTCTAACTAATTCTACAAAGGCAAAATATCCCGGTCCAGAACAAGGAAGCAACTTAGAACTTACCTTTTGTGGAGTCCTTGTACTTTGGTTTATCTTCTCCTCTCTCCTCTTCTATGGCTGTCTGAGTTTTCTCCCTTCTTACCACTACTTCCCTCATCCAAAAATGAATTAAGGTGAATGGTAACTAATGCAACGGACAGCTCTTGCTTTTTCACCGCTTTTAGATGGCATGAAGGCCAATCAAAATTCCTTGACTCGGTGCAATTGCTAGGTGGCAGCAGATATGTGTCTTATTCTTGTTTAAACTACATATTAAAGGTAATATTTAACTCTTGTTATCAAACCAAAGATGAGCACTAACCATTTCCAATTGAATATGTACATACGTAAGTGGGTGGTGCAAGCATGAGGTGTCCTCATTCTAAATTACTTCAGCTATTCATTTACATGGTGGTGTAAGCATGAGTTGTCCTCATTCTAAATTACATAAGCTATTCATTTACATGCAACTTTCATTCCTAGCTCCTCCACGACTGAATGCACTACCTAATGTAATCAAATGTCATCTGCCACATATACTCACATGCCTTACACATGGAAGCATGAGGTGGCATTGGTATTAAATTTCCATATCCAAGAGAGAAGCAAGCCATGGTCAATCAATTGTGTATGGTGCCTAATCCCCATGGAAATACAGATTGTGAGCAAGATTGGAATATAATTTATGGACGCACATATATATAGTGTAAGTGTAAAGTCCCACATCAGCTGGAAGGGGCCTGTGGCTAGCCCATATAAGTGGGGAGAATCCTCCTCCTCACAAGCGCGCTTTTCCTGACAGCTAATGGGAGAAGCCATCTCTCAGGAAAGGACAAACACCCAGGGAGCGCGGTAGGGGTGTTCATTAGCCCGATTGGCCCTAGGGGCCTGCCCTAGCCCGATCTAATTGGGCTGGGCTGAGTCGGGCTAAAATATAAATGGGCATAACTTTAAACAAAACTATTTCAGGCCGGGCCAGGCTAGGTCACGGGTGAAGGTATGTTCTGCCCAACTCACCCTAATAGTTACCTTTTTTTTTAATTATTAATATCTTGTCATCTTATATTTTTTTAATTTTTATTTCATTTAATTATCTCTGCATACTATAATTTTTATTACCTATGCAAATATTCTTTACTTCTTAATTATTTTTATCATTGATGTGAACGCTTACTGACATTTCTTTTGTTGAATAATGAAAATATAAATATTTACCTAAGACTAATTTGTTAGTATATCTTATATTTTACTTGATAATACTAGACTATTTTTTATTACTGATACAAATATAAGAGTACTAAAAGTCCATTGTTTTGAAATATATGCCTATAAGTTCGTAAAAAAATATTTTTATATTACAAGTATCAATTCATAAAAAAAAAAATTAGTTTGGGCGGCCCTAACTCACCCTATCCTAACATAAATCAGACTTATTAGGGCCGAGTAAGGCCACAGGTATAAAAACAAGCCCAATGTCTTAATCGGGTCAGGTAGTGGACATATTAGATGTTCGATCTGGCCCTGCCTATGTATAGCCCTACTTATTAGGGCCTCCCTGGCTCACCCTAACCTACCCTAAAATTGGACTTCTCCGAGCAGGGCTGAGCCATGGGCGTAAAAATATGCCCAAGACCCTAATCGGGCTGGGCTTCAGGCCAAGCATCGCCTTGACCTAGCCCTGCCCATGTACACCCCTAGAGTGCGGTTCACAGAACCTACGACCGGGGGATAATACTTGTGAGGGCTCTGTATTTGTTGGTATCAGAGCAAAGTTCCAGGCTCTTTTGGATTGGATTTGGCTTGAGGAAGTAGCATTAGGGCTATGTAAAGGCTCGAATGGATAGGTAGAACCTTGTATGAGACATTGTGGGTGTGTGGAAGTAGTTTGTGGCTTTATTCATGATGAGTAAGTTGTAGAATGGTCTTAGAGTAGTTAGTGGACATCGGGAAAGAGTGGCCTCTAGAGTAGCTTGAGTAGTGTTGAGTGATCTGATGGCTAGAGCTTGATGAGATGTGATAGCTTACCAGGGTTAGTGGCAAGCCCTGACATACACGATGAGAAATGATCTTGTTGATATGAAGAGGCTTGTTAGAAAGAGTATGTGAGGCCTAATCCTCCCTGGTAGTCATACTCAGGCCATTCCGAGATGTCTCGCTTAATGCAGAGACAAGTAGGATGTAGTGCGATATGAGATGAGACTGTGGCTGCACAAGACTAGTTTAGAGGGGAAGTGAGAAAGAGTCACCCCCTAACCACAATACCCAAATTTCTAGGTGAGTTTTAGAGCCCAAAAGATTAATTCCCTCAGGCCAGGAGTTTGAGTTACAAGCTACACCCTAGAGCTCGATTATCCAGAAATGATAGGTAGTTATGTATGAATAAAGCATGAGGTAGAACCTTCTAGCTTGATGAGGCAGTGAGGCTCAGGTTGGTAGCTAAAGATGAAAATCCAATCCCTGAAAAAGTAAGCCAATCAAAGGCCATTAGCCATGGCCAATTATTCCATAGAAATAGTGAGGCAATCTAGAGAATTCCTCGTCGCGGCCAGTAAAGAAGTTGGACATGGCCAATACTCAGATAAGAAAACTAGGGTGAACCTGAGGTTGATTAGCCGCAGTGAATGACATGTTTGCCGCGGCGAATGGCACCATGAATGCCTTGTTGGTCATATTCAAGCCAACTTGAGAAAGGAGTTGATAAGGGGTCAGATGACCCACAGAAAGTGAAAACCCCTAGTATAAGTAGAGAAAAGGGTATTAAATAGTTACGAAAGATTAGTAAGAAATCTATGGGCCTAGTAGTTGAAAATGAGAAAAGAGCTCAGCATAGAGAAAGTTAGACATAGGGATAATCAGGTTGTTGAGACCCGCCTATGAGGCGTTGACTCCAACCTAGAGTGCTACCCAGTGAGACACTGAATGATAGAATGCTAGTGTGGCCTTGAAATAATGTGAGATAAGGTTACTAGCAATGAGGCACTGATATACACATATTTCTATCTATTTGATTCTCCTAACTTAGGCATTTTAATGATTAAATATGGTTTTAAGACTTTAATTAGATAAGATTTTGTTTTAGAAGCCATTTCTACATTTTAGGAATTTATTTGCAAAATTATGGAATTTTAATGCATAAATCTTTTTAAATGAATTTTGTGAATATTTCTATTTCATTCTTTCCATTATTTTTGTGCAAATTTTCAATGCAAAATTGAGCTTGAATGGAAGTTGATTTAAAGAAAAGATGAAGGCTTCATGTGTACAGTTTGGAGGAAATAGAATGGAAGCAACGTGGAGAAGAAGTGGTAGAATATGGGAATAAAGAATGTATAAAGAAGAAGCTTGAGGGGAAGGAGAATGAGGCAGATCACATGTGAAGAGAAAGAAGACACAAAGCCTCGGGCTGTAGCACTTACAAGAAGCTACGTGGATGAAGTAAATCGCATAAGAAGTAGAACAAAGCTTAAGAGCACGAGGAGGTTAAAGAAGAGGCAGCTTGTGTGAAGAGAAGATTGCATGGAAAATACTTGGAGCAACAAATGAAAGAGAAGTTCACGTAAGATGAAGCAACAAGCTGGAGCTGAGAGCAAAGCATACTACAGCCATTAAGGAGCTTGGAAGCCACGAGGAAGTAGCTTGGGTTTGGAAGCTCGAGTTCTACTTGCATGTGAGTAAAATAGAAGAGAAGCAAGAGTTGGGTGTTGCACGAGCTAAGAGATGAAGAAGCTGAGCTAAACACGACGTGGAAGAAGCGTTGAGCTTAGCTGAAGAAAGAACACGAAGAAAGGATCTACACTAGGGAGCTGGAGGAGCTACACGAAGTCGATGGAGCTGAAAACGAAGAAGAAGAAGCATGTGAAGATCAAGAGGAAGCTACGTCTGGACTCGAAGATGGCATGAAGCAGGGATGAATTCATTTTATATTATATTCCAATGCATTAACCATTCACAGCGGGGCCCACACCTATACACACATGCAAAAACACATACAGTACCACGATAAAGAAACGCTGAAGCTAATGTAGAAGAAAACTCGTGGGAAGGAAGACGCTGGAGCTGATGTGATTGCTAAAATGGCTACAGCAGAAAAGAACAAAGCAAGACATGGAATGAGTAAGAGAAGCAGCCAACGTTGTGCCTGGGAACAGAAGCAAGGTTTTGATGTGGGTTCTGGTTTGAATGGAAAACAAGAGCCACGAGTTGAAAGAAGTGAAGAACCATGTAGCAACGTCCTCTTATACGTAAGAACTGCATGAAGGCTAATGTGGAAAATAATTAACAAAGCTACTGGTTTTTCTTGATAAGAAGGAAGAATAAATTCACGAAGGAGGCTGCATGTGAGCACGTGGAATCATTAAAAGAATTCACGTGAGATGAAGCAAGCATCCAGCACATTCACGCCTCCATTTGAATCCACCCATCTCATATCTCTATAATTTCGGAACCTTTGCCTATTTATTCAGCCTTCAGCAATCCATTCACGCAGCATTCAGCCATCCATCTTACACCCTCTTCTTCCATTCCACCACCACGCCTTCTCTTCCACTCCATACTCATCCCCATTCCTTCCATCTATCTCCAATGAAGTTCTAATCCATCTTGAGGATAGCAAGGAAGAAGCTCTTGGAGAAGCTTGAATCCATGGATGAACATAGAATTTTTGGGCTAAGAATTTCTTTATTTTCCTATACTTTTTCTCTTTCATATGTTATCTTGGTTAAGTTGTATTTGATAGGGAATTTGTGTAATTATAATTAGTGGCTGGTTAGACACTAATTAGGGAACCTTTTTGTTGATTAATTGATCTGATTAGACATTGATTAATTTCAATATTATCTAATTTCCCATATGTGTCTCGAAGGTGTTCGATAAAATACATGAGTGAGATTATGTACTTGAATGTTTAATATGAGGATTCCTTAATGTTTAGTTGGTTAATTAAATATTTAGGATGATGATTCAGAGGCTAATCAATTAGTTAATCAATCAAATTGAGTATTCATTGATCCTAAAACAAGAATTGACAATTTAATGTGGGATTGAGGTCTCAATTCAACGTTAGATCGTTAATCTCTTGAATCTTGAGTGGTTACCCAAGATAATTTGTTATGAACACATTTAGGAACTCTTAGGCCAGAATCAATTACAATTAGAATAGGATAAGGATAGTGGATACCAAGGGACGAATCCAAAGCTAGTTACAAGCCCATTTTTCACCCATAATTCACCCAATTAGGTAGAATTTAGGAATTTTAATTCAATTTAGTTTTAGGTTAGTTTAATTCAATTAAAATCCCCTTTAGTTTAGAAATTTTAGAGTCTTTTAACATTTGGAAAACTCAATTAGGCATCGAACTCCAATTCCAAGGGAGATGACCTAGGTTGTGCCACTAATTGCATATTTTATCAACCTAGTTTTATTTTGAGGGTTGCGCAACGAGCTACTCAGGCACATAGTGAGTGTCCTAGAAGGTGTACCTCATAGGTAACACCTAAAAGTAAGTATGAATAGCCAATAATAAAGACTCAAAAAAGAATGAGAATAGTTAGTAAGCTATAGGTCCGATGAGATGGCTAGTCCAGGCTGAGCGTAAGCTAAAGCCTAGGGGAGATGACCAGTAGCATCGTTCCGGGTGAGATATGTAAATGAAAGGCTCAATGAAAGTTCTCCCTGGATCGAGAAAGAAAAGATGAGACACCTTAAGCCAGGAAAATCACCCAGTAGTGGTTAGTAATTTCCCCTAGATAGACCCCCTGAGTCATAAACCATAGTGATAAAGGAAGCGAGGAAGAGTTGAGAAACTAGTCATAGAAAAGATGCCCTCGCTCTAGTCATGATTAAATAAGTAAACTAAGCCCAGTAAGGTAAATAAATAAGGGTCCAATAGCCAGTGAGACGAGCTCCCTAAATATGAGAATAATTTAGGGTTAAGGCATGTGAAAGATTAGGGCACCCAGTAGAGCATAAGCTCTTAGTAAGGTAAAATCCAGACATTGGAAGTACATGTCCTAGATTAGGTCAGTAGAACCCTAAAATTAATATACTGTGCTCCTGGGGGTGAGGCTAAAGAAACTAAATAGAGAGAAAGCCAGCTCTGATCCAAACATAGAAATAAGCTGAGACAAACAGGTAGTGCCTTAGTATCCTTAGGGAAGCTCGAAGGAGCTAGAGACTGCCTCAAAAGGCAAGCCTCGTATTATGTAGAGAAAGAATGTAAGTCGAGAGCACCATAGAATGAAATTCCTGGGATTACGTGAAATAAAATCCTTTTTACCAAGGGAGGGTCTAGCTAAGAATAGAAGAAGAGTATGGACGAAAAGTAGACCCCTTTGATGTTACAAAGAGTGAATAAATGGAGGAACCTCGGGAAAATACAGGTGCTCTTGAGCATAGAGAGACCTGAACTGGCAACAAAAATAGCCAGTAGTAAAATATCCTTTTTACCTGAGTAAGAGGATAAGAAAGGTAGAAAAAGAAGATGTGATAGTGTACAAGCTGAGGACATATTAGATTAAGAATAAATATCTAGTTAATGTGCTTGCGTATTCGACAAAGCACACTTGTCCTTGGCATAGATGCCCTTTTCGCATGATAGTGCTCGAAGTAAAAATAGTCGGGCAATGTAAAGTGATCTCAGGATGAAGTAGAGAAAGAATCTTATTTTCTCCAAGTATCCTACGAGAATAGGGTAGATAAAGAAAAGTACGAGAGGAATACTTTAGATTATTGGAAAACTTGAAATATACTGGCGATAATGGCTCTAAGTTCAGTCATGAAGCGCTGGTGTATTAGTATTTGATATTATGGTTTGCTTGTAATAGAGGCTACATGATATTAAGTCTGGCCAACCTAGTAGTAATGTGGTTTAAGTGCACAACAAACAATGACATCAATCACCAAAGTGACCCGATAATCAAAAGGTATCCTAGTTAAAGAACGAGATAAGTTAGAAAAGAGAAGTAAAAGGATTCCAAGAATACTGAGATAGTAAGAAAAGCATGCAGAGAGGAATTCTCAGCAAAAAATGTACAGATTCAGTATGCATAACCCGAGTCCCTTATAGTACATATAAATGAAATGAGAAGGGACTAGTGCATAGATTCTCTCCTGCCAGAAATGTTAACCGCACTCAATGTATGAGATGCCCTAGTGCCAAAGCACTTAAAAGTAGAATGTAGGCATAGTTAGAAACTATAGGATATGAAAGGAGGGCTAAAGTGAGTATATAAAAGTAAGCAAGTCAATAAAGTAAGAAAAGAAAGCCCAAGCAAAAGGGGCTGAAGTGGGAATTTGAGGATCCTATGAGGAGCGATGAGTAAAAATTGAAGTGCTCCCTAGTATCAGTATGCCAGGATCCTAAAGAATCAGATTACATAGAACCCACTTTGCACGAAGAGCACGATGTGCCTCTGAGTTTAGCCTCAACTATTATGAGCGATAGTTACCGGACTTGGTGAGTATATATTTCATTGTCAAATATAGTGATCTTAGGCTTTAATGTCTCCCAGAGATGGATCGCAGTAGATCTTAGTATGTCACAGTGAGTTACAGCAGACCCTAGCAGGGCTCTAAGAGGTTGCAGTAGACCCAGAGGTCATAGTAGATCCCACAGAGTTACAGAGAGCCCTAGCCACAACATGATAGTTCTCTGTTGAGATGACAGCGTGAGATAGTTTTACAGAGCAGTTAGTCTTAGAGACCAGCACAGTTTAACTAACTTTTATCTCAGAGACTACAGACCTCCTGAGTTTGGTAGACCATTGCCACAAAGACATGAAGGCTTTACTCAAACAGTTAGACCACTGACTAACTCTCTTCAGAGATGAGCATAGTGTATGGGATGAGGAAAACAAGAAATTAACTTTCCAAAGTTAGAGCCAGATGAACCACTACCCAGTAGATATTAGCTCTAACTGAGAGATAGAGAGATCCCCCACATGTTAGCTTATGTATTTAGAAAAGAGTCAGGTATAGTTTTACATAAGGTAAGTGGTACAGTATATCTCTAGTGAGTAAAACTATGAGAATATCTAGCATCCCACCAGAGCTCAATAGTAGTAAGTGGTAATCACTCTTCGGTGTTAGTATGAGACACACAGGTTAGGCTAATCAGTATTAAATTGAGGGACTATAAAATGCCACAGTAAGTGAGCAAAGAAAGTGAGAAAAAGTCCCGACCTACAAAGACAGATATAGTAATAAACAGAGAAACTGGGATCATTAAAAGTAGAAACTCCTCAAAGGAGCTGTAATCCCAGTAAGCAGTTGCGATATGAGGCCTATGACAAAAAGAGATGTGAATTGTAATCATGGGATGAGCTAGTGAGAAAGAACGCATAAGTAAATAGTGGACAACATATATAAATAAGTAAGTAGTCAGACAGAAATCCCCAATAGCTGTAATGATTAGAAAAAGATAATGAAAACTTATGAGAAGCCATTAGGAGATGATATGGGAGATTTGATACGAAATAAGTTACCTCCCAAGATATGTAAATGAGTCCACTGAAAAGAACGATAACTCCTATGACGGGTTAAGACTAACCCGATGTAATTAGTAAGCTCTCCCAAGATAGGCCTCTAGAGTCAGAAATCTTTTTCCCTTATGAGAGGGACTAGCATGCACTCTATAATCATAGAGCCCTTATTAAGAGCTAGCAATGAAAATCCCCTGGTTAAGAGAAAACTTAAACAAGTAAAACCAGAGAGAAAAACATATGGAACCAGGAAGAAGGGAAAGAAAGGAACAATTAGCCAAAATATAAAAAAGTAAGAGAAATTATACCCTAAATTTTAAGGAAAAAAATTATTTAAGGGGGGAGAAATGTAACATCCAATCCCTCCATAAACGTGAGAAACACGATGTTTGGTTTCTTCGTAAACGTCAGAAATGAGCCAAATATAAAAGGAAATCCTCAACATAGAAGGAATTGGGGCCAAATAAAATTATGATAAAATTTTAAATATTAAAAAATGAGGATTTGAGATTTGAGATGCCCAAAAACCAGAGCCAGAAGAGCTCAACAAATTTGCCAAAGAAAGTAGGGGCATTTTTGTAATTTTTGGAAAATTTTGAAATCTCATAGGAGGTATTTTTAAATGGAAAATTTGAGATTTTCAGGGTTCTCAGAGGCCCCAAATATTATGAAAACCCCTAGAACAGTTAAAACCCTTCCGATGAGCGATTTCGGTTGTCGGTTGATCAAAACTTTGACCAAATAGTTCAGAATAGTTTCAGATCTTTTTTGAGTAATTCCAAAGGCAATTCTTATGATTAAGAGCCTAAGGAATATGATGGAAAAGGTGGATTTAAAAAAGGAGTTGATATGAGCCTAAAATGAGAAAGCCAAGAAAAGGGACTAAAATACAAAAAATAAAAAGTTACATAAAGTGACTTTTAGCTTCTTCTTCTTATCCACGTTCTAGCAGCTCCCATTCCACACTTTGTTTCTACCCCAAAAATAGAGGAAGAAGCACAAGGAGAGGAGATTTTGAAGAGAGAAAAAGCAAGGAAAAGGTAGAAAAATTCAAGCTTTTGCTCTTGCAAGTTGCTCTTCCTTCTTCTCCTCTTTATTTCCATGGATTTGATGATGTTTTTGGGTCTATATGGAGGGCAGAATAGAGGTGGAATTTTCAGATTTGGTGAGGGTAGGCTAGCCAAGTGAAGAACAAACCAAGAAAACCAAGAAACCAAGGTATTCCTTCTGTTTTATTGCTTCTCCTTGCTTGCTTCTTCCATGAAATTTTTGTTCACCTTAGAGCCCATTCCATAGGAGATAAATTTTGACCATATTAGGGTAAAATTAAGGGTTCTATAATGTGAGGATTAGAAAGATACAAGTGGAATTAATTAAGAAGCAAAAGAGAACCAAGAATGGGAAGTTAGGGATTCAAAGACATAGGCAAAAATCTGATTTTATCTAAGAGTTTCCAAGCCTATGTGAATGTTTGTATGAGTTCCTAAGACCCCTAGAGAGCTTCCCACATGCACCTCCCATTCAAGAAAGCAAAGAAATTGCAAGAAAAACTAATGAACTCTAAGTAGAAAAAGTGTAGTGCATTTGAAGGGATTGTAAAAACTGATTTGATATATGAGTTTTCTTGCATGTGTGAGTATTTGATTGAGCTCCTAAGACCTTTAGGAAGCCTCCCAAGTATGTCTCCCATCAAGGAAAAATCAAGAAGGCCATGAACTATTCTTCCCCTCATAGTCTCGGTCTAGCCAAGTTCTTATAGCTAGGGAGAGTTTTAAATTTTTCTAAGGCCATTCTTTAGTAATATGTGATGAGTGAAGATGAGTAAAGGCCTTGGAAAAAATTTAGAACTTAAAGAAAGTGAATTGGTGCCATAGGTTCCATATTAGGACCTAAAGAAGCAACATGATGGTAGGCCCTTTGTTTTAATGATGTGATGACTCTAAGAGGCTTAAAAGGAGTCAAAAATCATATTTGAAAGGAAATGATGAGGCCTAGAAGTCATTTGAGGGGTGTTGCTTCATTAGGTGCCTTTATGGACCATAATGGAGCTTATAGAGCAATTTAAAGTTTAAGTAAATTGTGTAGCCTTAAAATATGTCTCATGAACCTAATTGGCTCCCTTAAATCATGTCTAGGTCAAGAGAAACCATCTCCACCAAATTGTGGGTGTATAGCCCAGGCAAAGGAGGGAAATGCAAGGAGAAAAGTGTGTAGATTTGTACAAGATAGCTCTTTCCACATTCTCTCATGCATGGATGTGTGTTTAGCTTGTTTTAGAATGTGTGTATGTGTATTTTCAAGCTAAGAAAAGTATGCTAGCATGCCTTTATATTCCATGATCATTGATGCCATGTTATGTTTTAAATGAATCTATGATGTTTGTTTGCTTGAGTGAGGAGAGGCCAAGAACTCTTCCCTTTAGTGAGGATGAGCCAAGAACCCTTGAGCTTGGTTGAGACATAGCAAAGAGTCTCCTAAAAGCAAAGTGGGCTCCCAAGAGTATGGTTGAGTCTAAAGCTCTTAAAGAATGGGTAAGGCAAGTCCAAAATCTATGAGGAGAAGTGTGAGACCAATCCAAACACTTGGGGAACTCTTGAATGTCTTGTATGATTGATTCACATGCCAAGGTTACTTTGAAAATGTCCATGACTTTCATTTTTCCATACATGCATTTGAAAAGCTTGCTTTGTACATATTATGTGTGATTGAATGGGAGATGAACTATTGGGATTCTTTGAATCTCATCCCTTCCTCTCCAATGATCTAACATGCTAAGTGGGCCAAATAATTATGGCGAAGGGAGCCAACAACAATGAAGAAGAGAGATTGACACGCTTATGTCTTGTTTTGTTTATTTTGGAACCATAATGATGGTTCATCATGTATATAAGGTTGTATATATACTATGAACGTTGAGACATGTATAAATATCTTATTATGTGATGTTTAGATGTATGATTATGATATATGACCACTAGCCCATGTTTTGAGTATGTAAGGCTATAGAATAAGAATTTAAAGTTTAATGAATATGTGTATAAGTGAGGGTTGAATGGCCAAAATGAGATGCATGAGGTTTGGGACTATTTGGGTAGTTCACACAAGTCTTAAATATACTTTTAGACTTGCCCAAAAGGTGCCAACACCAAGGGAATACCATTTGGCAAGTTTGGTACCTCATATGGAGCCAAATTTGACCATTATGGAACCCTATGTCACTTTTTGGCCAAATGTTCTATTCACCTTGATCCTCCTCCTTCCATGCTATTTGACTGAGTTAACTCTTTAATTAACGTGGGTTACGCTAACAGTTATGGAAAGTTTGGAATGTGACAAATTCATCTCTGATCTTGGATGGATATTTCCAATCCAAATCGATCCTTAATTAAAGATAGATGTTTCCATCTCACATTTATCTCTAATTAAAATGGATGATTCCAACATCAATGCATGGATGTTGGGCTAGGAAATCAACTAAAGCTTATTTTTTAATGGCTTTTAATGGAATATATTTTAAAGAAAATGCATTTAACTTAATGGCCCACTTCATTAATCTTCTTTGTAATATAGGCCTATTAAGTAAATACTTTACAATATCAGTTTTGCACATGATTAAAACTTTTCTAGGCAAAAGATAACATTCAAGTTTAGTGCATGCATAATACAAATGAAGATATAGCTTTTCAACTAGAGTATATCTAGTTTCAATATCATTTAGTAATTGGCTAAGGTAATAAATAGCTTTTTCAATTCTATCCTTGACATCTTGTGTAAGCAGTAGCTAATGGATTTCTTAGCAACTAAGATATAGATTTTTAGTGATTTACTAGGCTTAGGTGGGACCAAGATTAGTGATTTGCCAAAATTTGCTTAATCTACTTAAAAGCTACTCATTTTTCTTGTCCTCAGATTAGTTCATTAGCATCTTTCAACATTAGCAAAGGTGAGAAAGCTTTTAACTTCCTAGCTAAGTTGGCAATTAATCTTCTCAAAAAGTTTATTTTAATAATTAACCTTTGTAACTCCTTCTTACTTTGTGGTGGTCTGGCCACTAAGACCACCTTGGCTTTATTTTTATCTACTTCAATTCCTTGCTAATGTACAAAAGAAGCTTCCTATTGAGACTCTAAATACACATAAGCTGGATTCATCTTCAAGTTATGAAATCTTGTCCTCTTAAATGCTTGTTCCATATCAACTAAATGTTGATCAAAATCTTTGGATTTTACCACCATATAAACTATATAAACCTCTATATTTTTACCAATTAAATCGTAGAAATAGCATTCATTACTCATTGGTATGTGACACTTACATTTTTTAAACCAAATGGCATAACAAGCCACTTGTAGATGCCAAATTCATTAGGGCAATGAAATGCAATTTTATGGATGTCTTATTTAACCACAAAGATCTAGTAATCATTGGAATATCCATTCGTAAATGTGAGAATTCCATGATTGGCTACTACATCAATTAATATATATATATATATATATATATGCTATTGGCATGACATATTCATCTTTGAGGGTTGCTAAATTCAGGTTTCGAAAGTCTATGCGAATCTTAACTTGCTCATTCTTCTTAATGATAGGAACTATGTTTAATAGCCATTTTCCATACCTGGCTATATGTATAAATCCTACCTTCAGTAGCCTTTTACAATATTTGATTTTCCTAAAACTGAGTTAAAACCAATTAGATACTAAAGGAAGGCCCCAGAATAAAATGAAAAGAGATTAAACAAGGATTGGATAATAATCTAGGCATCTAGAAATGAGGATACAAGGTTGATGATGGCCCAAAATTGGAGCAAAGCTAGCTAAATAAAGAAACCAATAACATAGTAGCAAAATCATAATTTTGGATGATTTTTTTTAAAAACTCAAAGGAGGAAGTTTTAAATGGCAAAATTAAGTCCCTTAAGGTTTTCAGAGGCCCTAAAAACTATAAGAACAATTAGAATGACCATAACCCTTTTGGTGGATGATTTAGGCTATTAGTTGACTTAAACTTTGACTAGATGATTTGCTAAGGTTTTGAACCCCATAAATTTGAAAAATGTTTTGAATAAATTAGAGAATTTAAATTTTCATATTGAACTAATGGTTCTTAAAAAGGATATATAATGAACCTAAATGGAGTGATCAAAGTTCAAGGGCATGGATGAAATTTTGAAAATGTTCTAAAATATCTTCTCTTCCTTATCATAAAGCCATGCCACCTCTTTTAGCCATTAGAACTAAACGAGACCTAATTTAAGAGGTCTGAAAATGGTGTCCAAAAAGAGGGGAAGAGAGAAGGAAGAACAAAGCAAAATAGATATGAAATTTTGCAAAATTTCATAGTATTGTTGTCATTAACTTTCTTCTCCTCTCTAAGTTCTCTCTAATGGTGATTTTAGCTTCTTGGAAGGGGCAGTTTTGTGGTTGGTCTCTTGGAAGAAGGTGAGGATTTGAGAAAACCATTGATAGCACCAAATTCTTCATTGAATAAGGAATCAAACAAGGTAAAATACAAGCTAGAATACTTGCTCTATCCTTGTGTTCTTCTTCTCTATTGGTTCAAACTCACCAGGAAAATGATAAAGGGAATAGGTTTATGGTTGAAACATGTTAAGAATAGGGGTTATGAAGGGTGTAAAGTAAGATTATGTAATTGGAATTAAGAAGAAAGCAATAGAATGCAACTTATGGATGTTAGGGTTTCTATTGCACATAGGGAGTTTTGGAACCATTCAAAGGTATTTTAAGCTATATGAATTCATAATTAAGTTATAGAGAAACCAAGGAATGTATGAATGCACCAAATTCCTAAAGAGAAGAAATAAAACTCTAATTAAACCCCTTTTGTATCATGGTTCAACCAAGCTTAGGTTAGGGTACCTAGGGAGTATTTTCTTAAGTTTTGATGAGTTTAGAGACTTAGATATGATGAATAAATAATTATGGAAGTATTAGATTAAATTTAGGAGCCCTAAATTGAAAATTGAATTTTAAAGGCCTAAATGAGGTTAAAGAAAGAGTTGATTTTAAATCTCTCTAACGAAGCCTATAATGATTCAAATAGGTTTATTTAGAGCTTGAAGACTCATAGCAATGAGAGTTTGGGGCTTAGATAGTGAAAACCAATAGTTGCTTTTTATTGGATCTAAAGTAGCTTCAAAGTACCTATTAAGATCTAATAAGATTAATTGATAAGTATAAGACCTAGAATGAGTCCAAATGAATTAATTGGCCTTGTAATTGATATGTGTAGGCCAAGCTAATCCAAACATACCAAAGCATGGATGCTGAGTGAAAGAAAAGCAAGAGAAAAACCAAGAGCAAGTGAGTTAGTGGTGTATTAAAGCTTCACAAGTACTAAAGTAGCTTCGTCTCCCTTTCTTGCATGCTTATGAATTCTTGAATTAGTTGAAATGCTTATATGTGTTATTGCTTGATGCATTCATGAGATATGTTATGTAATATTTTCCAAAATGAGCTATATGTGTATGAAAAGCTTATGTGACGGCTACTAGCTTCCAAAGGCATGAAATTGAGCACAATAGCTCTTCGTTAGCCATGGGTTGAGATTAGTTAATCTTAGCTTCTTTATGATAATGCCATGGCTTGAGAAAGAATGAGTTTTCATGTTAAATAATGCATTTGAATTGTATGAGGCATATGCATAGCATATTTGCACCACATGCATTGCATTTTCTCAAAGTGTTTATGTGTGCATTGATTAATTAATATTGGCTATTGAGATTTTCCCAAGAATCTCATAAATGTACTCCCACTAACTGTTTTAAGCTCTTCAAGCAAAGAGAAAAAGATAGAGAAGTATTAGACTCTAGAAAAAGTATGTGATAAAGTTTATGTAATGTAAATGTGGCTACTTGTACAAAGCATAATGGAATAACTAATGACTTTAAGTATGTATAGTGAATACTCATGTATTTGAAGATAATTATAATAAAATTACATGTATGAGTTCAAGTACATGAATGTATGTTATGTTGTGGTAGGATATGGCCATTTATGTGTATTCTTGACGATGCTAAACTATAGAGTATGTGTGCATATATAGGAGTGAGATTGCCATATTTTGATGCAAGCTTATTTTTATGTGTTGAACCACATAGAATGTATACTTTAGATGATTGAAATTTACTCAAAGTGAAAGAATTCAAATTGGATACCCTTTAAGTCATTTGGCACCTAAAATATGACATAAAGGAGACCTAAATTGTATTTGTGCTAAGAGTGGCTCAAATGATTTAGTTTGAGTCTAGACTTTGGCATGCAATTAGGCCCTTAATAGAGCTTTCTAACAATCTAAAAATCAAAATTTTTGGAGTCCTACAAAATATTTCACAATTTTTCAAAGTTTAGCAGATTTTACAAATTAGTCCCTGGTATTGTTCCTTATGCATAGTTTTAGTTTTTCTTGTCTTTGAGGGGCCAATGAACTCCATTTCTCATGAAATTTTACAAGTATATATTTGAAATTATAATCTTTCCATACTCAACAAGTTTGCATAAATCGAAGTTGTGTAGCTAGAGTTATACATTTCTGAATTTGAGGTTTGATGTATATGTTGGTCTGATGCTGTCCATCCTGCATAGCCTCGGTCCTTCATGATTTATGGTAGGTTAAATGGACTCAATTGCACTTGAAATTTTTATAATATATAGTTCACATCCCAAGCTTTCTATAGACACCTAATTTGCATGAATTAGAGTCACATAACCCGAGTTATGAATTTTCAAAATCTATTGCAGTTTATGTGAAATGGGCCACTTCAGATTACATGTATCCCTAGGTTTCCAATGCATGATTTCTGATCTAATGAGTTGCAACAAGTTTGTTTATGATGAAAATAAAGGAAACCAAAAGACTAAATTTGGACCCCTCTAGCTCCATATGCAATGCAAACTGTAACATCTGATTTTTTAAAAATCTAAGAAAATGTAAGGAAATGCGAGAAATGTAACATATGGTTTATCAGTCAATGTACGAAATTCATCGGGATACAAAAGGAAGTCCCCCAAATAAAGTAAATTGAGGTCTAATAAAATTAGAATAATATTTTAGACCGCAAATAATGATGAGTCAAGCCCAAAGGTGCCTTAAAATTAGGGCTAAAATAGATGAAAAAAAAGGAGATCAGAAAAAGGTCCCGAAGAGCCTCCGAAGTCAAGTATGAAGAAGTCAGGGACCAAAATGCACAGAAAATTCATATGCCGGGCAAAATGTATAAATTGCCTAAAAGTTCAGGGAACCCTAGTTTCACCCTCTATTCATTGTTTTAGGCACGAATATAAAAAAATCAGGCAAGCATATCATAAATCCGTGACCCACGGTTAAATTTAGTTCGATGAGACGAGTCCAATGATGCCATGTTGTCCAGATGGTCGGGCAGGATCTGATCTAGGATCTAGTTAGCCCGATCAGTAGCCATGAGCAAAATAGAAAAAAGAAGTTGTAACAACTATAAAAATAGAAATAGCGAAAGGGTTAAGAAACCTTGAAGGGATTTCAGGGACAGAATTGTAGTAAATGAAAATTTTATAGCACAATCATAATACAGAATGGTGAAAATTATACCTATAGACCCGGGTGTCCGATTGATACCAAAATTTATAAGGATTAAGATTAAGGGCCCCTGATCCATGCTTGAGGCTCAATATGGCTAGAAAGTAGAGAAAACAATATTTATAAATTGTAAAAAGTCTAAAGGTATGTATTGTACCGTAAAACTTAATCGAGCCAAGATACAGATTTTCAGACTGTTGTAAGGCCCAATAGCTGATTCTAAAGGCCCAATAAGAGAAAAGAAGATATAATTAGGATTTTAGAGAAGATGAAACCCAAATATAAATTTAAAATGAAAAGGAAAGGAGAAAAGTTGACTATGGTTGAGTTAAGGAAGTTAATCATGGTTACTATTCATGACTTAAGGGCTAAGAAAAGGTGTCCAAGTGTGTGGCCAAGAATTTTTGGAAGAAAATATTTAGTTATGAAATTAGAAAATCAAAAGAAAAAGGAATGGAAGGTTAAGATTTGATCTTAAAAAGGTTGATCTAAGGGTCCAAATTTAGTATGACCATTTAACTTCATCTAAATTCATCTCTTTCACCTCCATTCCACCATTTTCATGCCACACACAAGGGAGAAAGAAAGAAAACCATGAAGACAGAGAGAAAAAGGGAGAAAAAGTGGAAGAAGAAGTGAAACCAAGCAAAATTACCACCATTCTTCACCAAATTTCTTTATCTTCTCCATCCTCCAACCATTTTCTCCAAAGGGCAGCTGCATATTCATCTTTTCTTCAAGGTAGAATGTTGCTCTAAGTGGGAAGAGAAGGGATTTTAGTGTGAGAAAAGCAAAGGAAGTAAGGATTAAGCTTAAAGAGTAAGTTTTCTCCACCTTGCACTTGAAAATTATATGCTTTGAGTTAGTTTTGTTAAACCCTAGCTATGAGTCACTTTTTGATAGCATATGGATGATTAAAAATGAAGTTTATATGTTGAACATGAAGGCCATATGAACTTAGTTGTTGTTGTTATGTGTTGAGACTTTGAAAAACACAAAGATTGTAATCTTTGGAAAAATAGAAATCATGGAAAGATGCTGTCCGAATTTTTCCAAACTTTTTATGGTGTTTTCTTAATGTCTTAAAGTCATGTATACCAAATTTAAAGTCCTAAAACATAAAGGAAGAGGTTATGGAATTTTTAGAACCAAAGAAACTCACTTTTGAGCCTAAAACGGAGCTAGATTATGTGATGACCAAAACGTGATGTTGGGGCTGGAATTTGATAATGTTATCCATTCCAATAGATTCAAAAGGGTGTTGTTAGCTAGGAATATCTATGGGAAAGCCCCCAAAACTCATGGAATAAAATTTCTAAAATTTGGCCAACAAATGCATACTATTTGGCCATAGTGAATAGGAAGGGAAGGAGTTGGATTTTTCCAATTCTAATGGCCCAATTAAGTTTAAAAGGGTCATACTACGTTAAAAGTTAAGGTTTATATGTTGATTATAATGAATTATCATTATGATTATAGGATTGGATATTTGTTTGGGAACTCCAAAAGCAAGTAAATCGAGTTCTAAGGCTTGAGGAGCAAAGTTTGCTAAGGTGGTAGTTTTCCTTTCTCTTTCTTTAAGCTTGTATGTTTGTATAATGGTGAGTGTTATTCTATATCAAGTTGTCATTTATGCTATAAGATGAGACATGTATGCTTAGATTGTACTTAGTCTTGTATGAAATTCCTTGTATTGCTATGAGATATGTGGTATCTTGATTGGTATTATGTTATGTACTTACATGTTAGCTTGTGAATGAGATTGGTTTACTACTACTGAGATTTTATAATCTCACCCCAAATATAACCCATGCTAGGTCCGAGTTCAAGCAAAGAAAGAGCAAAGAATGTGGAGACATAAATCGAGGACTTTACTTTTATGCACCACATTTTGTCATATAATTAAATATTTTAGATTATTGCGTGTATGAGTTACATTACGACACTGTAAGGTACTCAGGTATGAAATGGAAAGCCATGTCTATAATCAGCCCTTAAGTAAATAGAATATGACTGGTGAGCCTAAAATGAAAAAATACATCTGCTTATATAAAGGCAAAATAATAATAATATATCAAGTGAAGGGTAAAATTGTCCAGTTTTTGTAGGGATACTTTAATATGAATTTATACGCATTCCGCTGAGAAAATATTTTCCCCTTGTAAAAGGCTTAAAGAGCTTAAAGTAGAGCCCTAAGCCGACCTCATACGATTTTTCTATAATTAATTATGTATTTTCAAAGTTAGACAAGAAATTGGAAATAATCAAATGAATAGTGAAATTGTATGAGGAAGTTTCTAAAAGGAAAAATTTTAATTAGTTCAGGTTTTCTATTGACTCTTCTAAGTTTTATATGAGGTAATTGTAGTAGGAAAAGTGTTTAAAATAAGGTATGACACAAACAGACCATTTTTGGTGTTTAAATATATAACAATAGTTGTGAATTTCATTCATAATTCCATAGTTAGCTATCTGTGCAATATGACGCCTTTTAATTTCTTCCTTGATTTTTGACAGTAGCTTTGGGATGAATCTTCTAGTTAGATGTCTATGCAGTATAAAGCCTTTCTTAATCAACAATCAATGCTTAACTAACTACCTAGACAACCTAAGCATTTCATAGTGTTCCCAAGCAAAACAATCTTTGTATTGTGTTATGAAATCAATCTGCCAAGTTTGTTCTTCTTCATTCAACAAGCTATTGATTTTGGTTAACCTGGGTTCCTTATCCGTTCCTAAGTTAATATCCATTAAGGGATCATGAGCCTTGAAATTGGGAATTTGCTTACTGATTGGGGACTCCAATTTTTCTTCTAATTGGCTTATCAAGGTTTTTGGGTTATCTACTTGCTTTTTAAGTGTATCAAGGGTTAATTGCTCTATTATGGTCTCAGCTATGAATAATGTTAGTTGATCTAGAATTTTTTTGACTATTTCATGTTGTTGATATATAATTTAGTCATATAACAAGTCATAAGTTGACCTTATCAACTTAGGCCAGCACCTTAAAATCTTGAAAAGTGAAGTTACAATATTGCAAAGATCCCTCTTTGTAATCCCCAAACCATTTGATAGGTATGATAGGTGAGGATTAAAACATAGCTTTAGCCATCTTTACATTAGTTACAAAAGGATTTTTATCAACTAACACAACTTCAACTTTATCATCTTTCAAAAATATGATTTGTCAATGTAGTGTTAAAGGGATGCATTGATTAAAATGGATCCAATCCTTGCTTAAGAGCACAAAATAAGTCAATTTGGCATCTACAACAAAGAGCATTACACTAGATATTTTGGATCCCACTTTTATGTCAGCCACCAATAGATTTATAGTAGTTGTTGCTTCTCTTGTGAAATTAATTATCCTTATGTTGGCAGCAATCAAATCTATCTTAGTTTTTCCCAACCTTTTCAGCGTATTAGTGGGTATCACATTTAGAACAACTCCTTCATTCATGAATACTCTAGTGACTAACCTACCATTAATATAAGCTTTAATGTATAGGAGTATTAAATGTTTAGCCATAGCGTTTGAAAGTTTCTTAAATTGAATCATGGCTAGCTTAAGTGTTTCCTCATCTAAGAATTTTGCCTATTCAACTTTTTTAAGTAAAGACATCTCCTTCTAGGCCTTTGGGTTACCTTACATTTGCTTAGAACTCTCTTTGGATAATGCTAATAACATTAATGTCTACTAAAGATGTCTTAACATCATCGTTGTCTAAAAGATTGTCATCCTCCAAACTTACTTTATCTTCAGTCAATTGGTCAAACAATGTTTCATAAGTTTCAACCTTCTAAGCAATTGCACTTTTTCTTTAACAATGTTTTTAGCATCCCCTAATATCTTTAACATTTATTTCATCTTATGGGTAAATCTTTGCCTTTGTCATTGCCTTTTTTGAGTATAAGTCAAAGTAGTTAGCTAAAATGATTATTGTTCCTTCTTTGTAACATTTTTATTGAGGAATCATTGCCTTTTTTTTAATTTCAACTTTTGGCTTAGTCATTTCTAGTGTTTCAATTGTTCATCATTGAGGAAAGTTACCCTCAAAGTAGACACCCCATTTTCAATGTTGAATTTTGCCATCTGCCTTTTATTTTTTAGGATAGGCTCTTGATCCACTCTTAGAAACTGCATCTTGTCAAACACACTGCAATTCCTCTTTTTGTGGAGGATCTTATAGTCTATTGAAAATACTAAATTTATGGATAAAAAACTCTAGGTGCTTCGGTTATGCTGCTACTTACCTATCATCTTTGTTGGATTTTGATGCTGAATCTTTTACCCTCCATTGTTTCCATATCAACTGCTTCCATTTATGTTTTGATGAATAAAATGGTGAGCTTGATGTTGAAACCATGTTAGTAAAAGTAGACAGGAAGGGATTGATATTGATTGTCATGTTAGCTAAGCTTTTGTTAGTTGTAACACCCCAAAATTAATTAAGGTGTTAATCATAGATTTGAGATAATTAAGAATAATTAATATAGGATAATTGGGCAAGTTAAGTGAATGAGAATTTTAGAGAGATAAATTATTAATAGTTTGAGGTTTAATTAAGTTATAAACCCCATCTAGGCCCAAATTAAATTAAGTAGGCCAAGGTTAGGGACTAATGGAGGCGCAAGAATTTTAGGTGCAAACCCAACCCTTATTGTGAGGCTTGGCCTAAGAGATAGCACCTAGTGATGGCCCAGTTCAATTTAATGAATTAGAAACCTAAGACCCAACTTGCATAAGCCTTTGTAATTGGCCTAATAACCCTTGAGCAGACCTAAATCAATTGAGTTCTTCAAACTTGGTCTGTCCCAATTAAATGTCTGCAGCCCAACACATTGAAGCTGGCCTAATAAGGTTTAAATCAGAAGCTACTTACCATTAGACCCTTAGGTCAGCCCATGACCCACATTAGACCCAATTGCAACCCAACTAAAACCCTAAACACTTCAGCCCCTTCCCTATTTTGTTGAAACACAAGAGAAATTCGGAGGTTTAAAGGGAGGCTAGGGTTTGGGGCAAGAAATCTATCATTTTTCACTTCTAGAGCAAGATTCAACCAAGGTAATAGTTATATAACTTAATCTCCTTCTCTTTCTCTTCATTTTAGCCTGATTAGTTTTTCATTTAGAGTATTTTCATTATACCCAAAATTTGAAATGTGGTTGTTTGGGATTTTCTTGGTGAAATTTCGTAGGTTAGGGCTAAGGATGTTATTGGGTAAGTATAAACTCTCTATTTTGATGCTTTCTTTGCTAGTTTGAGACCCCTATAGCTGATTTATAATATGGGTATTGTTTCTGTGCGAATTTACTCAGAATTTGAAGTGTTATTTTGAGGTTTCTGGGGTAAGAGCAACCAAATTCGAATTTGGTTTTAGTGGTGATTGGGTAAGTGTTTCTGAGTAGTCCTATATAGCTTAGCCTTTTTTTTAAGTGATGGGTTTGCTTATACAAATTGTGATTAGGGATAATAATGGCTTGGTTTTGTGTCTATAGGCTGAAGTAACATTCAATTGGCTCTTAGAGGATTAGCTACAAGTGAGGTAACTGGGACTATATTAATTCCATGCATATGTCTATTTTAATTTCATATTTTCTATACATGAATAATTTGAAATGCTAAATGAATTGGTTGGCTATCTATTGCATTATGATTAGACCTTGTGAGTCCATAGTGAAGCTGTGGTGCGGCTACCACCCGCGTATGTGCTTCGATCGGGCACCGGGTTATGATCAAATCCCAAATGCACTGAGCCCTGGTTGTGCTCAATGGGAGTAGGTGCCGTGGATGGGCCTTTCCCGGTGTTATTGGCCTTTAGCATGTGGAAATATGATTGCTAGTATGGGATAGTAATCATGATAGCCTAATTGTTTCATTTACTGATATGACTAGTATGTTTTCTAATACTTATGTGAATTTATGCATATATATTAATTAAACTAAAATATATGATGGAATTTGCCTTGGTTACTGAGATTTACATCTTACCCCGTTTCATGGGTTAAACATTTCAGGTGAAAGTTCTTCGGGTAAGGATAAGGGCAAGCATGTGGATGAACATCCATGAGTTAAGGCCTGGTGTGGGGAGCTACACTTGGTCTGAGTGGAATAGAGTAGATGCTAATTTTATAGACCTTTGTATAGCATCATCATATATCTGTATTACCAAGTGTAAGAGTTTGTATTTTGATAACATAGAATGTAACTAATGAGAAATAGGCTTCATATTAGTTGTTGATGGACGTATGAGCTAATGACACTTATTATGGCTTGTAAACCTGTGTTTTAACTGACTATTTAAGTAATGAAATCATGTGATATATTGATTGTGGATTTGAGTTAGCGATGCATGAATTATTCAATGAAAACATGATTGAATGGCCATTGTGAGAAATTTATAAATTTGCTGATATAAACCAATGATTGAGTAGGAAAATCCACTTTTGAATGTGGGATAGGTAATGATATAATGGCTTAGGCAAATCAGCTAGATAGATGTTATTAGAATCTCATAACAAGTGAGAGAGTAGCCCTAGAGAACCGCTAGATAGAGAGTGGAGAGTATGAGATAAGATTTTAGGAGTTGTAGGATCAAAAGGCATTTCACCGCAGCCAAAATATTGTTAACCGCGGCCAATAGAGGCGAAGTTGCCCAGGGAGAGTAGGTCAGAGAGCAATTTGCCTCAGCGAAATATGGAATTAGCTGCGGTGAAATGTGAGAGGCAAAATTGGTAGTCATCCAGAGGGTAATTCGCAGCGGCCAAATGGGAATTGGCTGTGGCAAACTTCTGTTAAAATGTGAAAGGCATTCCAGAGAGGAATTAGCCACGGCGAAAGGGGGAATTGGCTGCAGCCAATAGTGAGAGGCGAGCGAGGTAGGTTCTAGGAGGCTTCCTAGCCACGGCGTCATATAGGTTAGCCACGGCGAAGGTCCAACTCATCGCACCAGTGACGAAGTAAGGAGTGAGCCCGAGAGCAATTGGCCACGGCTAAGGGGAATTTAGCTGCGGTGAACGTTCTGAAACCCTTATATTAACCAAAAAATCTTGGTTTTTCACATGGTAATCTCAAGGGATGACTTAGAAATATTGGTAGAAGATTCTTGTGAGTTGAAATTGATAGGTAATAGAATCAAAGGCTAATAAATGAATGTTTGTTTTCCTTATGTACGTGAGTACTTGTAATTATATGGTTGCTGACTTTAATAATATTAAGGTTCAAATTTCCCTGTATTTTTTAAATATAATTAGTCATAATGTCTTATAACCCCAATTTATGATTATTAATCACATATTTAACCTTAATTACAATGATTAGAAATTAGGGTCGTTACATTAGCTAACTTAAACATTCCTTCCTTTAATGCCTTTTGCATTGCATTTATGAAAACAACATAATTAATAGTAGCATGATGATAAAAAAGATGCTACTTATTTTTTGCTCTTCAACTCTTCAATAGGTGGGATTTTGTGTCCATCATACAACTTCATCTCTTTGTCTCTGAGCAAATGATAAAAAACTTGATTGGTTTTGGAGATATCAAACAAATATTCCCCCCGGCTTTCTTATTTTATTACTATCTTCTCCTTCCAAGGCCTTAATGTTGGACATAAGTACAGCTTCCCTATTAGGATTTCTATTGGTAGGACATCAATTGACTATTCTTTCTAATATTTAATTGTTCCCCTAGATCATTAACATAGTCTACAACCATGGTGGCATATTCTAGTTCTTGGAATTGCACATAGCATCTACTCCTTAACTTTCTGAATCTTTCTAAGAAGTTAGCTACAAGCTCATATACTTGTTAATTCAAGTTCATTTATAGTGACCTCTAGTGTGACCTATAAAACCTGTCATGAAAAAGTTCATCCATATTTACCTAATTCTATATGGAGTTAAGTGGCAAGGATGAATACCAAGTGAAAGTAGTCTTAGTTAAAGATAAAGGAAATAAGTGAAGTTTATAATGTTCATTTTAATTTACCTCACTACATTGGGCAGTAAACTTGCCTATATATTCCATAATAGACTTACCATCATTGCTTGAAAAAATAAATAAAATAAGAGTTTTAAAACCTCTTGACAAAGGCATCATTCTATATACCCAGTTAGGATATGGCTTTCTATAAATAGGTCTGTCAAGAGGTCTTAACTACATGCCAAAGTTTCTTCTTAATAATTTAGCAATCATGTTGGGGTCAATCAAATGAATATAGCAAGTCTAAGCTTAGCAACTACTGATTAATTGAGATTTGATAGCTGAATTGGAACTGGACCAATTTGCCATGGTTGTGCAAAAAGAGCTTGAATTGATTGATGAGCATTTGGTTGTTCTAGTGCAATTAGATTTATGGGCCAATTAGCTACAGGAGATGGAAGTGAATTCCATGGCTACTCTTTAGCTAAATCTACAAATACCATATATGTAATTCCTTATGGTGGAAAAGGTGGACTCGCTTATTGAAAAATGGGTTGTTTTAAGGTTGATGTAACACCCACTTATTTCAAAAGCCATAAACTAAGTAAATTACAAAAGGAAGTCCCTTAAATTGAATGATTAGATGCCAAATAAAATTAGAATGATAATCTAAATATTTAAAAATAAGGATACAAGGCTAAAAATGCCTAAAAACCAAAGCTAAAATAACTAAACAAAATTTGACAAAAAGGTAGTGATATTTTTGTAATTTTGGGTAACTTTTAGGAAACTCAAAGGAGGGATCTTTAAATGAAAAAATTGAATTTCTTAGAATTCTTAGAGGCTCTAAAAATTATAGGAACCCCTATAATAGCTAAAAACCCCTCTAGTTTATATTTTAGAGTATCAGTTAATCGAAATTTTGACCAATTTATTTGAGAAGGTTTTAAATCCAATTTGGGTGAAACCAAAGGCATTTTATGAATTAGAGGACCTAAATTTTATAATTGAAAAGATAATTCTGAAAAAGGAGTTGAAATGAGCCCAAATGAAAAGAACAAAAAAAAATGACAAAATGGAAATTTTGAAAGTGTCCTTAACTAGCCTAGCCCTTTATATATCACATCCCACCTTTTCCTCCTCTCTTAAATAACTTTCATCTGCTCCAAAATAGAACCTAAGACTCCTTGAAGTGGCACACAAGAAAGAGAGAAGAAGAAGGAAAGAAACCTAGCAAAAAGGTAAGAAAATCCATGGTTTTTCATGCTTCCTCCTTCACCAACCTTCTCCTCTTTCTCCTCTCTTTTCCTATAGTTTTAATAATTAATTTGAGGTTGATTCATGGATGGTTCAATGAGAAGAGAGACTTTGAAGGAGAAAGTAGAAGCAAGTGAAAATGCTCTTGAAAAGGCTTAAAACCAAGGTAAATATCATAGCTTTCTTTGCTTCTTCTTGGTTGTTCCTCTTATGGTGATTTTTGGCCAATACTAGACCATCAAGGGGGAATGATTTTTTATCATAGTAAGGTAAAACAAGGGTTTTAGAGTATGAGAAAAAATAATATGTAATTAGATTTCAAAGATACGCTTTTAGAATTCAAGTTGTATGACTTAAGGATTTTGTTGCACCTAGTAATTTTTAAAACTTTCTAAGGAAAAATTTGTAAAGAACACAATTTTTGTAAAATGACGAAATGAGCTATATAAAAGTAAGTCCTCTGAAATGAGGTAAATAATGTCCCAAAAAATTTAGGTAGAGTCCTAGACTCTAAAAAATGATAATTCTAGGCTCAGACGAAAAGAAAAACAGAGCTAGGACAGTGAAATAATTTGTGACAAAAACTAACGAAACGTAATTGCATTTTCATAAATAAATACAACTTTTGGAAAAACACATAGGAGAACTTTTTAAATGGGAAATTTGAGTTGCTCAGGGTTCTTAGAGGCCCCAAAAATCATGGGAAGCCATAGGACTGGTAAAACCCCCCTAGTGTACATTTTTCAACGTCGGTGAGCCCAAATTTTGATAGATTTGTTCAGTGAGATTTTAGCTTCAAATTGAGTGATTTCAAAGGAATTTTATTAAATTAGGAACCTAATTTTATAATGGAAAATATTGTTCTAAAAAATGAGCTAAAACAAAGCCGAAATGAAATTGCCATTATAAAAAGATGAAATTATAATTTTTGAAAAAGTGTATTTCTAGAAGCTCCCACACACTTCTTCCTTTTTCTACCACCTTTTTAAGCACGACTTTCTCTACCCAAATTACAGAAAAATAGAAACTCTTCTAAGAGCACAAGGAGAGGGAGAGAAAGAGGAGAAAAATCAAGAGAAAGGTAAAGACATATAAGGAATTTCATGCTCTTTCTTCTGCTAACCTTGCTCTACTCCTTCTATGCTTTCTTTCTATGATTGATTTGAGTTATTTAGTTCTATTTTGGTCCAGAACAGAGGGGGGGGAAGTTTGAAATTTTTGAAAGGAAGCAAACGAAGGAGAAAGATCATTGAAAGGAAGCTAAACCCAAGGTGATTTTCTATCTTTGTTGCTTTTTCCTTTTGTTCCTCCCTTGGTGTGATTTTGGCCTTGTATAGAACCATTAGAGGGGAGGGAGTTCTGTCCAAAAACAAAAGAGAAACAAAGGAATTAGGCCACAGGGAGATGGAATATGGTAAGAAATTCCAAGAAAAATCCATAGAAAACAAGATAGAAAAGTGTAGGGTTCTTTAGGGTTTTGTAAAATCTAATTTTGTGTGAGTCTTTCCTTGGCTATTTGAATGTTTTCTTGAGCTCCTAAGACCTTTAGAAACCTCCCCAAGTGGCTCTCCCATCAAGAAAAATTTTGAAACTCCAAGAACCCCTTTTTTGTGCTTATGTTTCAGCCAAGCTAGGTTCAAGGGGCTAGGGAGTGTTTTAATTTGTTCTAACTTTGGTTTAAGACTTTATATGATGTTAGAAGATGGGAGAAACCATTGAAAAAAATTTAAGAGCCATAGAATGAGGGATGGAGCAATGGTGTCCATAATGGTGCCTTATGAAGCAACTTGAATTTTCAATTGTGTAAGTTAATGTGTAAGGGCTCCAAGGACCTTAAATGAGTCCAAGAAGTATAAAAACAACAAGAGAATGGAGCTTATAACTTAAAATGTGAAAGTTGCTTCAATAGGCCAATTACGGAACCATTATACCACTTATGGAACTAAGTGTGTGTTCAAGAGTATCTTTGGTGTCTTGGCTTGCTTCAAGTGTATAATTATATGTTGTTTATGGTGTATAAACCAAGAGAATATCTATCCACCTAGGTGTGCTTATGAGGATGAGAAAGGGAAAGAGAAAGACTAAAGGAAGCTTGCACAAATTTAAGGTAGCTCTCCACCTCATTCTCTTGCATTCTTGTGTGCATATGTATGTCTTTGTGTGCTTGTGTATGCTCTTATCATTTGAGAACATGTCACTTGATGTCTTTAAGTTACATTGATACTAATATGTTATCTTGAATGCCATTGATTGTAAGAATGGCTCCCAAGGGTGAGGTGATGCCAAAGTCCCTTAATGTGGGTGATGAGGTGCTAAAAGTCTCAAGGTGTAACACCTTACTGACTACACTCTAGTTCATCTCCCTCTAGGCTTGACTCCATATGATTTCCCAGAAAACTGACCTAAACCGTGGTATTTTACTACTTAAAATCGGGGTTTAACCGGTCGTATTTTGCCCGTGAGTCCCCGTGAACCCATCATTCACATTCTCTACTCAAACACCATTTATACAACTTGTACATAGTCTCAAACCACTCACCACCACGGGTAAGAAGCCAAAAACTCAGAAAATACAATTTCTCAATCGGACCCATAAATCATATTTCTGGCTCCAACTTTGGAAAATCACAACTAATTCTAGAAAAATGAGAATCAAGCAAATAATAGCTCTCTGGAAAGCTTGGGATGTTAACTTCACACTAAAAATAACTCCCAGCCTCAATCTCAACGTTTAGACCCTCATTGACATCGAAAAAGGAACAGATGTCCGGCTATCCCTGATACTGGTGCAGTTTACTGTCATGAACTTTGGAAATTCGTAATTAAATCCAAAAAAATCCAATCAGGGCAAACTATACCAATTTGGAAATCTACAGATGTGAACTATAGGAAAAAAATAAGTCCAGATCAGTTCAGGAGTTCTAAGACCTCGAAACCTGATAAAATAGTAACAAAGGTCAGAAACTTCCCTGATGCTGATACAGAACTTCAGTAAATCGTTTCTCTCTCTACAGAAATCCAATTAAGGGTGCTTCCAGTTGGTATAGGTCACTGTGGATATCTAGTTTATGGTCCTAAATTTTCATGATATTTGGACATCATTTGGTCTATGGATGACATGGTTTCATTTTCGGACCCAATGTACAGTACCATGACCAAACCATTGAAATTTCCCAATTTCAACAATTCACCAAATATTCTCTAGACCTCCGAATATTACCCACTCTAGCTTCTCAAGAAGCTCTCAATAGACTCTAGAGGCATGCCAAATTCCATACCAAGAAGAGCTCATCCGGTCATACTTTGACGGAGCTCACCCAATTGGTAGTTTTAGCACCACATGGGGTTCAAAACGGGTCTAAATGACCTCCCACATGCTATAACCTCTATTGGGCAAATCTAAAAGTACAACCATAACATATGTGAAAGTATCTAAATAACTCAAATCATCATACATTCCAATTTCACTATGCTATGGAAGAGGATACACTGTTTCATATGTGCCTCAAAAGGCCAATTTATACATTCTCATTACTTCGGTCCTTTACACGATTCATATATTATCTATACATACAATTACATGTGATCATATAGTTACAACTCAAAAATGATAGGTGCATCTTCATTTTGGCACCTTATACATCAAAAGAACCAAAAAGCTATACATCATTTTACTATGCTCTTCTAGGCTCCGTGAGGTGTGCTCGCCTCTCCTTGAACACCACCTGGATAATAGGATGGGAGGGGAAGGGGGTGAGATTCGGGAGAATCTCAATAGCTCATACTCATTCAAGATGCAATCAAGGCATATACTAGTCAAGCATGCAAACAAATCATCATAACACAACATATGTGTTTCATGCCATGAAATCAAACCAATGCCAAGACTAGGCTCTAGGGACTTTCGGTCTAGCCTCACCCTAGCTTTAGGACTTTTGGATCGGCTTCACCCTTGGTTTAGGGACTTTTGGCTCCTCCTCACCCGCCTCAAGGGACTTTTGGCACCACCTCACCCGAGCAATTTCCACACATCATATCATAAACATATTGGTACCGATACATCAAGGCAAAATCAATGGCATATCTCATCATACAAGCACATATACAACATACAATGACTATTACACATCCAAGAATGCAACAAGAACAGAGTAGAGAGCTACCTTCTCAGATCACACAAGTCTTCCCTTTCAATTTCTCCTCTCCCTCCTTGATTTCACACTCACAACAAGGTGGAGTTTCTTCCTTTGAGCCTAGGCAGAACAAAGAGCACCAATTACTCTCTCATAGTTTAAAGACCTCTCACAAAGTTAAAAGAGACTCTTCATCAAATTAAACCCTCACTACCCTTATAGATCTAGGGATTCTCTCTCTAGAACTCTACTCATTTTCCTTCCTCTCTCAAGCCCTCAAAGAAGAAAACATGGAAGAAGAAATAAAGATAAATGCATTCTACCCTCCTTTTAGAGTAGTTTTCCCACTTCCCTCTTCTAAACCTAACCCAAAACAATTTCTAAAACCGTAGAAAGAGAAAGCAAAAAAGAGGAGACAACAAGCTAAGAAGAAAAGCTAGGGAAATCTAAAGATTACTCACCTCTTTGCTTGATCTCCTTGCTTCTCTAGGTCTCTCTCTCTCTCCTCAGCTCTTTCTCTCTCCTTGGTCGAAGCTCAAGTCGGTTCTGAGAGAAAGGAAGAGTTTAGACGCTTTTAAAAAGTCAAATCTCTTTTTTCACGCTTTTTCTGGACCGCTCTCGCTATAGCGAATCATCATCCTCGCTACGGCGAGCTCGTGCAAGTTCCAGACTTTTGCCTTCGCTATGGCGTCGCTACGGTGAACTCGGCCTGTTCCAGACCTCTGCCTTCGCTATAGCGCCGCTATGGCGAGCAACTCCCTGGTTTCTGTATGGAATGTCGCACTCGCTACAGCTAGGAACATCTTCGCTATTGTGAGGAGGCATTCTCGCTATGGCGACTCTATTTCTCGCTATGGCGAGAAGACTTAGAAAATTTTCAGCTCTCCGAAAATTTCCCAGCTTCCTCTTTTCTCATTTTTCTCTCATTCCTTTTCTTTTCTCTTTTCTGGTTGTTACATTTCCACCCCCCTTAAAAGAAATTTCGTCCTCGAAATTTAAATACATACCTTAAGGGAATAATTCTGGATGTTTTTGTCTCATTTCATCCTCCATCTCCCAGGTTGCTTCCTCCGATGTCAGACCTCTCCATATCACTTTCACCAGAGGAATGCTCTTGCTCCTCAACTATTTCAGCTGAGCATCCACAATTCTCTCCGGTGTCACTACAGAGGAAAGATCTTCCTGCAATTGCACATGCTCATATTCTATGACGTGTGAGGGGTCAGGCATATACTTTTTCAATTGGGAGACATGAAAAACACTATAGATTTGGGCTAGGTTAGGAGGCAAAGCTATTCGGTAAGCCACGGGTCCAATTTTCTCAAGAATTTCAAACGGACCAATATACCTAGGACTGAGCTTTCTTACCCTCATTGACCGACCTACTCCCATCACTGGAGACACTCGAATGAACACATGGTCTCCCATCTCAAACTCTAACGGCCTCCTTCTCTTATCGGCATAGCTTTTCTACCTACTCTGGGCCGTGAGGAGTCTCTTTCTAATCAACTCTATCTGTCGGGTGGTCTGGTCCATAATCTCAGGTCCTATTATATTCCTCTCACCTAGCTCAACCCAACACAGAGGGGATCTGCACTTTCTCCCATACAAAGCCTCATAAAGGGCTATCTGGATACTGGAATGGTAACTGTTATTATAAGCAAACTCTGCTAAGGGCAAATACACATCCCAGTTACCCTTCATCTCTAACACACAAGCCCTCAACATGTCTTCTAAGGTCTGGATGGTCCTCTCAGTCTGACCATCTGTCTGGGGGTGATATGCAGTACTAAACCGCAACCTGGTCCCTAAGGCATGCTGCAATGACCTCCAAAAGTTCGATGTGAACCTGGGGTCTCTATCCGAAACTATGTTATTGGGTACTCCATGAAGTCGCACTATCTCTCTGATATACAACTGGGCTAATCTCTCTAGTGTATAAGTAGCCTTAATAGCTAAAAAGTGTGCAGACTTCGTTAGTCTATCCACAACTACCCAAATAGCATCGTGTCCAGAGGAGGTCCTGGGTAACCCCATCACAAAGTCCATGGCTATACTATCCCACTTCCACTCAGGGATGTCTAGAGGTTGCAACAACACAGCCGGTCTTTGATGTTCTATTTTCACCCTCTGACACACTAGGCATCTAGCCACATAGGCTGTCACCTCACTTTTCATTCCCGGCCACCAGAAAATCTGTTTCAAATCCTGATACATCTTAGTGGCACCTGGGTGGATAGTATACTTACTCTTATGTGCCTCTTCTAAAATGCCTTCTCTCAACTCATTTCGACTAGGCACGCAGATTCTATCCCGATAGACTATCATACCATCCTCAGACACCTTAAAATCTGAGGTCTTACCCTGGGAGATCTCATTCCTGATCCATTTCAGGAGCTCATCCTCTCTCTGGGCATCTAAGATCTGAGTTCTCAATACATTCTCAATTCGGGTTTCACTCAGATACAATCTACCCGAAACCACCTGGCAAGAGAGGTTCAAGTTTCTGAACTTCTCTAAGAGCTCTTGCTCTCTAATCATCATATGGGCCACATGGATGGATTTCCTACTCAGGGCATCTGCCACCACATTGGCCTTGCCCGGATGGTATTTCAACACATAATCATAATCTTTCAGAAACTCCATCCATCTTCTCTGTCTTATATTGAGTTCTTTCTGGCCAAATAGGTATTTCAGACTCTTATGATCACTATAGATCTCTATGGTAGCACCATACAAATAGTGTCTCCAGATTTTAAGAGCAAACACTACGGTAGCTAACTCCAGGTCATGTGTGGGATAACTCTCCTCATGAGGCCTCAACTGCCTCGAGGTATAAGCCACTACTCTACCCTGCTGCATCAACACACATCCTAACCCTTTGCTCGAAGCATCACAATAAACCACAAAAGGTTCACTAGGGTCAGGGATAATCAGTACAGGGGCAGTGGTCAAACGAAGTTTCAACTCCTGGAAACTTCTCTCACAACTATCATCCCACACAAACGGTGTCTCTTTCCTAGTTAGCCTCGTTAGTGGTAAGGCCATCTGAGAAAATCCCTGAATAAATCGTCTATAGTACCCCGCCAAACCTAGGAAACTCCTGACCTCGGTGATCGTTCTAGGTCTATCCTACTGTAACACAGCCTCAACTTTATGGGGATCAACCGCAACCCCATCTTGTGAGATCACATGACCTAAGAATCTCACCTCGGTCAGCCAAAACTCACATTTACTAAGTTTGGCGTACAACCTTTTCTCTCTCAAGGTTTCTAGGACTAATCTCAAATGCCTCTCGTGCTCTTCAAAAGATCTAGAGTACACTAGGATATCATCAATGAAAACTACCACAAACTGATCTAAATACGGTCTGAATACCCTGTTCATGTAATCCATGAACACAGCAGGCGCATTCGTCAATCCGAATGGCATCACAAGGAACTCATAGTGCCCATATCGCGTTCTGAAGGCCGTCTTAGAGACGTCTTCAATTCTCACTCTCAACTGGTGGTACCCAGATCTAAGATCTATCTTAGAAAATACAGATGCCCCCGTCAATTGATCTAACAAATCATCAATCCTAGGGAGAGGATATTTATTCTTGATGGTAACTTTATTCAACTCTCTATAATCTATACACAACCGCAAGCTACCATCTTTCTTTCTCACGAATAACACCGGAGCTCCCCAAGGTGATACACTAGGGCGGATGAACCCTTTCTCTAACAATTCCTCTATCTGCTTTTTCAACTCTACGAGCTCGATGGGAGCCATCCTGTAAGGAGCCTTGGATACCGGTCCAGCCCCAGGCACTATGTCTATAGGGAACTCTAGCTCTTTCTCAGGGGGTAGACCACTAAAATCAAACTCTTTAGGAAAAACTTCCGGGAATTCCCTAACAATCGGGATCTCCTCTATCCCTTCTTCTACCTCAACCTAAATAGAGAAAAAGACTAGAAACCCTTGACATCCACACTCTAAATGCCTCTCAGCCTGGGTAGTAGTCATAAAGGATAACTCAGCTCCTACCCTAGGTATGGTCCCACAAGCAGGTAAAGAAATGGTTCGGCGTTCACAATCAAGTACCGCATTATTCGCGGCCGACCAGTTCATACCAACAATCATATCAATATCATGGAAGGGCATACATATCAAATCAATAGTGGTATGACAATGGTTAAACTGAATAGTGACATTCAAGCAAGTATGGGAAGTAATCACGGGACCTCCAGTGGGTATAGTGACAAACAAGTCAAATGGCAAGACACTCATAGTCAGACCCAATCGCCTCACACAATCATAAGATATAAACGAGTGACTAGCACCCGAGTCAAACATAGCAACTACAGGAAAGCCATTCACTATCAGCGTACCACGGATCATACTGGGGGACGCACTAGCTTCCTGTTGAGCGAGGGCGAACACTCGACCCTGGGTCTGTGGCCTGGGAGGAGGCGCTATGTCCATCTGAGGACAGTGTCTCGCAATGTGTCCCAGCTTCCCACACTTGAAGCAAGTCACCGGAGACTGTTGGAAGGATGACTGGCCCCGAGGAGGCGGCATCGGCTTACCCCGCTGTGGCCTTCGGTTCCATGGCCCCTTGCCTCTCTTCTTGGCACTGGGTGTCACACTAGAACCCTCTTCCAGTCTCAGCCTTTTCACTTCTGAAACCTCCTTCTGACTAGCTATGGCCGTCACCGGCATAATAATCCGTAGGTTAGTCTCAATCACCCTGCTGACCTCCACAATGGTATTAAACTTCCTGATCCGTTGTGGGGTCACTCTGTCGCTAATCAAAGGTTTCAATCCGGTCTCGAATTGCTCACATCTCCAGGGTTCATCATCATACCTCTGGAGGTAAGAGGAATACCGAGACAACTCCATGAACTTAGCCACATACTGGTCCACAGTCATCTCATCCGTCTGTCTCAAACTCATAAACTCTATCTCTTTCTTCTTCCTCACCGAACTAGGGAAATATTTCTCATAGAACTCAACCAAGAAACTTTCCCAGTTTATCGGTATATCCTTGGTCTCCATTAAAGGTTGCGTGCTACACCACCATCTATCCGCTTCTTTTTTCAACATAAACGTGGCTAGCTGCACTTTTTGCTCGGTAGTACAACTCATTACCGAGAAGATTTTCTCTAGCTCCCTAACCCAAGCCTCCGCCTTATCCGCATCCAACTCCCCGTCAAACGTGGGTGGATTATTTTACCTAAACTGCTTCAACAGTTTCTGGATAGGCGTCTGGGTATGAGCTAGTACATGCTCTTGGGGATGTGCAGGTGGGTTGCCAGATGTAGATGGCTGAGGTACAGGGGCTTCCCTCCTGGCTTCCTCTTGCCTGGTCAGGGTATCTTGCAGGTGCATGATCATATCATGTTGCTGTTGGGCGATATACCTCTGTTGTTCCAACATTTCCTCATGCTGGCCCATCATGGCTTCAAACCGATCTAATCTCTCCATGATGGTTCGCAGAGGATCCTCAGGCCCAACCGGAACCTCTGGCTCAACTCTCTAAGCCCTGGGTGGCCTGCCTCTACCCCTGCCCCGTCTAGTCTCAACCATATCTGAAAAGAAGTAGCAATCCTCAGTTCACAATCATAGCACAAACACATATGCATATGAATGTTACCACTTTCATGGCAATTTACACCAAACACAAGCAATTCAATCCATTCAAGAGCCCAACATCGAGCAAAAGTGCCTGAACCTTTGCTCTGATACCAAAAATGTAACACCTTACTGACTACACTCTAGTTCATCTCCCTCTAGGCTTGACTCCATATGATTTCCCAGAAAACTGACCTAAACCGTGGTATTTTACTACTTAAAATCGGGGTTTAACCGGTCGTATTTTGCCCCGTGGGTCCCGTGAACCCATCATTCACATTCTCTACTTAAACACCATTTATAAAACTTGTACATAGTCTCAAACCACTCACCAACCACGGGTAAGAAGCCAAAAACTCAGAAAATACAATTTCTCAATCGGGCCCATAAATCATATTTCTGGCTCCAACTTTGGAAAATCACAACTAATTCTAGAAAAATGGGAATCAAGCAAATCATAGCTCTCTGGAAATCTTGAGATGTTAACTTCACACTAAAAATAACTCCCAGCCTCAATCTCAACGTTTAGACCCTCATTGACATCGAAAAAGGAACAGATGTCTGGCTATCCCTGATACTGGTGCAGTTTACTGTCATGAATTTCGGAAATTCTTAATTAAATCCAAAAAAATCCAATCAGGGAAAACTATACCAATTTGGAAAGCTAAAAATGTGAACTATAGGATAAAAATAAGTCCAGATCAGTTCAGGAGTTCTAAGACCTCCAAACCCAATAAAACAGTAACGAAGGTCAGAAACTTCCCTGATGCTGATACAGAACTTCAGTAAATCGTTTCTCTCTCTACAGACCTCCAATTAAGGTGCTTCTAGTTGGTATAGGTCACTGTGGATATCTAGTTTATGGTCCTAAAGTTTCATGACATTTGGACATCATTTGGTCTATGGATGACATGGTTTCATTTTCGGACCCAATGTACAGTACCATGACCAAACCATTGAAATTTCCCAATTTCAAAAATTCACCAAATATTCTCTAGACCTCCGAATATTACCCACTCTAGCTTCTCAAGAAGCTCTCAATAGACTCTAGAGGCATGCCAAATTCCATACCAAGAAGAGCTCATCCGGTCATACTTTGACGGAGCTCACCCAATTGGTAGTTTTAGCACCACATGGGGTTCAAAACGGGTCTAAATGACCTCCCACATGCTATAACCTCTATTGGGCAAATCTAAAAGTACAACCATAACATATGTGAAGTATCTAAATAACTCAAATCATCATACATTCCAATTTCACTATGCTATGGAAGAGGATACACTGTTTCATATGTGCCTCAAAAGGCCAATTTATACATTCTCATTACTTCGGTCCTTTACACGATTCATATATTATCTATACATACAATTACATGTGCTCATATAGTTACAACTCAAAAATGATAGGTGCATCTTCATTTTGGCACCTTATACATCAAAAGAACCAAAAAGCTATACATCATTTTACTATGCTCTTCTAGGCTCCGTGAGGTGTGCTCGCCTCTCCTTGAACACCACCTGGATAATAGGATGGGAGGGGAAGGGGGTGAGATTCGGGAGAATCTCAATAGCTCATACTCATTCAAGATGCAATCAAGGCATATACTAGTCAAGCATGCAAACAAATCATCATAACACAACATATGTGTTTCATGCCATGAAATCAAACCAATGCCAAGACTAGGCTCTAAGGACTTTCGGTCTAGCCTCACCCGAGCTTTAGGACTTTTGGATCGGCCTCACCCTTGGTTTAGGGACTTTTGGCTCCTCCTCACCCCCCTCAAGGGACTTTCGGCACCACCTCACCCGAGCAATTTCCACACATCATATCATAAACATATTGGTACCGATACATCAAGGCAAAATCAATGGCATATCTCATCATACAAGCACATATACAACATACAATGACTATTACACATCCAAGAATGCAACAAGAACAGAGTAGAGAGCTACCTTTTCAGATCACACAAGTCTTCCCTTTCAATTTCTCCTCTCCCTCCTTGATTTCACACTCACAACAAGGTGGAGTTTCTTCCTTTGAGCCTAGGCAGAACAAAGAGCACCAATTACTCTCTCATAGTTTAAAGACCTCTCACAAAGCTAAAAGAGACTCTTCATCAAATTAAACCCTCACTACCCTTACAGATCTAGGGATTCTCTCTCTAGAACTCTACTCATTTTCCTTCCTCTCTCAAGCCTTCAAAGAAGAAAACATGGAAGAAGAAATAAAGATAAATGCATTCTACCCTCCTTCTAGAGTAGTTTTCCCACTTCCCTCTTCTAAACCTAACCCAAAACAACTTCTAAAACCGTAGAAAGAGAAAGCAAAAAGGAGGAGACAACAAGCTAAGGAGAAAAGCTAGGGAAATCTAAAGATTACTCACCTCTTTGCTTGATCTCCTTGCTTCTCTAGGTCTCTCTCTCTCTCCTCAGCTCTTTCTCTCTCCTTGGTCGAAGCTCAAGTCGGTTCTGCGAGAAAGGAAGAGTTTAGACGCTTTTAAAAAGTCAAATCTCTCTTTTCACGCTTTTTCTGGACCGCTCTCGCTATAGCGAATCATCATCCTCGCTACGGCGAGCTCGTGCAAGTTCCAGACTTTTGCCTTCGCTATGGCGTCGCTACGGCGAACTCGGCCTGTTCCAGACCTCTGCCTTCGCTATAGCGCCGCTATGGCGAGCAACTCCCTGGTTTCTGTATGGAATGTCGCACTCGCTACAGCTAGGAATATCTTCACTATTGAGAGGAGGCATTCTCGCTATGGCGACTCTATTTCTCGCTATGGCGAGAAGACTTAGAAAATTTTCAGCTCTCCAAAATTTCCCAGCTTCCTCTTTTCTCATTTTTCTCTCATTCCTTTTCTTTCCTCTTTTCTGGTTGTTACACAAGGCATAGGTGAGACTAAGCCAAAAGTCCCAGAAATAGGGTGAGGTACAAACAAAAGGCCCTAGAGCTTCTTAATGGCTTGATTGTGAAAATGTGGCATGAGAATCTTAGAATGAGCATTTATGATATTGGTAGCTTGTTTACTTGTGCACTTGATGTATGTATGCTTTGAATGTGTGTATGAATGGGTGTGTGAGCTATTAAGATTCTTGAAATCTCACTCCCCTTTCCCTTTCACTCTTAAAATGTCTAGGTGGTGCTCAGAGACAAGGAAATGCAAGCCAAGAACAATAGAAAGTCTTACTTTACCTATTATGTAGTCTAAATTGTAATTGAATGTCAAAGTGGCTTTGTATATATTATTTTTGTATTGTAAGACCATGACCAAATGTAATATGATGTGTGACTCTTATATAGCCTATGTGTGATACTAAATCAATACAAATGTAGTATTTGGCTCTTTAATGGCTTGATGTAACTATGAATTCTTGGGGGTGAAATGACCAAAATGAGATACATGGAATTTGGGACCATTTGGGCAGTTTATGCAAGTCATATTCATGCTTTTAAACTTACTCAAGAGGTGCCGAACACTAAAGAAAATCATTTGGACAGATTTGGTACCTTAATTGGATTAAAAGTGACCAAATTGGGAGGCAATACCACTTTTTGTCCAAATGATCTCTTCTTGGTCTAAAATTTGGTATGCATCTAAAGATTGTTAAGAGCTTTTTTGGAAGCTAAAGTGCATAATTTTTAGAGTTCTATGGAATATTTGGTAAATTTTCAAAGTTGAGAATTTTCCTGCTTTTGGTTCAGTGCATTATTTATTCTGGTCTGAAATTAAATTCTATCACTCATTGAGCAAATGATGTCCAATTGCTATGAAATTTTATAAGGAGAAATTATACCTTTCCAGTAACTTGTTTCAATTAGAAGCACCTCATTTGGATGTCTAAAGAGGGAGATATTAATTTCTGAAGTTGTTGTCTAGTACCAGATGACTAGTCAGACCTGTGTTATTGTTTGATTAGTTTTCGGGGTTTGAATGCTCTTGGCTTGGTCTGGAAATATTTTTTTCCTTTAGCTAACATCTGTAGATTTCCATATTGATATCAGTTTCATGGATTAATTTTTTTTTAAATTAATTGGACATTTTTGAAGTTTATGACAGTAAACTGCATCAGTGCCAGGGATAGCTAGACCTATGTGGCTATTTCATTGTCAAACGTGGTCCAAAAGCTATATTCATGTCTTAAAATTATTTTTATGTGAAGTTACATCTAGAGCTTTCCAGAAAGCTATGATTTGTATGATTTCAAGTTTTTTACATTTAGTTATGATTTTTCAAAATTACCCCTGAAATCTACCACATACAGTCACGGGAAAATGAAGAAATTTTAGGATTTTTGACCCTTGATCCATGGTTGATGCCAAATTTTGAGAATGTTATGATTTGTATATACGGAAAATAATTAAAGAATGTTGTTGATAAGTCCATGGGGTCTTGGAAATGCGAAATGAAAAATTTATCTGCTATGCAACACAATTTAATTCTTTATTTTAATGCATTTTCTTGAGATTTCCTTGATAAAGTACATATTCCCACTTGTAAGAGAGGGATTAATGTTAGAAATAATATGATATTACAAAATTAGCCTATGTAAGAGTATGTATAAGTTCTTAAGAGGTCTAGAAAGCTTCACAAGCGCCATTTTCCTAAAAAAACCAAGCAAATGCTATGGGTTTTCACCTAGCTCTCTGTCTCGGCCAAGAAGAGGATAAGGCACCTAGAGAGATTTTTCTTTGATTCCAAGGATAGGAATAGTCTAGATATGATTAATAAATACCAAGAGAAGCATTGGTTTGAATTTAGAAGCCATCGTTTATGATATGGAAGTTTAAGTTCCTTTTTAAGGAATAAAGAAACAACTAGAGTTTAAGCTCCTTAAATTGATTTGGCAATGACTCTAATGAGTTTAAATGAGTCATATGACTTATATTGAATAAGAAATTGGAGTCAAGATCATGAACTCTAAGGGTTGCTTCATTATGCACTTATATGGAACCATAACTATGTCATAAGATAAAGTAAGCTTGCACAGAGTTTGTGTGAGGAAATAACTTATTCCAATGATGTAATTGTGTCTCATTTAATGTGTCTAGACCAAGTGAATCAAGCTTTTTCTAGTTTTGTATGTGTGGCCGAGAAAGAGAAGGAAAAACTTAAGGGGAAAAGTGTGCTTCTTGACTTGAGGTAACTCTCTATCCTTTCTTGTATACATGTCTTAGATGTTTGATTGTCATTAGATGCTTGTATGTATGTTTGAACCATGAGATATGTTTATAGCTATTGATTAAATGTTATGGTACCATTATACTTCTTGAAATATGTTTGAATGCAAGATGGCTTGAATGGGTGAAGTTGTGCTAAAAGTCCCTTAGAATAGATGAGGAAAAGCCAAACGTCCTTAAAAAAAGGGTAAAACATAGCCAAAAGTCTTAAGAAGGAGTTGAACTAAGTTAAAAGTCCCTAACAGTCGGTGAGACAAATCCAAAAGTCCCAAGGAATTAGGTGATGTTAGACCAAAAGCCCTTAGAGCCCATGTTTAGTTCATATGAGTTTATGTAGCGTGAAAATATGTTTATGTATGTTTACAAGAGACTTTTATGACATACTTGCATTCTTTGACATGAAAATGTGTCATATATGTATGCTTGAAAGGGTAAAAGGGCTATTGGGATTCTTTGAACCTCACTCTTCCCCACATTATATCTAACCATGTCTAGGTGAAGTTCAAGGAGTAAGGAATGGGAGCCAAGCACCTTGAAAGATGAACTCTTAACAATAGACTAGAAAATTATGCATTTTTTATGTCAAAGTTTGTATATAAGTAATGGTTATATGATGTAAACCTTGGAGCATGTATAAAAGTTTGTAACTATAATGTATGAATGGAATTTGGAATCAAATGCATGAATAAGCAAGATCTTGCCACCCTATAATCATAGAATATATGTGTATGAATTTAAGAGGAAAGTTGTAACAATTAGAATTTCTAAAATTTTTCTAAGTCTATTGGCTATAGCTAGAACCCCTGTCTGCTATAGCGAGAAGTCAGCTAGCTATAACAAATGTACCAGTTCGCTATAGTGAGAATACATCTAGTTGTAGTGAGTTAGAGCGTCCCATACAAAAACCAGGGAGTTTTTCGTAATAGCGTGCTCCGTAGCGAGAACAGGGGCCTGAGACTGATACGTGCTCGCCATAACGAGGATTATTTTTCGCTATAACTAGGGTTGGTCCAGAAAAAGCATAAAAAAGGAGAATTTTGCTTCTTAAAGAGTTTAGGCCTTTTCCTTTTTTTCTAACCAACTTATACTTCGACCAAAATAGAGAAAAAGGCTAAAAAGAGAGAGAAAGACTAAGAGAAGCTAAGGAGAAGAAAGAAACATCAAGGAAGAAAGGTAAGAACCCTTAAAGATTTTCATGCTTCTTCTTCTTAAAACTTTATTCTTCTCCTTCTAAGCTTCCTTTCCATGGGTTGCTGGGTAATATAGCTCTGTTTTGATCTAGAACAAGTAAAAAACCCTTGAATTAGAGTGTAGGAAGTTAGGAAATGCAAAGGGATTAGAAGAAGAGCTAGTGAAATTCAAGAGGGAGAAATTAGGGATTCTTAAATACTTTGTAAAGTTTACTTTGATGTAAGAATCCTTTAGCCTTTGTGAGTGTTTATTTGAGTTCTAAGAGAGTAATTGCATGCTACTTGTTGTGTCTAAGCCTAAGAGAATTGGCTCCATCTAGTTGTGGTTGTGAGACAGAGAAAGGAAAAGAGAAATCAAAAGAGAAGGCTTATGTTGTCTTGTAAGGTAGCTCTCCACTGTTTCTTGATGCATTCTTAGATGTGTGATGATCATTGTATGCTTTGTGTATACATATGTATTATGAGATATGCCATTTGATATTACCTTGATACATTGGTACCAATATGCTTGTGTTTTGAGTTGTGAAAATTACTCTTAAAGAGTGAGGTAGTGCCAAAAGTCCTTAGAAATGGGTAAGACAAAGGCAAAAGTTTCATAAATGAGTGAGGCCAAGTTAAAAGCCCCTAGACCAATTGTGAGGCCAATCTAAAAATCCTTAAAATAGGCTAAGGCTAGACCAAAGGTCCTTAGAGCTTATTCTTGGCATTGATATAATTTTCATGGCATGTAAATCATGTGCTGTATGAGTTTGAATGGTTGGATGCCTACTTACATACTTTGATATGTTTATATTCCTTGATTGCTTCCTTGAATGAGTCTATGAGCTATTAAGATTTCATGAATCTCACCCTCTTCCCTCTCCCATCTTAACATGTTAGGTGGAGCTCAAGGAGGCCAAGGTGCAAGTTCAGGAGCTTAGTTGAGTATGCTTAGTTAATTGTATAGTTTTATATGGCCTTTGATGTAAAGGGATGTCAATATTCATATGTATACATTATTTTTTAGGTGTAAACCTTTGAGCAAATGTAAAAGTATGTGAATACATTGTATATATCAATATTAGAGCCAAAACAATAAGAATGTGTGATTCTCCTACTTGGTAGCTCACTCTTAGTAGTGCATTCTTATGTGTAGCATACTGAGTTTGAGATGCATGATAGTTTGAGCCACTTGGGCAATTCATATGTGGTATATTAGTGCTTTTAAACTTGCCCAAAAGGTGTCAAACACTAAAAGGAGCCATTTGGACTAAAGAGTTGCATGATGGGAAGCAAAAGTGACCATCTTGGTGGGCTATGTCACTTTTTGGCCTAAATGAGCTCCTCTTAACCTAAAATTTGGCATGAATCTAAAGATTATTAATAAATTTTTGGAAAGCTAAAGTGGGTATTATTTAGAGGTCCGTGGAATATTTGATGAATTTTTGAAGTTGGAGAATTTTCTGATTTTGGTTAATGTATTGTGCAATTGGTTCAAAATTCAATCTATGGCATTCATAGGCCAAATGATGTCCAATTGCTATGAAATTTTATAGACAAAAACTAGACATGCACAGTGACCTATACCAACTAGAAAGCACCTTAATTGGAGGTTTGTAGAGGGGGAAATAATTTTTTGAAGTTCTGTGTCAGTATTAGGGACATTAGCCGACCTTCGTTATTGTTCCATTAGCTTTCGAGGTCCAAATGCTATTGAAACAATTTGGAATTATTTTTTCCCTCTAGTTAAAATCTATAGCTTTCCAAATTGGTATAGTTTTCCTATATTAGATTTTTGTAGAATTAGTTATGAAGTTTTGAAATTCATATCAAAAATCTATATTAGTACCAGGGATAGCTAGATCTTTGTGGCTATTTCATTGTCAAACGTGGTCCAAAGGCTATATTCATATCCTAAAATTATTTTTAGTGTGAATTTAATATCTAGAGCTTTCCAAAAATCTATGTTGTGCTTGATTCTCATTTTTTAAAATTAGTTATGATTTTCTAAAGTTGGACCAAAAATATGACTTTTGAGCCCATGAGAAAATTTGCATTTTTATGATGTTTGGCCTTATATCCGTGGTTCATAGGTTGTTTTATGGCATGTATGAGTTTTTGGATGGAGTTTGAGTAAAGAATGTGATTAATGGGTTCACAAGACCCACGGGGTGAAGAATAACTGCTTAAACCCCGACTTAAAGTATTAAAATGCCACAGTTTTGGTCTTTTTCTTTGGTAATCATATGGAATCAAGCTTAAGTGATGGATAATCACGGTTAATACATCATGGTCTTATATTTTTGGTATCAAAGTAAAGGTTCAGGCACTTTTGTTCGGTGTTTGGCTCTTGAATTACATTATTGGTTGTATTAAGGTGTGAATTGCCATGGAAGTACTAGCATACACATGCATATATACTTGAAATATAATTGTGAACTGAGAGTTGCTACTTCTTTTCAAATAAGATGGTTGAGACTAGATGGGGCAAGGATAGAGGTAGGCTGCCCAGGGCTCAGAGAGTTAAGCTAGAGGTTTCAGTTGGGCTTAAGGATCCTTTGCGAACCATCATGAAGAGACTGATCAGTATGAGGCCATGATGGGCCAACAGCAAGAGATGCTAAAACAGCAAAGGTATATTGCCCAGCAACAGCATGACATAATCATGTAGTTGTAAGATACCCTGGCTAGGCAAGAAGAAGCCAAGAGAGACGCCCCTGTATCTCAGCCATCCACTTCTGGCATTCCACCTGCACCTCCCTAAGAGCCTGCTCAGACCCAGACACCTATCTAAAAATTGTTGAATCAGTTTAGAAAATAGTCGACCCTCGTTTGATAGGGAGTTGGATGTAAATAAGGTAGAGGCTTAGGTTGTGGAGTTAGAAAAAATATTTTCAGTGATGGGTTGTACTATAGAGTAAAAAGCTCAGCTCACTACTTTCATGCTACAAAAAAAAGCTAATAGGTGGTGGCGTAGCACGAAACCCCTGATGGAGACCAAGAACATACAGATCACTTGGGAAAGTTTCTTAGTAGAGTTTTATGAGAAATACTTCTGTAGTTCGATGAGGAAAAAGAAAGATGTGAAATTTATGGGCTTGAGGCAGACTAATGAGATGATTGTTGATCAGTATGTGGCTAAGTTTATTGAGTTGTCTCAGTATTCCTCTTACCTCCAGAGGTATGATGATGAGCCCTGGAGACATGAGTAGTTTGAGACTAGGTTGAAGCCTCTGATTAGAAATAGAGTTACTCCATAACAGATTAGAAAGTTTAATACCCTTGTAGAGATCAACAGGGTGATTGAGAATAACCTGTGAGCTATTATGTCTACTGTGACTTCAGCTAGTCAGAAGGGGGCTCCAAAACTAAAAAGACTGAGACTAGAAGAGGGCTCTAGCGTGACACCCAGCACTAAAAGGAGAGGCAAGGTGCCATAGAATAGAAGGTCACATAAGGGCAAGCAGATGCCGTCTCATTGGAGTCAGTCATCTATCCAGCAGCCTCCGGTGACATGCTTTAAGTGTAGGAAGCTAAGGCACATCGCTAGGAATCATCTCCAGATAGATATAGTGCCTCCTCCTAAGCCACAGACCCAGGGTCGAGTGTTCGCCCTCACTCAGTAGGAAGCCAATGTGTCCCCTAGTTTGATCTGAGGTACGCTGATAATGAATGACTTTCCTATAGTTGCTATGTTTGATTCGGGTGTTAGCCACTCGTTTATATCTTATGATTGTGTAAGGCAATTGGATCTGGCTATTAGTACTTTGCCATTTGACTTGTCTGTCACTACACCCATTGGAGGTCACGTTGTTATTTCCCATACTTGCTTAAATATCATTGTTCAATTCAATCATTATTATACCACTATTGATTTGATCTGTATGCCTTTCCATTATATTGATTTGATTATTGGTATGAATTGGATGGCCGCAAATAATGTGGTACTTGATTGTGAACACTAAACCATTTCCTTACCTGCTCTGGGACCATACTTAAGGTAGGAGTTGAGTTATCTTTTGTGACTACTGCCCAGGCTGAAAGGCATTTAGAGGGTGGATGTCAAGGGTTCCTAGCCTTTTTCTTTATTCAGGCTGAAGTAGAGGAAGGGATAGAAGAGATTTCAGTTGTCAGGGAATTCTCAGAGGTTTTCCCTAAAGATTTTGACTTTAGTAGTCTACCTCTTAAGAGAGAGCTAGAGTTCCCTATAGATATAGTACCTGGGACTGGACTGGTGTCCAAGGCTCCCTATAGGATGGCTCCCATTGAGCTCACTGAGTTGAAAAAGTAGATAGAGGAATTGTTAGAAAAAAGGGTTTATACGCCCTAGTGTTTCACCTTGGGGAGCTCCGGTGTTATTTGTAAGGAAAAAAGATGATAGCTTATGATTGTGTATAGATTATAGAGAGTTGAATAAAGTTACCATAAAAAATAAATATCTTCTCCCTAGAATTGATGATTTGTTAGATCAATTAGTTGGAGCATCTGTGTTTTCTAAGAAAGATCTTAGATCTGAGTATCACCAGTTGAGAGTGAGAATTGAAGACATCTCAAAGATGGCCTTCAAAATGAGATATGGGCACTATGAGTTTCTTGTAATGCCATTCGGGCTGACAAATGCACCTGATGTATTCATAGATTATATGAATAGGGTATTCAGACCTTATCTATATCAGTTTGTGGTAGTCTTCATTGATGACATCTTAGTGTACTCTAGATCCTTTGAAGAGCATGAGAGGCATTTGAGATTAGTTTAGAGACTCTGAGCGATAAGAGGTTGTATGCCAAATTTAGTAAATGTGACTTTTGGCTAACCGAGGTGAGATTCTTAGGTTACATGATCTCATGAGATGGGGTTACAGTTGATCCCCATAAAGTTAAGGCTGTGTTACAGTGGGATAGACCTAAAACAATCATAGAGGTTAGGAGTTTCCTAGGTTTGGTAGGGTACTATAGAAGATTTATCCAAGACTTTTCTTAGATGGCCTTACCACTGACAAGGTTGAGTAAGAAAAAGACACCTTTTTATGTAGGATGATAGATGTGAGAGGAGTTTCCAAAAGTTGAAGCTCTATTTGACCACTGCCCCTGTACTGATTATCCCTGACCCTAGTGAACTATTTGTGGTTTATTGGGATGCCTCAGGTAAAGGGTTAGGATGTGTATAGATGCAGCAAGGTAGAGTAGTGGCGTATGCCTCTAAGCAGTTGAGGCCTCATGAGGAGAGTTATCCCACACATGACCTGGAGTTAGTCGCCGTAGTGTTTGCTCTTAAAATCTAGAGGCACTATCTATATAATGTTACCATAGAGATCTATAGTGACCATAAGAGTCTGAAATACCTATTCAATCAAAAGGAGCTGAATATGAGACAAAGGAGATTGATAGAATTCTTGAAGGATTACGATTATACCTTAAAGTATCATCCGGATAAGGCCAATATGGTGGCGGATGCCTTAAGTAGGAAGTCCATCCATGTAGCCCATATGATAATTAGGGAGGAAGAGCTCATAGAAAAGTTTAGAAACTTGAACCTTTCTTGTCAAGTGGTATCGGGTAAATTGTATCTGAGTGAAACCTGAATTGAGAATGTATTGAGAACCCAGATCTTAGATGCCCAGAGAGAGGATGAGTTCCTGAGTCAAGTCAAGAATGAGATTTTCTAAAGTAAGACCTCAAATTTCTAGGTATTTGAGGATGGTATGATAGTATACCGAGATAAAATCTGTGTGCCTAATTAAAATGAATTGAGGGAAAGCATTTTAGAAGAGGCACATAAGAGTAAGTATACTATCCACCCAGGTGCCACCAAGATGTATCAAGATTTGAAAAGGATTTTCTAATGGCCAGGGATGAAAAATGATGAGACAGATTATGTAGCTAGATGCCTAGTATGTCAAAGGGTAAAAGTGGAACATCAGAGACCTGTTGGATTTTTACAACCCCTAGATACCCTAAGTGGAAGTAGGATAGTATAGCCATAAATTTTGTTATGGGGTTACCTAGAACATCCTCTGGACACAATACTATTTAGGTAGTTGTGGATAGACTGACGAAGTCTGCACACTTTTTAGTTATTAGGGCTATTCACACACTGGATAAATTAGCCCAGTTGTATATTAGAGAGATAATGTGACTTCACAGAGTACCCAGTAGCATAATTTTAGATAGAGACCCCAGATTCACATCAAACTTTTAGAGGTCATTACAACATGCCTTAGGGATCAGGTTGTGGTTTAATACTGCGTATCACTCCCAAACAAGATGGTCAGACTGAGAGGACCATCCAGATCTTGGAAGACATGTTGAGGGCATGTGTTAGAGATGAGGAGTAACCAGGATGTGTATTTACCATTAGCAGAGTTTGTGTATAATAATAGTTACCATTCTAGTATTCAGATGGCCCCTTATGAGGCTTTGTATGGGAAAAAGTGTAGATCCCCTCTATGTTGGGTTGAGCGTGGTGAGAGGAGCTTGATAGGATTTAAGATTGTAGACTAGACTACCCCATAGATAGAATTGATTAGAAAGAAACTTTTTATAGCCCAAAGTAGGTAGAAAAGTTATGCCGATAAGAAAAGGAGGCCATTAAAATTTGAGGTTAGAGACCATGTATTCATGCGAGTGTCTCCAGTGACAGGGATGGATCGGTCAATGAGGGTAAGGAAGCTCAGTCCTAGGTATATTGGTCTGCTTGAAATCATTGAGAAAATTAGACCCGTGACTTACCAGATAGCCTTGTCTCCTAACCTAGCCCAAATTCATAATGTTTTTCATGTCTCCCAATTGAAAAAGTACTTACTAGACCCCTCACATGTCATAGAATATGAGCATGTGCAATTACAAGAAGATCTTTCGTATGTAGTGAAACCAGAGAAAATTGTGGATGCTAAATTAAAATAGTTGAGGAGAAAGAGCATTCCTCTGGTGGAAGTGGTCTAGAAGGGTTTGACATCTGAAGGAGCAACCTGAGAATTGGAGGATGAAATGAGGCAAAAGTATCCAGAGTTATTCCCTTAAGGTATATATTTAAAATTTAAGGACAAAATTTCTTTTAAAGGGGGTAGAAATGTAACAACTGAAATTTCTGAAATTTTTCTAAGTTTGTTGGCTATAGTCAAGACCCCTGTTGGTTATAACGAATGTACCTGTTCACCATAGCGAGAAGTTAGCTAGCTATAGCAATGTACTAGTTCGCTACAACGATAATGCATCTAGCTATAGCGAGTTCGGGCATCCCATACAAAAACCAAGGAATGTCTCATAATAGCACGCGCTGTAGCGAGAATAGAGGCTTGGGACTGATAAGTACTCACTATAATAAGGGTTATTTTCTGCTATAGCGAGGGTTGGTCCAGAAAAAACGTAAAAAAGGAGAATTTTACTTCTTAAAGAGTCTAAACCTTTTCCTTATACTTCGACCAAAATAGAGAAAAGGGCTAGAGCGAGAGAGAGAATGACTAAGAGAAGCTAAGGAAGAAGGAAGAAATATCAAGGAAGAAAGGTAAGAACCTTTAAAGATTTTCATGCTTCTTCTTCTTGAAACTTTATTCTTCTCCTTCTAAGCTCCCTTTCCATGGGTTGCTAAGTAATATAGCTCTGTTCTAACCTAGAACAAGTAGGAAACCCTTGAATTAGAGTGTAGGAAGTTAGGAAATGCAAAGGGATTAGAAGAAGAGCTAGTGAAATTTAAGAGGGAGAAATTAGGGATTCTTAAATACTTTGTAAAGTTTGCTTTGATATAAGAATCCCCTAGCCCTTGTGAGTGTTTATTTGAGTTCTAAGAGAGTAATTGCATGCTACTTGTTGTGTCTAGGCCCAAGAGAATCGGCTCCATCTAGTTGTGGTTGTGAGATCGAGAAAAGAAAAGAGAAATCAAAAGGGAAGGCTTGTGTTTTCTTGCAAGGTAACTCTCCACTCTTTCTTAATGCATTCTTGGATGTGTGATGGTCATTGTATGCTTGTGTATGCACATGTATTATGAGATATGTCATTTGATATTGCCTTGATGTATTAGTACTAATATGCTTGTGTGTTTGGGTTGTGAAAATTACTCTTGAAGGGTGAGGTAGTGCCAAAAGTCCTATGTGATGAGTGAGGTGGAACCAAAAGTCCCTAAAAATTAGTGAGACAAGGCTAAAAGTCTCATGAATGAGCGAGGCCAAGTTAAAAGCCCCTAGTCTAAGGGTGAGGCCAATCCAAAAGTCCCCAAAATAGGGTAAGGCTAGACCAAAAGTCTTTAGAACTTATTCTTGGCATTAATATAATTTTCATAGCATGTAAATCATGTGTTGTATGAATTTGAATGGTTGGATGCCTACTTGCATGCTTTGACATGTTTATATTCCTTGATTACTTCCTTGAATAATTCTATGAGCTATTAAGATTTCATGAATCTCACCCCCTTCCCTCTCCCATCTTAACATGTTAGATGGAGCTCAAGGAGACCAAGGTGCAAGTCAAGGAGCCTAGTTTAGCATGCTTAGTTAATTGTATAGTTTTGTATGGCCTTTGATGTAAAGGGATGCCAATATTCATATGTATACAATATTTTTGAGATGTAAACCTTGGAGCAAATGTATAAATATGTGAATACATTGTATATATCAATATTAGAGCAAAAGCAATGAGAATGTGTGATTCTCCTACTTGGTAGCTCACTCTTAGCAATGCATTCTTGTGTGTAGCATAGTGAGTTTGAGATGCATGATGGTTTGGGCCACTTGGAAAATTCATATGTGGTATATTAGTTCTTTTAAACTTGCCTAAGAGGTGCCAAACACTAAAAGGAGCCATTTGGACCAAAGAGTTGCATGATGGGAAACAAAAGTGACCATATTGGTGGTTATGTCACTTTTTACCCAAATGATCTCCTCTTGATCTAAAATTTGGCATGCATCTAAAGATTATTAAGAGCTTTTTAGGAAGCTAAAGTGGATTTTATTTGGAGGTCCATGGAATATTTGATATATTTTTGAAATTGGAGAATTTTTTGGTTTTGGTTAATGTACCCTGCAATTGGTCCAAAATTTGATCTGTGGCATCCTTAGACCAAACAATGTCCAATTGCTACAAAATTTTATAGCCAAAAGCTAGGCATGCACAGTGACCTATAACAACTAGAAGCACCTCAATTGGAGGTCTGTAGAGGGAGAAATAATTTTCTAAAGTTCTATGTTAGTATCAAGGATGCTAGCTGACCTTTGTTACTGTTCCATTAGTTTTTAAGCTCTAAAAGCTATTAAAACAATCTAAACTTATTTTTTTCCTCTAGTTAACATCTGTAGATTTTCAAATTGGTATAGTTTGTCCATATTGGATTTTTTTAAAATTAGTTATGAATTTTAAAGTTTATTTCAGAAATCTGTATCAGTACCAGGGACAGCTAGACTTTTATGGCTATTTCATTATCAAACATGGCCCAAAGGCTATACTCATGTCCTAAAATTATTTTTATGTGAATTTAACATCTAGATCTTTCCAAAAAGCTATAGTTTTCTTGATTCTCATTTTTCTAGAATTAGTTATGATTTTCCAAAATTGGAACCAAAAATTTGACTTTTGAGCCTATGAGAAAATTTGTATTTTTTTGACTTTTGGCCTCATATTTATGGTTCATGGGTTGTTTTATGGCATGTACAACTTGTTTAGATGGATTTAAAGTATAAAATGTGATTGATGGATTCACAACACCCACGGGGTGAAGTATGACTATTTAAACCCTAACTTAAAGTATTAAAATGCCACAGTTTCGGTCATTTTATCTGGGAATCATATAAAATCAAGCTTAAGTGATGGATAATCACGGTTAATAAATTATGGTGCTACAAAAGGTGAGAATGAGTTCCATGATGATTTTCATCATTTGGGATGCTTCTATATACTGTATTTATACTTTTGGACATGCTCAAATGGTCATGGTATAATGAGAAGGCCATTTGGGCATGTCCAAAAGTATAAATACAGTATAAATGCATCTTGACCCCTTTATGGTTCAAAAATTTGCCACTTTCTTGACTTGAACCACAAATTGACCAAATGGGTGAATTTTAGCAGAAAATTTGGCAAACAAATAGGTTTCATCTAGATCTTTTAACAAAGCTAAAGAGAACTATTTTTGGAGCTCTAGAGAGTTTATTATAATTTTTCAAAGTTGGCCAAATTATACAGAAACTGTCACTACTACTATTCATGGGATCAATTTCCTTTTCTATGTCACTCAAGGGCCAAATGAAGTTCAATGCTCATGAAACTTCAAAATCATATAGTAGACATCATAAGCTTTTTATAATCACTAAGAGCACCCTATTTGGAGCTCTGTAGAGAGAGAAATGAATTTTTGAAATTTCTAGTTTGTTGCAGGATGACCACTAGACATAATATACTATTCTATCAGTTTTCGCCTGTCAAACATGGTTGTTTTGATTTGAAATGTTTATGGCAACTAGATAACATCTTGAGCTTTCCAGAAAGCTATAGTTTGCATCATTTAGATTTTTCTAAATTTAGTTATAATTTTCCAAAATTCATATCAAAATATGGAATTCATGGCAAATTGCAAAGTATAATGCAATTTTGTGTTCTATGGCTTGGACTTGAATTTTGAACTTCAAATTATGATATTTCTAATTGAACAAATGTGTTAGGGATGCAAAATAAATTGGATAAGCTCACATGGTCTATTAAGCCATTAATGAATTAATTTGGCTTTTAATGACGATAAATTCCATTGCCAAAAGTCCTATTTTAATGTAAATAAATGTTATAAGCCAATTGTGCCATGAATTGAAACCTATATAGATATGGTGTTACAAACACCATGAGAAAATGCAACACATGTGGTGTAAGAATGTCATTGATATGCATAATGCAACTCAAACATAGCTTTCAACATTAAAACTCATTTCTCATCAAGTCATGGCATTAAAAACAAACTAGTTAGACAATTAAACTCAACTTAAGACCAAGAAAGAGCTATTACACTCAATTCCACACCATAGTGAGTTAAGAGCCAAAAACCATATAAAACTTATGCATAAAACTCACAAGGGAAAGCATATCAAAGCCTAGTTCAAGAATGCATCAAGCAATAACACATACAAGTATCTTAACTCAATTAAGCATTCAAGTGCATGCAAGATAGGGAAATAAAGCTACCTTAGAACTTGTGAAGCTTCAAGACACCACTAACCCACTTCTTGGTTCACTTTTCTTGGCTATTCTAAGATGGACACTCACAGATAGGTGAGTTTGGACTAGCTTGGCTTACACACAACAATCCACAATGCTAATTAATTCATTAAGATCTATTTTAGATCTTATTAATTTCACTTAATCCTATTAGAGTTTAATGTGGAAATTAAAGTTGGTTTGTAACACTTTGAAATTAATTAAGGATAATTATGATTAATTAAAAATTGATATGGATTTAATTAGAAAAATTAATTAGGAGAGGTGGATATTAATTTAGGCCTTATGATTAGTTAAATTATACTTGGGACCTAATATAGTAGTCCAATCATGCCATGAGCTTAATAGGAGAGCCCAATACTAATTTTCTTGTAAGCCTAACTTAAATTTTTTAGAAGCTTAAAACTTAAGAGTGAATTTAAGTGAGACAAGAGCCCATTTAGCCTTAACCCGAACTTAGGGAAATGAGTCCAAATGAGTCTTGGGCTATTGGATCAGCACATTCCATCCCTAACCTTAAAAATTATGCAACCCAACTTATAATGTCTGGCCCAACAAATAAAAAATCAAAACCCATTTGGATTTGGGCCTTTGGGTCAGCCCAAGACCCAATTTAAACCCTAAAAACCCTTCTCCCTTACTCCATTCTGTAGAAAACACAAGGGGCGCAAGGGAAATTTAGAGGTCTAAAGTGGAGGCTAGGGTTCTTGGCAAAAATCCATCTTCTTCCACTCTTAGAATCAAAATCAGCCAAGGTAACTAATATATAATTTAATCCTCTCTTCTTCCTTTTCAATTTGACCTAATTGATTTTTCATTTGGAGCATTTTCACACACCCAAAATCTAAAATGTGTTGTTTGGTGTTTTCTTAGAGGATTTTTGGAGGTTAAGGCTAGAGATATTGTTAGGTAAGTGTTTCCTTCCCATCTTGAGGTAGTTTGTACTAGTTTGAAACCTCTATAGTTGATTTATAATATGGGCTTTTATTTTGTGCGAAATTACCCAGAAATTTGAATAATATCGTGAAGCTCAAATCCAAATTTGGACTCCTTAGGGGCTAGGTAAGTGTCCTCTAGATAGTCTTTTGTAGTTTAAATCTTTGGGTATTAGTTTACCACTGTAAATGATGAGCAGGAGTAGTAATGGTCTAGTTTTATGTGCATAGGCTGAAGTAGCATTGTTGTTGGCTTAAAGAATTGTCAACCAAGTGAGATAACCAGGGTTAATTTTATTCCTTGCATAGATTCAATTTAATCTTATATCTGTCGCACTTGTATGATTTTAAATGTTAAATGAATGGTTAACTATCTGATATGTTGTGATTGGACCTTATGAGTTCATGGTAGAGCTATAGTGTGGCTACCATCCGTGCATCGTGCTTCGATCTGCCACTTAATTGTGATCAAACCCCTAAATGCACTGAGCCCAGGTTGTGCTGGGGAGTTAGTGCCATGGATAGACCTTTCCCGGTGTTAATAGCCTTTAACATGTTATGTGTGATTGCTAATATGGGATAGTGATTAGTAGTAGCTCAATTATTGCATTTTGCTGATATTATGCTATTGCTAATACTTATCCGATTTAATGCATATATATTGATTAATTTGAAGCATATGAATGGAGTTTACCTACTGGTTACTAAGATTTGCATCTCACCTTGTTTCATGGGCTAACTATTTTCAGGTGAAGACTCTTCGGGTAAGGATACAAGAAAGCAAGTGGATGACATCTATGAGTTGAGACCTTGGGTGGGGATTGCTACACTTGGGTTAATATAACTTAGGGTAGATGCTAGTTTTAATTGTTCTTTTATATAGAATCATCGTGTAATCATATTGCCAAGTGTAGGTATTTTGTGTTTTGGCAAACAATGATATAATTAATAGGAGGCTAAACCTTATACAAATTTAGAATATGATGTATATGCTCATTTATATCTGATATGGAATTTTGCTAATGCTAAGATATGACTTATTATTTAAGATTATAATCATGTGTTACCTTAAATGTTGACTTAGACTAGTATTATATGAAACCTCTGTTAGAATTTATATTTGAATGATAATGGCAATGGCTTTTAGTATTCTTTATGTCAAAGTCTATGATTTACTGATATATGGTAAATGGATGGGTATAGATCAAAACCTAAGTTTTGAATTAATTAGAATTAGTATTTTGAGTAATTTGGATAGTAGGATACTATTAGAACCTTACAAATTAAGATAGAATAACCCTAGAATGTTGCTAAAGGGAGGTCTAGTATATGTGGGATGAAATTTAGAGAGGTTAGGTGTATTAGAGGGTTAAGCCACGGCTAAAACTACTTAAGTCGTAGCTAAGGAAGATCCAGAAGTTAGGAGCGTCACGACGCAAGATGCCTCACCACAGCATAACATAAGAAATTCACCAAGGGAGAGTAACAGAGAGCACACTCGCTGCGGTGAGTGTCGGGAGGCGAGCTTAGAGAGTTCCAGAAGGCTTTCTCATCGTGGTGCCACATAGGCTCACCGCAGCAACGCACCAACTCGTAAAAGTTTGAACAGTAAGTTCCCAATAGCACTTTCATTGTGGTGTAGAAGGCTTGAGTCATGGCACAAGGTTCGTAGTTTTGATTTTAAGTTCCAGTAACCAACTTAGCTACAGCAAGGAAGGTCCAAGTTGTAGCCTAGGTCCCTCACATTCTTATTTTGACTTAGAAACCTTGAATTTCACTATGTTAAAGTTATGTAATGACTTGGGAATATTATAAGAGGATTTTATGAATTGGAAATCAATAATAACATATAATCAAAGGTTCTTAATCTAATAACTAGGATTACTTATGGACTTAAATAGTTGTCATGGGTTTGGGCTAATAACTCTAATAATATCAAGATTCAAATTTCCTCAACTTTTTGCTAATTTAATTAAATATAATGACTTTAGACCTTGATTTATGATCATTAACTACATAATTAAGCCCTTATCATGATAATTAAGAATTAGGGTTGTTACATGGTTTTCTATCCCTTAAGTGGCAACTCTTGTTGTCCTTTTCTATGCTTCAAACTCTCATGTGTTACAAGCCATATAACTCTAATAGAGCTCATTTGCATCATCACATGGTTGGTTAAAGGGGTTTAAAGCTAACTTGCTTCTTTAGCCTTATTTAGGCCTCAAAATTTCGACTTCTAATTTAGGGCTCATAAATTCAATCCAATAGTTTTATAATTATTTATTCCTCTTATTTAAGTCTCTTAAATCATTAGAACCAAAAAAAACACTCCCTAAGTGCTTTAAACACTCCTTATCTGAAACTATACATACATGGAGGCCAAATGTAGTTTTATTGGTTTCTTCTAGGATTTTAATGCATATGGACATTTCTTAGCTTCTCTCTAGTTTAATTATAATCTCATATAGCTTGAAATGTTCTCATAAGATTCCATAACTCTTAAGGTGCAATTGAAATCCTAATTACCCCATCTTGGTTTCTAAAGCTCCTTAAGTGATTCTAATTACACATTCTTAATCTCCATGCCTTAAAACCCTTGTCCCCATCAATTTTTGGCTAAAACTTAACTCCCTCTAATACCTCCTATGGCTGGCCGAACTATGGAGAATGTAGAACAAAGAAAAGCAAAAATCCTACATAGTATCATACCTTGTTAGTTTCCTTGTTCAATGGAAGTTCTTATAGTGAAATTAGTTTCTTTAAACTCTCTCCTTCCTCCAATAGTTCAACAACAAAATTTTCTTCTTTTAAGAAGCTAAGACCACCAAAAGAAGGAGCTCAAGGTGGAGAAAAGGATTTTTAATTGGCATAAGGTGTAAAAATGGATTTTTTCTTACCTTGGTTGTTTCTTCTTCCTCCCAATTCTTCATCCTCTTGCACATCTTCATTGGGCTTTTCCAGAGTTGGTTTGAGTCAATTATAAGGCTGGTGTGACATGGCTAGCCTTATATGAAGGAAAAAGAAACATTTTAAAATACTTACAAAAATACCAATCACGTCACGCAATTTCAATTCCTTCATTTAAACTCGTTTTAAATCTTTTTTAAGAACCATCTTTTTCATGTGAAAATTTAGGTTCTCTAGTTTATTGAAAACATTTTCTTTCAAATTTATGGGGTTTAGAACCATCCTGAATGGCTTGGTCAAAGTTAGGGTCAACCAATGACTTAAATTGCACACCAAAAGGTTTTTGGCTATTCTAACAGTTCCTATAGTTTTCAAGGTCTTTAGAAACTCTAGTGAGCTTAATTTTACCATTTAAAACTTCCTTCTTTGAGTTTCTAAAAGGCTACACAAAATTATGATTTTACCACTACCTTTTCTATTTAGACTTTTTAGCCGTTTTGGCTCCAATTTTGAGCCATCTTTAGTTTTATAATCTCATTTCTGAATGCTCTTATTATCATTCTAGCTCCTTACTTGACCCTATTTCATTTTATTTTAAGGTTCACTTTTATTACCTCATTGGTTTCAATTCAGTTTTAGAAAGAATGGATATTATAGAAACAATGTGATAAGTAAATTAAAATAGTGAGATTAGATAAAGGTAGGTTTTATCAAGAGTAATGGATGGTTGCTCAAGCATCATGCCTGAGTCTCCATATCAAAATGATATAGCTGAAAGAAGAAATCAAACATTGTTGGACATGGTGCAAAGTATGCTTAATAGCTCTAACCTTTCTAAGTTCTTGTGGATTGAAGCCCTTAAGACGAGTGTAAATATTCTTAATCAGTTTCCACCCAAGGCTATTGAAAAGATGCCATTTGAGTTATTTAAATGTTGGAAATTGAGTTTAAGACATGTGTGCATTTGGCAATACTAGTTTGAGGTTAGGGTTTATAATCCAAAAAAGAAGTTAGACCTAATTTATTAGTGGGTACATCATCAGATATACTAAAAAGTCCAGGGGATCTAGATTTTACTATCCATCTTATAATACTAGGATAGTGGAATAAAAAAATGTAATTTTTTTAGAATGAACTTGATTAATAAGAGTGACCAAACTCATCACTTAGGTACTAAAAGTGATCATTCTAGTTCACAAGCTTTCACATCAAGTGATACGCTAGTTATGATCTACACGCATAAGGTATGAATTAGGTATTGAACAACCAATCATTGAGGATCCATAAACTATTGACCATAACCTAGTTAATCCAATTGTTGAACAATTACTAGAAAACTACTAAGCAACTAATTGAGGAATATACTTTCCAAGAAAATGCTAACCTAACATTATAAAGATCAACTAGATTAAGGAGGTTAGTAATTCCCAATAATTATGCTATGTATTTACAATAATCTAAATACAATATAAGAGCCAAAAATAACCCTAAGACAATTTTCATAAACCATAGTTATAGAGAATTTGAAATGAGGCACAATGCCAAGAAATAAGAGATGGATTTCATGGCGTTTAACAGAATCTGGGATCTCATTGAATTGCCTAATGGTTTTAAAGCCATTTTATGCAAACGGATCTATAAGATAAAAAGGAATTCATTAGGCAACATTGAGATATAAGGAAAACTTATCACTAAAAGGTTCACTCAAAAGGAAAGAAATTGATTATACAAAGACTTTCTCTCTTGTATCTAAGAAAGATTCCCTCTATGTAATAATGGCATTGGTTGCCCATTTTGACTTGAAACTACATTAGATGGATGTGAAGATGATATCCTTAAGAAGGAACTAAAGGAGGTATTATGTATAAAAAATAAAAAGGATTCACCTTTAGTGCTAGTGAGTACTTGGTATGCAAGTTTAAGAGATCCATATGCGGATTCAAACAGTCCTCTCGCTAATGGCATCTTAAGTTTCATAATGTTAAATTCTCATTTGGATGTATAGAGAATGTCATGGATCAGTATATATACTAAAAGATCAGTGGAAGTAAAATATATTCCCTTGTGTTATATATGGATGACATATTACTTACAACCAATGCTAAGGGGTTACTATATAAGGTAATAGTTTCTCTTTAAAAGTTTTAACATAAAGCATATAACTGAGGCATCTTACCTCATTGGCCATTAAAATCCATAGGAATTGAATTCAATGTATTTTGGATCTATTACAAGAAACCTATATCAATAAAGTCTTAAAATGATTTTGGATGAAGGATTGTTCACAAGTATAGCACCTATTGTGAAAGGTGACAAATTCAATTTAAACCAGTGCTTAAAGAATGATCTAGAGAAGGAACAGATGCATAATATTCCATACTTTTTTTTTCTATTCGAAGCCTTATGTATGCTTAAATTTGTATAAGATCTAATATTGCATCACAGTCAGAATGCTAAGGAGATATTCGAGTAATCCAAGCATGGGTCATTGGACAGCTATAAAAAAGATGATGAGGTATTTTAAGGATACTAAGGACTACATGTTGATCTATAGAGCAGCTGAGAATCTTAAGGTAGTTGGTTACCCAAATTCAGATTTCACTATATGTGTTAATTCATGAAAATCAACATCAGGTTACATTTTTATATTTGTTGGTAGGGCCATGTCTTGTAAGAGTGTGAAGGTAGACTCTTTAACTGATACTTCTACCATAAAAGTTAAGTTCATATCTTATTTAAGGAAACTTTACTTGGTGTATGGCTAAAGAGTTTTATTTCTTGACTTTGAATTATGGATTTAATTTCTAGGCCATTGAGAATTTATTATGATAACTGTAACACCATAATGACTTAACTCCAACTAATCTCCCTCTAGGTTTGATTCCATATGATTTCCAATGAAAATGACTAAAACTGTGGTATTTTACTACTTTAAGTCGGGGTTTAACCAGTCATATTTTGCCCAGTGGGTCCAGTGAGCCATCACTCACATTTCTACTACTCAAACTCCATTTATATAACTCATACATAGCATTAGACAACTCATAAACCATGGATATGAAGCCAAAAATCAAGAAAATATAATTTCTCAAATGAGCCCAAAAGTCAGATTTTTGGCTCTAACTTTGAAAAATCATAACTAATTCTAGAAAAATAGGAATCAAGAAAAAAAAATATCTCTCTTGAAAGCTTTGGATGTTAACTTCACACTAAAAATAACTTCCAACCACAATCTCAGCGTTTGGACCATGTTTGACATCGAAAAAAAGACAGAGGTCCGGCTGTCCCTGGTATTGGTGCAACTTGCTGTCATGAAACTTCGAAAATTCGTAACTAATTCCAAAAAATCTAATATGGGCAAACTATATCAATTGAGGAAAGCTACAATGTTAACTAGAGGAAAAAAATAAGTTCAAATCATTTCAGTAGCCCTTGGACCTTGAAAACTAATGGAACAGTAACAAAGGTCGGGATGGCTTCCTTGATATTGATATAGAACTTTAGAAAGTTCATTCTCCCTCTACAGACCTCTGATTGAGGTGCTTCCAATTGTTATAGGTCACTGTGGATATCTAGTTTATGTCTATAAAATTTCATGACAATCGGACACCGTTTGGTCCATGAATGACATAGATTCATTTTCAGACCTAGTTGCATTGTACAATAACCAAAACCAGAAAATTCTCCAACTTCAACAATTCACCAAATATTCCCTAGATCTCCAAATATTACCCACTTTAACTTCTCGGGAATCTCTCAACAAACTTTAGAGGCATGCCAAATTTCATATCAAGAAGAGCTTATTTGGTCATACTTTGATGGAGCTCACATATTTGGCGGTTTTGGCACCCAAAATGGTTCAAAGTGAGTCCAAATAGCCTCCCACATATTCTAGCACCTCTTGGGCAAGTTTGAAAGTATAAACATAATATATATGAAATAATCAAGTGGTCCAAATCAACACACATCTCAAACTCACTATGCTACGGGCCAAAATACACTCTTACATGTAAGCCACAAAAAGGCTAGATCCCACATTTTCATTACTTTGGCTCTTTACACAGTTTATACATCATTTATACATACTTTTACACTTGCTCAGATATTTACATCTCAAAAATAGTATATATACATAAGCACTCTGTCTTCCTATACATCAAGCTTGGTGTGAGTGTGCAAAAGTGGTAAAACAAGGCCTGCTATGCCTCATGGCCTCCACTCTTAGGCTCTTGAGCTTCACCTGGACCATATGAGATGGGAGAGGGAAGGGGGTGAGATTCAGGGAATCTCAATAGCTCATACTCATTCAAGGAAGCAATCAAGGCATATAAACAAGTCAAAGCATGCAACCATTCACAATTACACAACACATGCTTTCCATGCCATGAATATCATATCAATGCCAAGAATAAGCTCTAGGGACTTTTAGTCTAGCCTCACCCGAGTTTTGGGACTTTTGGATTGGCCTCACCCGTCTCAAAGGACTTTCGGCACTATCTCACCCGAGCAATTTTCACAACTCAAAACATAAACATATTGGTACCAATACATCAAGGCAATATCAAATGGCATGCCTCACAATACAAGCACATACACAAGCATACCATGACTATTACATATCTAAGAATACAACAAGAAAGAGTGGAGAGCTACCTTATCAGCTAACATAAGCCTTTCCTTTCAATTTCTCTTCTTCCTTCTTAGTCCCACAAGCACAACTAGATGGAGTTGCTTCTCTTGAGCCTAGACACAATAAAAAGCATGGAGTTACTCTCTTATAACTCAAATAAACACTCACAAAGCTAAATGGCTCTTCATTAAAGCAAAACCCACTACATATGTAAGAAACTAGGGATTCTCTCTTTAGAATTTCACTAACTCTCCTTCCTCTCTCAAGCTCTCAAGAAAGGAAAGCAAAGAAGAAGAAGTGAAGATACATGAGTTTTAGCCTTCTTCAAGAATGGTTTTCCACTTTCCCTCTTCTGAACCAAGCCCAACTCAACAACCAAAACCATAGAAAGAGAGGGCAAAGAGAGAAGAGCAACATGCTAAGAAGAAAAGCTATGGAAATCTTAAGCTTGCTTACCTTTTTACTTGTTCTCCTTCCTTCTCTAGGTCTCTCTCTCTCTCCGCAGCTCTTTTCTCTCTTTTGGTCAAAGCTTAGGTTGGTTAAAAGAGAAAGAATGGATCTGGACATTTTAAGAAGTCAAATTCTTTTTTTTCACGCTTTTCTGGACTAACCCTTGCTATAGCGAAGCATAACCCTCGCAACGGAGAGCACGTATCAATCCCAGACCTCTGCTTTTGCTATGGCGTGCGCTATGACGAGCAGCACTCTCGTTTTTGTATGGGATGCTCGCACTCGCTATAGCTAGAAGCATTCTCGTTATAACTAGAAGGCACTCTCGCTATAGTTAGACCATTTCTCGCTATAGCGAATAGATACATTCGCTATAACTAGCCCATTTCTCGTTATAGCTAGCAGACTTAGAAAATTTCAGGATTTCAAAAAATTTTCAATTTTTGTTTCGGTTGTTACAATAACTCGACTGTAGTTTTTCTAGCTAAAAATAATAAAGTGATAGTTAAAGCAAGCACATCAACATTAAGTATTTGGCCCATTCAAGAACATGTCAGAGAAAATAAAGTCACTATTAAACACATTAGCATTGAATTGATGATAACTTATCCTTTAACGAAAGGCATGACACCAGTAATATTTAAGGATCATGTATCTAAGATGGGACTTGATTTTATATTGAGTTATTGATGTATATATTATATATATATATATATATATATCATTTTATAATAAAGCTTTTATTCAATTTAAGTTGATCTTCTTATTTTGAGTGCACATTTATGTTATTATGTTTTGTAAATAATAACATTAAAAGGACCCAAAATAAGTATATGGATTAATTCATTAAGTTATGATAGGTGGAGGGAACAAAGTGCATTGTGATACATGGAAGCTAATATTTGCTTATAAAGGACTACTACTATGATTCATGCATTTAGTTTTCTCTTCTTTAGATATATTCTAGAAATCATTAAGTATTTTGGACCAACTAGGAGAATGATAATCATTGCCTAAATGTTGGCATTATTTTGAGTTTGTTGCCAATGATTTTTGCAATTTTTGCAACTTCAAACGTGATATGATATTGTGGATTTTGTTGATGGAATATTCCTTTGCTTATGCTTGTATATCACTTTCCTTGATGGAAGGAAGCTTTAAGGCTAACACTTTTAAATATTGGGATCCCTAAGCTCATTTGACACACTCTTCAAATAAAAACACCATCATTTCAGTATATAATAGAGCTTAGAAACATCTCAATAAGTAGAAACAAATCAAGTTTGGATTTTCCAAAAGCAATGGTTAGAGGTCAAGTTTTATTATGCTTTTCTTGGTTTGGATATCATTTACGTGGTTTTGTGTATCCTACTTTAGTCTACAGGACATTGTTGAAAGTATATCTCAACCATTAACTACCTATTATAATAATGTGTCTACTAGATGCTTCTCTCAAAGTCATAGAAATTCTAATAGTGCTGAACATTTTGATATTTAGCTCCTGTTCATGAAAGAGGATTCATGAATCTCATACTTAAATTGAACATATTTATACAGATCATATGCTAGCAGATCTACTAACCAATGGCTCACTTATTATAGTATTTCAAAAACATGTAACTCATATGGGTCTTGTAAAATTTTATGATGATGCCCTGGTTATAGTAGAAGTTTAAGTTGTGCTTTTTAGGGATACTTTGATGTATTTTTCATATTTGATTAGGCTAAGTGTCTTTTGGACACTTTTTTTCTTTACATTCCAGTTAATTCAATTTTGAAACCTTATTAGCATTTTAGCATTGTTTTTCACATCGAATTTGATGTTTTTGGTTCATAGTTTTATTTCTGGATTTTGTTATAGTGAATATTGATTATTTGATATTCTTAGTTTATTAAGTTGATTTTGTTCTTGTTTCTGGTCTAACTAATTAATTAATCTATCCAAGTGAGAGATTGTTGAAATTTTAATTAATTTATAGATTAGCATTAATTAATTATTAGGCTAATAACATGTTATATTTTAATAATATCAAATACTTAAATTTGATTTAGGTACTATTTAAATGGATTGAGTTTTTTAATATTATGGGTAGTATGTAATAGGTGAAGCTATCCATAAGCCTCTCAATTGATACTAGATTAGTGATCCAATTTAACAATAGCTAGGGTTTATTAATTAACCTAATTTTTCAATAGACTCATTAGTTTTCATCAGATATTATGAATTGTAACTCCTATCCCTTCATCTTTTGTGATTGTTTTCAATTGAAGTAATACAAGCAATGGCTTGATCTAAATTTATCCCTCACCATTATTTTTCAAAACCTCTAAAGTTTTTCTTTTTTAAAAAATAAAAAGGAAAAAAAACCTCTATCCAAAGCTTTCCAATTATGAACAATGAAGTGTGTGTCTATATATAGATATATTTATGCATGTGTGCGTTTATAAAAAGTTTATATTTTTTTAAAAAGGAATTTCATGATTAAATTATTTGAAAATTTTAAAAATTCCATGATTATTTAATATCCAAATAATTTGTTACAAAATCATATGTTAATAAATGATAAGGAGCGGTTGGCCAACAAATTGCTACTGCACCACATTGAATAAAAGAAACAAAGAAGAGTTCTCAAGACAGAATGAAATTCCATCACAATATACACTTATTTTACCCCTTCATTTTTAACTTCAAAATGAACAATACCAAATTTTTATTCTCCTAATGGAACAAACATAAAAGTATAATATACTTTTATTTAGATTTTACATTCAAAACATAGGCAGGAAAACACCCCCCAAAAAAATCCTAATTATGCCAATGCATCCTAAAACTAATTAGCAAAAGTTGCAATAATTCTCAAATGCAAAGGCAAAATTGAATTGATAGTGTGTTCAAAAAAGGTGGTGGAGGCGAGGAAGTAAATGACCCTCTACTAGGGCCAGATTGGTGAAACAATACCTTTAGGTAGCATACCAAAACTTGGATCCTTCAATTGATGAGAACGAAGATATAGAGGTGGAGGTGGAAGTGGAGAGCCTAAAGGTGGAGGTCCAATACAGTGGCCTCAGTGGAGGAATAAGTGCGCCCTTAGGCAGCATGCAAACTCAATTTCTTATTATCAACTAAACTAAACCACTTAGGTAATGCATGCATTTAGAACTATATTTAACACAACTCAAAAATACATATATTTCACTCTTTATACTAGCCAAAATATTATTTTTTCTTAATATTTGATGTTAAGCTTGATTAATATGAACTAATGAATCTTTGACTTCAATAATATAAGGAAGATTACCTGAAAGTTTGATTCAAGTTTTTTGTGGGCTGATGAGTACAAGAAAAGATGTTTTAATTTGGAATTGTAATAATATACAATGGGAAAATTTTTTTTAAAGATAATATGTATATAGCTAGCAAAGGTAAAAAGTTACGTGCATATAATATACCATGTTATCAAAAAAGAAAGTTCATATATACCCTAAATTAGGCAATTTATTTTTAACATTGATAAACCAAAACTTTGTGGATTACCTTGTCAATTCTCTAATCTAGTTGTTGATATTAATTAACTATGACAACATGCAAAATTAAGCTGAATCAAATAGAGGAGAACACATACTTGAATTTAGTATTGGGATATATTGAAAAACTCATAGTTGGTAGTTCTAACAAACAATTAACAAAGTCCTCTGATGTGGGAATGGTGTTCAAAACTGATGAGTCAAATGAGCTTTTCCTTAGAGTAAATTGTAAAGCTACTTAATTTTAGTTTCTAAATTTTTTTTTAGTGCAGGGATTAATCTCTAGAAATATTTAATTTATCGCAAGTTTTTTGTTTTTTATTTTTTTGGTTAAGTGTTCCATGATTGCTATTCAATTTTGTTACTGTTAATTGATTTAGTTAGCACTTTAAAGTCTAAATCATCTATTAAGATTTTGGTAAGAAAAACTCATCATTTTGCAAAGGGCATATGCAACCCTGGATTCTTTTTCCCTCAAAATCTAAACAAACTTAAATTCAACAAATTGTAAATATATTCATCATTCCTCTGTCCTAATTTTTTTGAAGCCTCATCTGCCTTAATATGAAGTTATGACTACCCAATGGAATTCATTCACCTAGCAACAACAAATTATTTACAAAATTTTGAACTGTTTGTTACAGAGAAAATTAAAAATAAAAATAGAAATGAAAAGGAAAAAGATTAATTTTATAGATAAAAAATAATTTTTGTACTCTTACTTTTAAAAAATTATAAAATTAAATAAATACTGTTGAGTAATTATTTCATAAGCATAATAAACATTATCTAAAATTTTCCTCTTCTCATTCTTTTTCCATTTTCCTCCTCCCTTTGCTTTTTCCTTTGAAAAGTAGCTTTGAAGCACTTGACTGAAGGTTTAACTAGTATTAGGAAATTTTCTTAGGTGCACTTAGAGTATGGTGCACCTAAGAAAATCAATGGACATAATTGAATTTGTACAAGTGGGGTCCATATGCAATATAGGTGGAGTCTATGCGCAGAGTAAATTTTAATCGTTGAGTGTATAAATAACGTGGCACACTGAATGTATGTAAGAATTGCTCCTAGTATTAGATGCTTTTTGAGATTAGCTTGTGTTTAAATATTAAAAAGAAATGGGTCTTCAAATTTAAGGAGCGAATCATTAGTTTGCACTTATTGTAACCACTTCAATTCAATTCATTAAAATTTAATTTTGTCCAAATTAAATTAAATAGATGAATTTTTAAAAAATTGATCCAATTCAGTTATGTTTCTCCAATTTAAAAAAAAATTTAATGACAAACCCGAACTAATCAACCTTGTTTCATTGTGTATTTTATGTAATATATAGTACATATTTACATATTATATAATGCATATGCTCTAATTGTAACTTATAATTGAGTTTTATCTACTCTATTAGGAGTAAATGGAATATATCTTTTTTTATTGTTCTAGCCCGTTGAATGCTCAATCAAGTTGTGATAATTTTTTTTAAATTTTACGTTATTTTATTTTTCTAAATTTGAATTTTTATGTGTGATAATAAATTATTCATCATATGATCCAATATAAGCCAATTGATATTAGAGCATATAGTTCAGTTTTATTGAGCAGTTAGGCTAGTTGTATTGGTAGTTCTTTTTTAATGTAAATTTGTCACAATCATCGTTAGTAATACAATGGGACAATCATATTTATCTACTTGATGCATTAGATTTGACAATTTCTACAACCGTATACAATTTCTAGGCCAAAAAAAAGAAACCAGAATTATAACAACTCCGATCCAATGAGAATAAAGTCTCTAATTGAGTTTTAGACCAAAAAATCTTCAGTTCTACCAAAAAATACAAAGCTCAAAGCTTTTCAAAGTTGCCTGGAAAAAAGTCTGATTGTAAGAATTCTCTCAAATTTGTTATGAAAGAGAAATCTGAAAATATTTATTTGTTAAAAGATTTTTAAATAAAAAAGAGAAAAAAGGAAGCACCTTTAGCCAACCATTAGCATCTGAAAAGATAGAGTTAGCTTTCCGTAGAAAGTTGACTGTTATATATGAAAGGAACTGAAAATTTTTTAAAATCAAACAAACCTCCATTTGGTCTTAAAGTGGTAATAAGGATCAAATCCAAGGCACTCAACTCGCGTGAATCTTAAAAAGTGTTATGTAATTCAAATTATGTTACTTGATACAAATACCTAAGTTAAAAATATAATCTATTGTTGAATTCTAAAGAGTTTAATGCACCGTCGGTCACCTTCATTTATGTGTAAAAGACCTGTTTTGTGTAATAAAAGAGAAGACTATTGCTCTCTCTATTATGTTTGCATGTCAGTGCATCAATCCTTTTCTTTATCCATCTGTTTTTTTTTTCTTTTTTATCTTAACTTGATTCCTAATTGAAGATAGATGTGATGTGTCAATTGCTGAAGAGAATTGGTCCTCGACGTCAATTGCTGAAGATGAATGGGCAAGGATATGAATATACATTTGAATCCCAAAGAAGTTGGTCAATGACCGATGGGTTACAATGAAGATTTGAGAAGTAGAAGTAGCGTTTATTTATGAAAAGAATTAATATTCAAATGTGTATAATGCATCTTCGAGGAATAGTACTGAAGATGACAAGAGATAGTCTACAGTGAAGATGATTCTCTATGTGTAGGTATCTTATTCTCTCTATCTTTTGAAGGCTGTTAATAATGTCAATTTATTCCACTTCAATAATAGAGATAAGTTCAACATACACTAAAATAATAGAATACACACACACCCACACACACACACACACACACACACATATATATATTTATATATATATCTTGGATTGAGGATTAATTAGAACAATATAATTGTCTTATGAGATTTTGATTTTCATTAGAATTGTTATAAATGCAATAACATGATAGTAAGATGAATAGATGTTGGGATCATCACTACAACAAAGATTACAAAATGTGACTGAAACTTCAGTCAAAAAGAAAAAAAAAAACATAATTTCAATCAAAAATTGAATATTTTTAATTAAATGTTTAATCATAACCTGTCACTTTTTCCTTAGTCAATAATTTCATTTTGTTAGAAATTTAGTAACACAATAACCATATGCCATCTCTACATTCTTTTGAAGAGTCACATCTTGCAACTTTTTAATTTATAGTAAAAAAATTTGTGTAATATATATTAATTAATACATTATAATTGTAACAAAAATTTAAATAATAATATTTAATTATTAATAATACCAATAAAAATTTATGATAATTATTTTAATTGATATGAATAATAATTCAAAAATTTTTTAAAATCAAATTATTAAAAAAGAATACAAATATTTTTAATTAATTTATTAAAATTATAATATATAATTTTATGTAAAAAATATTCATTCCAAAATAATAATTTTTGACTAAATATTTTAGTCAGAATGATTTCTAATTAAACTATTGTTGAACACATGTCTAACCCATAGTTCAATCTAAATCATTTTGACTAGGCAATTTTATTTTAACTTTCTTTAATGTTCTTAAAATTTTTTTAATAAATTTTTATAGACATAAATATATTAAACTAAATAATATTTTTAATAACAAACTAAGTATTTCTAGATATTAATAATATATATTATAATTAATTAATAAAATTTATAAATTTTATATTTTGATTTGTTTTATAATTAATAATAATTTATTTTATACTTATTTTAGTTTTAAAAAATATATATCTATATTTTCATTTAATGTTTTTGAACTATATATTATTACATTATTTTTTATTATGTCATTTTATTTTAAAATTTTAGTATGTCATTCTACATATTCTTCATTTTTTGGGTTCTTTACCTTCGCGTTATCTAGATTCTTCATTTATCTTCATCCAAATAACCCAAATTCTAGGTCATTATGGTTGATTAAATTTTCATGTCATCAATGCAATTAAAAGCACCAGGCATTATAAATGAAATTGTTATTAATCCATTCATTATTGTAGATATCCATTTAGTTTTTTAACTCTCAAATTCATTGAATGTATGTTATGAATTCATCTATTATGTGGATATCTATCTCCTCATATTCCTTTAAAAATTATAACTCTAAAACCTTTAGATATTTATTTTCCACCTTTATATCCTCTTTTATAATATATTATTTTTACATTTAAGATGTGACTTTTGGATTATTTATAGTTACAAACTTGTGCCTATAAATAGGCACCTTATTTGTATAGAGAGGTATGAATAAAATTTGAGTAGTATTTCCTTTATTCTCTATCTTTAAAGTCTCTTTTCTCTATTTTTTAAGTTATTTCATAATACGTTATCAGCATGACTTTACTCTTGATCATTGAGACAAAAAGTAAGATCTTTTCCATCTTACTTATTAATTTTTCTATTAGTTTTATTCTATTTGGATTATCATGTCAAATCTTATAAAAGTTTGAATTTATAACCCTTGATCTTTCGAGCAAAAATTATTTGTCTTGAATTTTAGATACTAAAATTTTCCTTGATATAATGGGTCATGGAAACACCATCAAAAAAGGAAATAATGAGTCAATACAAAATTACGCTAAGGCGGTGATTTTCCTTCATCATCTCTATAAAAGGTTGATATCTAAATATTTGTGGTGAAAAATCTACTTGTGCTATGAAATAGTTTGAAAGAAAGGTATAACTGTAACAACCAAAAAAAAAAAGAAGCTGGAAAATTTCAAAGTCCTGAAATTTTCTAAGTCTGCTAGCTATAGTAAGAAAGGGTCTAGCTATAGCGAATGTACCTGTTCGTTATAGCGAGAAAGGGTCTAGCTATAGCGAGAGTGCCTTTTTGCTATAGCAAAAATGCTTTTAGCTATAGCGAGTGCGGGCATCCATACAAAAACCAGGGAGCTGCTCGCCGTAGCGTACGCCGTAGTAAAAACAAGGGTCTAGGACTGATACGTGCTCACCGTAGAGAGGGTTATTCTTCGCTATAGCGAGGGTTAGTACAGAAAAACGTGAAAAAAGAGAATTTGACTTCTTAAAGTGTCCAAATTCATTCTTTCTCTTTTAACAGACTTAAGCTTCGACCAAAAGAGAGAAAAGGGCTGTGGAGAGAGAGAGAAACCAAGAGAAGGAAGGAATAACAAGGAAAAGGTAAGCAAGCTTAAGATTTCCAGAGCTTTTCTCCTTAGAATCTTGTTTTTCTCTCTTTGTCCTCTCTTTCTTTGGTTTTGGTTGTTGAATTAGTTGGGTTTTGGGCTTAGTTCAGAAGAGGGAAAGTGGAAAACCACTCTTAAAGAAGGCTAAAACTCATGTATCTTCAATTCTTCTTCTTTGCTTTCCTTGAGAATGTTGTTTCTACCAACTTGAGAGCTTGAGAGAGGAAAAGAGTTGGTGAAATTCTAGAGAGAGAGAATCCCTAGTTTCTTATATGCTTTGTAGGGTTTTCTATAAAGAACCCCTAGCTTTGTGAATAATTGTTGAGTTATGAGAAAGTAATTCCATGCTTTTTGTGTGTCTAGGCTCAAGAGAATGCACCTCCATCTAGTTGTGATTATGAGACTAAGAAGGGAGAAGAGAAATTGAAAGGGAAGACTTGTGTTGGCTTATAAGGTAGCTCTCCACTCTTTCTTGTTGCATTCTTGGATGTATATAGTCATTGTATGCTTGTATAAGTGCTTGTTGTATGAGATATGCCATATGTTATTACCTTGATGCATTGGTACTAATATGCTTATATTTTGAGTTGTGAAAGTTGCTCGGGTGAGATAGTGTCAAAAGTCCCTTGAGATGGGTGAGGCTAGACCAAAAGTCCCTAGAGCTTATTCTTGGCATTGATATGATATCATGGCATGAAAATCATGTGTTGTGTAATTGTGAATGGTTTGCTTGCTTTGACATATTTATATGTCTTGATTGCTTTCTTGAATGAGTGTATGAGCTATTGAGATTCCATGAATCTCACTCCCTTCCCTCTCCCATCGTTAACATGTTAGGTGGAGTTCAAGGAGATCAAAGTGTAAATCAAGGAGCCTAATTGAGCATGCTTAGGGAGTTGTATAGCTATTTGGTTCTTTTGATGTAAAAAAGTGCCAAAATGAATATGCACCTATTATTTTTTGAGATGTAAATATTTGAGCAAGTGTAGTAATATGTATAAATGATGTAATGGACTATGTAGAAGTCAAAGCAATGAAAATGTGGGGATTTGGCCCTTTTGTGGATTGTATACAATAGTACATTTTGGCCCGTAACATAGTGAGTTTGAAATGTATGATAATTTAGACCACTTAGGCATTTCATATATACTATGTTTTACGCTTTAAAACTTGCCCAAGAGGTGCTAGAACATGTGGGAGGCCATTTGGGACCCACTTTGAACCATTTTGGGTGCCAAAACCACCAAATTTGTGAGTTACGTCAAAGTATGACCAAATGAGTTCTTCTTGATATGAAATTCGGCATGCCTCTAGAGCTTGTTGAGAGCTTCTTGGGAAGCTAAAGGGGGTAATATTTGGAGTTCTAAGAAATATTTGATGAATTGTTGAAGTTGGAGAATTTTTTGGTTTTGGTTATTGTACTATGCAACTAGGTCCAGAAATGATTGTGTCATTCATGGACCAAACGGTGTCTGATTGTCATAAATTTTTATGAGCATAAATTAGATAGTCACAGTGACCTATACAACTAGAAGCACCTCAATTGGAGGTCTGTAGAGGGTGAAAGAACTTCCTAAAGTTCTGTGTTAGTATTAGGAAAGCCATCTGACCTACGTTATTGTTCCATCAGTTTTTGAGGTCTAAAGGCTACTGAAATGATTTGAACTTATTTTTTTCCTCTAGTTAACATCTATATCTTTCCAAATTGGTATAGTTTGCCCAGATCGTATTTTTTTGGAATTAGTTATGAATTTTCAAAGTTTATGACAGCAAGTTGCACACAGTACCAGGGGACAGCCAACCTCTGTCTCTTTTTTGATGTCAAACATGGTCCAAACACTGAGATTGTGGTTGAGAATTATTTTTATGTAAATTTAACACTTCTAGCTTTCCAGAGAGCTATGGTTTGCTTGATTCTCATTTTTCTAGAATTAGTTATGATTTTTCCAAAGTTAGAGCCAAAACTTTGACTTTTGGGTCCGCTTGAGAAATTAGTATTTCTTGGTTTTTTGGCTTCACATCTGTGGTTTATGGGTTGTTTGAAGATATGTATGATTTTTATAAATGGAGTTTGAGTAGAGAATGTGAATGATGGGTTCACGAGACCCACAAGATAAAATATGACTAATTAAACCCCGACTTAAAGTAGGAAAATACCACGATTTTAGTTCTTTTCATTGAAAATCATATGGAATCAAGCTTAAAGAGAGATTAGTTGGAGTTAAGTCATTATGGTGTTACATTTTTGGTATTAACGCGAAGGTTCAGACACTTTTTGCTCAATGTTGGGCTCTAAACGGTGTGATTTTACTTGTGTTTGATGTGAATTGCCATGGAAGTGGTAGCATACATATGCATATGTGCTTATGATATATTTGTGAACTGAGGATTGCTACTTCTTTTCAGACATGGTTAAGACTAGACAGGGCAAGGGTAGAGGTAGGCCACCCAGAGCTCAGAGAGTTAAGCCAAAGGTTCCTATTGGACCTGAGAATCCTCTGCGGACTATCATAGAGAGGCTTGACCGATATGAAGCCATGGTGAGCCAGCACCAGGAGATGTTGGAACAGTAGAGGTATATTGCCCAGCAACAACATAATATGATTATGCACTTGCAAGATACCCTAGCTAGGCAAGAAGAAGCTAGGAGAGAAGCCCCTGTTCCTCAGCCATCCACATCTGGCATTCCACCTACATCTCCCTAGGGAGCCTATTGCTACTCAGACCCAGACGCCTATCCAGAAACTGTTAAAGCAGTTTCAGCAGAATAGTCTACCCTCGTTTGACAAAGAGTTAGATGCGAATAAGGTGGAAGCTTGGGTTATGAAGCTAGAGAAAATATTCTTGGTGATGGATTGTACTACCGAGTAGAAAGCTCAGCTAGCCACTTTCATGCTACAGAAGGAAGCCAATAGATGGTGGCGTAGCATGAAACCCCTGATGAAGACCAAGAAAGTACTGATCGCTTGGGAAAGTTTCTTAGTGGAGTTTTATGAGAAATATTTCTCTAGTTTAGTGAGGAAGAAGAAAGAGATAGAATTTATGGGCTTGAGACAGACGGATGAGATGACTGTGGACTAGTATGTGGCCAAGTTCATTAAGCTATCTCGGTATTCCCTTTACCTCCAGAGGTATGATGATGAACCCAAAAGATGTGAGCAGTTTGAGACTGGGTTGAAGCCCTTGATTAGCGATAGAGTTGCCCCATAGCATATCAGGAAGTTTAATACCCTTGTGGAGGTCAGCAGGGTGATTGAGACTAACCTGCGAGCTATCATGCCTGCTGTGGCTACAGCTAGTCAGAAGGGGATTTCGGAATTGAAAAGACCAAGATTGGAAGAAGGTTCTAGTGTGACATCCAGTGCCAAAAGGAGAGACAAGGGGCCACGGAATTGAAGGTCATAGCGGGGTAAGCTGATGCCGCCTCCTTAGAGCCAATCATCCTTCCAGTAGTCTCTGGTGACATGTTTTAAGTGTGGGAAGCTGGGGCACATCGTTAGACACTGTCCCCAGATGGACACAGCACCTCCTCCTAGGCTACAAACCCAGGGCCAAGTGTTTGCCCTCACTCAGCAGGAAGCCAATGCGTCCCCCCAGTTTGATTCGAGGTACGCTGATAGTAAATGGCTTTCCTGTAGTTGCTATGTTTGATTCAGGAGCTAGTCACTCATTTATATCTTATGATTGTGTGAGGCAATTGGGTATGGCTGTTAGTGTCTTGCCACTTGACTTGTCTGTCACTACACCCACTGGAGGCCACGTGGTTACTTTCCATACTTGCTTAAATGTCACTGTTCAGTTCAATCATTATCATTACCACTATTGATTTGATCTGTATGCCCTTTCATGATATTGATTTGATTATTGGTATGAACTGGTTGGCTGTGAATAATGCGGTACTTGATTGTAAACACCGAACCATTTCCTTACCTGCTTGTGGAACTATACCTAGGGTAAGAGCTGAGTTATCCTTTGTGACTACTGCTTAAGTTGAGAGACATTTAGAGTATGGATGTAAAGGGTTTCTAGTCTTTTTCTCTATTCAGGCTGAGACAGAGGAAGGGATAGAGGAGATCCCAGTTGTCATGGAATTCTTAGAGGTTTTTCCTAAAGAGTTTGACTTTAATAGTCTACCCCTCGAGAGAGAACTAGAGTTCCCTATAGACATAGTGCCTGGGCTAGACCGGTGTCCAAGGCTCCTTACAGGATGGCTTCTGCTGAGCTTGCTGAGTTCAAAAAGCAGATAAAGGAATTTTTAGAGAAAGGGTTTATTCGTCCTAGTGTTTCACCTTAGGGAGCTCCGGTGTTATTTGTAAAAAAAAAGATGGTAACTTACATTTGTGTATTGATTACAGAGAGTTGAATAAAGTTACCATCAAGAATAAATATCCTCTCCCTAGAATTGATGATTTATTAGATCAGTTAGCTGGGGCATCTGTGTTTTCTAAGATAGATCTTAGATTTGGGTACCACCAGTTGAAAGTGAAAACTGAAGACATCTCCAAGGACGGCCTTCAGAACGAGATATGGGCACTATGAGTTCTTTGTGATGCCATTTGGGTTGACGAATGCGCCTGCTGTGTTCATAGATTATATGAATAGGGTATTCAGACTGTATCTAGATCAGTTTGTGGAGGTCTTTATTGATGATATCCTAGTGTACTCCAGAACCTTTAAGGAACACGAGAGGCAGTTGAGATTAGTCCTAAAGACCTAGAGAGAGAAAAGGTTGTATGTTAAACTTACTAAATATGAGTTTTAGTTGACCGAGGTGAGATTCTTAGGTCATGTGATCTCACGAGACAGGGTCAACGGTTGATCCCCATAAAGTTGAGGCTGTGTTACAGTGGGATAGATCTAGAACGATCACCGAGGTTAGGAGTTTCTTAGGTTTGGCAGGGTACTATAGACGATTTATTCATGGCTTTTCTCATATGGCCTTACCATTGATGAGGCTAACTAGGAAAGAGACACCATTCGTGTGGGATGATAGATGCGAGAGGAGTTTCCAGGAGTTGAAGCTCCATCTGACCACTGCCCCTGTACTAATTATCCCTATCCTTAGTGAACCATTTATAGTTTATTGTGATGTCTCGGGCAAAGGGTTACGATGCGTGTTGATGCAGCAGGGTAGAGTAGTGGCATATGCCTCTAGGCAGTTGAGGCCTCATGAGGAGAATTATCCCACACATGACCTAGAGTTAGCCGCCGTAGTGTTTGCTCTTAAAATCTGGAGGCACTATCTGTATGGTGATACCATAAAGATTTACAGTGACCACAACAGTCTGAAATACCTGTTTGACCAGAAGGAACTCAATATGAGATAGAGAAGATGGATGAGTTCCTGAAAGACTATGATTATGTGTTGAAATACCATCCAGGCAAGGCCAATATAGTAGCGGATGCCCTGAGTAGGAAATCCTTCCATGTAGCCCATATGATTATTAGGGAGTAAGAGCTCCTAGAGAAGTTCAGAAATATGAACCTCTCTTGTCAAGTGGTATCGGGTAAATTGTATCTGAGTGAAACCCGAATTGAGAATGTATTGAAAACCAGATTTTAGATACCCAAAGAGAGGATAAGTTCCTGAGACGGATCAAGAATGAGATTTCCTAAGGTAATGACCTCAGATTTCAAGATGTCTGAGAATGGTATATAGTATACCGAGATAGAATCTGTGTGCCTAGTTAGAATGAGTTGTGAGAAAGCATTTTGAAAGAGGCACATAAGAGTAAGTATACTATCTACCCAGATGCCACAAAGATCGGCTGGGTTGTTGCAACCTCTAGCTATCCCTAAATGGAAGTGGGATAGTATAGCCATGGACTTTGTTATGGGGTTACCCAGGACATCCTCTGGACACGATGCTATTTGGGTAGTTGTGGATAGACTGATGAAGTCTGCACACTTTTTAGCTATCAGGGCTACTCATATACTAGAGAGATTAGCCCAGTTGTATATTAGAGAGATAGTGCGACTTCATGGAATACCCCAATAGCATAGTTTTAGATAGAGACCCCAGGTTCACATCGAACTTTTAGAGGTCATTGCAGCATGCCTTAGGGACCAGGTTGTGGTTTAGTACTACATATCACCCCCAGACAGATGGTCAGACTGAGAGGACCATCCCAGACCCTAGAGGACATGCTGAGGGCGTGTGTGTTAGAAATGAAGGGTAATTGGGATGTGTATTTACCATTAGTAGAGTTTGCTTATAATAACAGTTACCATTCTAGTATTTAGATAGTCCCTTATGAGGCTTTGTATGGGAGAAAGTGCAGATCCCTTCTGTGCTGGGTTGAGCTAGATGAAAGGAGTATGATAGGACCTGAGATTATGGACTAGACCACCCGACAGATAGAATTGATTAGAAAGAGACTCCCTCACGGCCCAAAGTAGGCAAAAAAGTTATGCCGACAAAGAAGGAGGTCATTAGAGTTTGAGATTGAAGACCATGTGTTCATTCGAGTGTCTCCAATACGGGAGTAGGTCGGTCAATGAGGGTAAGGATGCTTAGTCTTAGGTATATTAGTCCATTTGAAATCCTTGAGAAAATTGGACATGTGGCTTATCGAATAGCCTTACCTCCTAACCTAGCCTAAATCCACGATGTTTTTTATGTCTCCCAGTTGAAAAAGTACTTATCAGACCCCTCACATGTCATGAAAATATGAACATGTGCAATTACAAGAAGATCTTTCCTATGTAGTGAAATCGGAGAGAATGTAGATGCTAAGCTGAAACAACTGAGAAGCAAGAACATTCCTCTAGTGAAAGAGATCTGGAGAAGCCTAACATCTGAGGAAGCAACTTGGGAATTGGAGAATGAAATGAGGCAAAAATATCCAGAGTTATTCCCTTGAGGTATGTACTTAAATTTTGAGGGCGAAATTCTTTTAAGAGGGGTAGAAATGTAACAACCAGAAAAAAAAAGTTGAAAATTTTCAAAGTCCTGAAATTTTCTAAGTCTAACGTAGCTATAGCGAGAAATGGCCTAACTATAGCGAATGTACCTGTTCGCTATAGCGAGGAAGAGTTTAGCTATAGCGAGAGTGCCTTTTCGCTATAGCAAAAATACTTCTAGCTATAGCGAGTGCGGGCATCCCATACAAAAACCAAGGAGCTGCTCGCTGTAGCACGCACTGTAGCAAAAACAGGGGTTTGGGACTGATACGTGCTCACCGTAGCGAGAGTTTCTCTTCGCTATAGTGAGGGGTTAGTATGAAAAAAATGTGAAAAAAAGAGAATTTGACTTCTTAAAGTGTCCAAATTCATTCTTTATCTTTTAACCCACCTAAGCTTCGACCAACAAAGAGAAAAGGGCTATAGAGAGAGAAAGAGACCAAGAGAATGAAGGAAGAATAAAGGAAAAGGTAAGCAAGCTTGAGATTTCCATAGCTTTTCTTCTAGAATCTTGTTCTTCTCTCTTTGCCCTCTCTTTCTATAGTTTTGGTTGTTGAATTAGTTAGGTTTTGGGCTTGGTTCAGAAGAGGGAAAGTGAAAACCACTCTTGAAAAAGGCTAAAACTTATGTATCTTCACTTCTTCTTCTTTGCTTTCCCATGAGAATGTTGGTTCTACCAACTTGAGAGCTTGAGAGAGAAGAAGAGTTGGTGAAATTCTAGAGAGAGAGAATCCCTAGTTTCTTATATGCTTTGTAGAGTTTGCTATAAAGAACCCCCTAGCTTTGTGAATAATTGTTGAGTTATGAGAGATAATTTCATGCTCTTTGTGTGTCTAGGCTCAAAAGAAGCACCTCTGATAAGCATAATTTATATACATTTTATTCTCCTTATTTTAAAGTAATTTTAGTATCCAAATATGGCTTTAATGGTCTAATTAGATAAAGTTTTGTTTAGAAGCCATTTCTATATCTTAGGAAATTATTTACAAGATTTTAGAATTTTAATGCATAAAGTTCTTTAAATGATTCTTGTGAATTTTTCTATTAAATTGTTTTCACTATTTGTGCAGAATTTTGTTGGGCAATGGGAATTTTAAGGATAGAAATTAATACAAAAAAATGATTGAAGCTTCAAGATTGAATCAAGAGCTAAACTACATAAAGGAAGCCACACTTTGCAATTAGGAAGAGGAATCACGTGGAAGACGCTGAACAACACTGGACAGTAACGTGGGAATATGAGCAAAACAGAAGAGGAAGCATGAGTTATTGTGGAGATTAATGAGCTAAAACGTGGAAGAATTTTGCTACAGGTTTAGTGTGGAGAAGAGACAGAATATGGAATACGTAAAAGAGCAGAACTGCATGAGAAAAAGACGTGGGAAAAACGCGAGCTGAGCGAGAAGAAGGAAGACGCTGAATTGAAGAAGCAGAACGACGTGATTTTGCTTGAAGCAGAAAAATGAAGAAGCTGAACGTGATTGCATGAATATTGATATTATACTCAATATGGAATGAAGTGGGACCCATTATATATATATAGAATAAACAAACATGAATAAGAAAAGGCTGAAGCGTGGGAAGAAGAAGCTTTTCATGTGAAACTGAAGTAAGAGGTAGCACGTGATTTTTAATGAGAAGGAGAGGCTTCATTCTGCATGCCTCTACATTACATTCACATCTCTCCAAGTCCGTCATGCCTCTCCAGCATCTGCACGCCTCTTTCATTCAAATCCACCACGCCTCCATATATTTAGATTTCCTAGTTTATTCATGCAACTCCATTCCCTCATGCCTATATATATCCACTCCATTCAACCACTCCTTCGTCCACTCCACTCTCTTCTCATCTCCACTCCATTCCATCTTCCATTCATCTACATCCCATGAAGTTCTAATCTCCATCTTGAGGCTAGCTAGGAGGAGACCTTGGAGAAGCTTGAATCCGGGGAGAATAATTCAGAATTTTGGGCTAAGAAATTTCTATACTTTTCCTACACTTTTTCTCTTTCATTTATTTTCTTGGTTAAGATGTATTTGATAAGGAAATTGTGTAATTGTAATTAGTGACTGGTTAGACACTAATTAGGAAGTAATTTTTGTTGATTAATTGATTGCATTAGACATCAATATTATCTGAATTCTATGTATGCTTCGGAGGTATTCGATAAAATACATAAGTGAGTGTAATTGTTTAATTTGAGGATTCCTTAATGTTTAATTGGTTAATTAAATATTTAGGATGATTCAAATGTTAATCAATTAGTTAATCAATTAAATTGGATGTTCATTGATCTTAGAAACAAGAATTAACAGTTTAATGCGGAGTTGAGGTCTCAATTAAACATTAGACCGTTGATTTCTTGAATCTTGCGTGGTTACTCAAGATAAATTGTTATGAACACGATTAGGAACTCTTAGGCTAGAATTAATCACAATTAGAATAGTATAAGGATAGTGGATACCAAGGGACGAATCCGAAGCTAGTCACAAGTCCATCTTCCATTCATAATTCATTCAATTAGATAGTAATTAGGAATTTAATTCAATTTAGTTTTAGGATAGATTAATTAAATCAAAACCCCTTAGTTTAGGAATTTTTTTGAGACTTTTAACGTTTGGAAAACTCAATTAAACATTGAACGCCAATTCCGAGGGAGATGACCTAGGTTGTGCCATTAACTGCATATTCTATCAGCCTAGTATTATTTTGAGGGTTATGCGACGATCCGCTCAAAATTTGGCGCCGTTGCCGGGGAATTGGAGTTTTAATTTCTTGAGAAATTTTTCTAAATATCTTTTGTTTCGTTTTGGCTCTATTTTGGTTTTGTTTCATCTTAGTTTTTGTTCTGTTTTAAACTTGGATTTTGCTAAATTCGGTGTTGCACATTAACTTGCCTGATTGCTGGAATTTTTGTCTTAAGCGCCCAGAAAATTCTTAAACTTCGTTTTCCAAGTTTTTTGGGTGTTTTGAACAAAACTAATAGCAGAGCTATTTGGTGCATCATTTTTTGGCCAAATTCCAACGTTTAAGGCACTTTTTCGAATTTTTTAGTATTTTCTCGAATTTTTTAGGAATTTTTCAATTTTTCTGAATTTAATTTCTTTAATTTTTGTGAGTTTATTTTACATCATTAACTTCTATTTAGGAGTGTTTTTGATAGTTAGGTAAGTCTTAATTTCATTTGAATTTTATTTTCTTGAATTAGAATTAATTTTAATTATAATTTGTTAGTGAATTGTTTTTGTGCTGAAATTAATTGAACCTCTCATTTTTCTTTGCTTCAAATGGATCATTATTATTCTAATCAAGGTATAGATGATTCTTGTACAGAGCATAGAATTTCTCAAAAGTTGGATGAAGCCATGTCAATGCTTCAAGGTTTTCTTGAACAACAAAGACAAGAACAGCAAGCACAACAACACCAACAAGTCCAACAACCATGCTACCAACCATATCACAATTCATATGGGGTACACCCCAATTACCACCATAATTATGAGCCATACCACACCTTCCATAGGCAAGAGCCAGAGTATGATAATTACAATTATCATGAGGGATATATGCAACAAGAGGTCCAAAGGGAACAAAGTTGGGAAGAGCAGCTAATAGAAGCTTGTATTATTCAAAACCAACAATTGGAAAAAATGGTCCAACATGGAACTGAATGGTTGCAACTCCAAGACAACCTCATGATGGATTCAGGATTTCAAATGAATCAATCGACTTCAAGTGCTAATGAATCAATTGACGAGCAAATTAGAAGGGAATGTTTAGAGGAGGAAGAGGCCTATTCATCGAGTAATATCCTTCCATCTTCTAATACTTTGCAACTAGTTGAAACTGAATCTAGTTTGCTTGATAGCACTGTGATTGCTGATGCATATAATGTTGTTGATTTTGAATTGCATGAGGAAATTGTTGTTGAATATCCTGATCTGGTTGATTATGGTCGCTCATTGAACAAAATTGACACATTTGTTGATGTTCATGAATCCTTGTGTACTGATGCACTTGGAAATTCTACTCCTAGCTATGATTGTAGTGATGAATTCATGTCTGAATCTATTAATGATGAATCTATTGAGTCTAGGGTAGCAGATAAATGTGGGGGTGATCTAGAATATAATGATCATTCTATTCTTAATCTGGAATTAGTTGATAAGTCTATTGATGATGCATCTATTGAGTTTAGGGATAGCATGCCATCTAAACCAAGTAATATAGTTGAATTGAATGCATCTCTTGATTGTGTATGTGTTGAATCCACTATATATGATAGATACTCTCAAATTAATGCTTTCATTGAGTCTAGTGAGTTCCTCACATATCCTAATCAACATGATTCCTTACTAGCCTATGATGGTATGACTGATGAATCAATAAAAGTAGCATGTGATAATGATATAGATATTGAAATTGTTGGACAGCTTATTGATAATTCAGACCCAACTCCTAAATGTTCATGTGATGATATACATGCATGTCCTATGTGTGTGAGATTAATGAATTTCTGAGTCTGATAAGCCTGTTGAATCCATAGAGTCCTTTGCTTGCACTAAAACTGTCAATAAAATTGATTCTCCTTATCATACTAGTATTGATGAGGGAATGCATAGTGATAATGCTAATGTTGAAAATTCTACTGATGCTTGTGCTATTATTGATACTAGTGAGACACCGAATTTTGTTATTGATAATTATTTAGAATCTTGTGAGCCAACTGATGTCTCTTTGGTCAGGGAAGATACTATTTCTCTTGTTAAGAGTGCTGAACAAATTCTTGAAGTTGGTGAGTTAATTCCCAACAAGCCACAGACTCTCTTGGTTGAGGAGAAGCAACTAACAGACACCTTGAACTCAAAGGACAGTAAGAAGTTACAATTAAATTTTTCTGTTGATGCAGTGACTCTTACTGATGGGAGTCCAGTAGATTTTATTGGCTTTGATAGATTTTTAGAAAGTTTTGATTTTAAATTTTCTTTCTTTAATTTTAAATGTCTAAAATTTGATTTCCTTCTTTTCTTGCTTGTGAAATTGCTAAATATGACTCTCCTAAACTACTGATGATTGAGGAAGTCCATAAGTCATCACTACATGATCAATCCAAATGTTTTAAAGTAGTGAAACTTAAATTTCTTGAACTAAGAAGGAATAAAGTAGTTTTAATTTTGATTTTTGATACGTATGATTAGTTAATATTTAATATAGTTCTATTTAGTTCAGGATGTAGTTTTCTCTTTTTCCTTTTTGCATTACAGTTTGTCTTTATTTTGTAGGAATAAAAGGGTGCTAACCAGCTACATAGGGACTCTAAGCCAAATATCACATGGAAATCTGAGCCTACCTTGAGATCTTCGATTCAAGCTCATCCGGTTGTATTCTTTCCTTTCACTCTCTTTATATTGTGTTGTTTATCTTTTTCCTGGATTGTGTGCTAGCATTGAGGACAATGCAATATTTAAGTGTGGGGGGAGAGTTATGTCATTCCATTCTATCTTGCCCTTGTTTTAAAAAAAAAAAATTTGAGCAAATTTTTGAAAATAGCATGATTCCTCTCAGTTTTTTTTCTGCAAAAGTTACAAGTTGAGATGATTATAGCTTGAATTCACCTAGACATGATAAGCAATGAATCTTGTGTCCTGATTCAAGTGAAGTGGCAATGAATTTGATTTCAATGAATTGGTTGATAGCCATTAGCCGATGAGAATTTGAGCCTAAATTGTTCATTTCTAGTGTGTATTCACCTATCTTTGCTTTCACTCTAGAACTTGTCTTGATTCTTTGTTGAGACTACATTTGCACTTGCATGCATGAAAATGATAAGGCATTCGTTTCTTTTATAACTAGTGAGCCAAAAAGCCACCTTACATGCATTTTATCCATTGTTTGAGCCACTTTGAACTTTAATTTTCTTTTCTTGTTAGCCATAGCCATTAAAAATGTTCTCCACCTTGTTTTAGGATGCTTTAGGGATTTTAAGGAGCATTACATCTAATTGGGATGAGAGAATGTGTGTCTTACATCCATTCAGGCCATGGTTATTAAAAGTTGAGGAAATTGTCAAAAAAAATGCAAAGAAAAGAAGAGATGGAGACAAAAAAAAAAAAAGAGATGGAAAAGCAAAAAGAAAGCAATTGAAAAAAAAAAAGCAAAGAAAAGAAAAGAAAAGGAAGAAAATCAAAAGAGGGAAGCCTTACAAATTGAGTTTATAGTTGCAAATACTTGTTGAAAAGAAGGCCTTCAATGCACACTCTTCCTTATCCTAAGTCTCATTTTATTGCTCTTGACATCTCTAAGGTATTCTATTTGTTAGTTGTTTCCCCTTATTTTTGCATCCACTTATTTCAACTCCTTAGCCCCATTACAACCCTAAATAAAGTCCTCTTGATTTGTGCTTTGCATTTAGCATGGGTGGTGGAGATTTAGAAGCTTGACAAGCTTATGGTAGTGAGGTTTTGATAAGTGGAAATTTGAGTGATCCATAATACCTTAAACACTTGAAAGTTGAGAGTAAACACTAATCCAAGTGAGGGCTATGCATTTTGATTCATTCTTTTCAAATGAAATTGCCATGGAACTTAATGCAAGTGAAGTTATCTTAGATTGTTAAAGTGTTGAAAAGTCTTGACCATTCCGTAACTTGTGATTTTTCACTTTCATTTTCCTACTTGTCATTCCATTAGTCTTCCTTTGATATTGAGCTTTGCCCAGGAGTGCAAAGGTTTAAGTGTGGGGGAATTTGATAAGCATAATTTATATACATTTTATTCTCCTTATTTTAAGTAATTTTAGTATCCAAATATGGCTTTAATGGTCTAATTAGATAAAGTTTTGTTTTAGAAGTCATTTCCATATCTTAGGAAATTATTTACAAGATTTTAGAATTTTAATGCATAAAGTTCTTTAAATGATTCTTGTGAATTTTTCTATTAAATTGTTTTCACTATTTGTGCAGAATTTTGTTGGGCAATGGGAATTTTAAGGATAGAAATTAATACAAAAAAATGATTGAAGCTTCAAGATTGAATCAAGAGCTAAACTACATAAAGGAAGCCACACTTTGCAATTAGGAAGAGGAATCACGTGGAAGACGATGAACAACACTGGACAGCAACGTGGGAATATGAGCAAAACAGAAGAGGAAGCATGAGTTATTGTGGAGATTAATGAGCTAAAACGTGGAAGAATTTTGCTACAGGTTTAGTGTGGAGAAGAGACAGAATATGGAATACGTAAAAGAGCAGAACTGCATGAGAAAAAGACGTGGAAAAACGCGAGCTGAGCGAGAAGAAGGAAGACGCTGAATTGAAGAAGCAGAACGTGATTTTGCTTGAAGCAGAAAAATGAAGAAGCTGAACGTGATTGCATGAATATTGATATTATACTCAATATGGAATGAAGTGGGACCCATTATATATATATAGAATAAACAAACATGAATAAGAAAAGGCTGAAGCGTGGGAAGAAGAAGCTTTTCACGTAAAACTGAAGTAAGAGGTAGCATATGATTTTTAATGAGAAGGAGAGGCTTCATTCTGCACGCCTTTACATTACATTCACATCTCTCCAAGTCTGTCATGCCTCTCCAGCATCTGCACGCCTCTTTCATTCAAATCCACCACGCCTCCATATATTTAGATTTCCTAGTTTATTCATGCAACTCCATTCCCTCATGCCTATATATATCCACTCCATTCAACCACTCCTTCGTCCACTCCACTCTCTTCTCATCTCCACTCCATTCCATCTTCCATTCATCTACATCCCATGAAGTTCTAATCTCCATCTTGAGGCTAGCTAGGAGGAGACCTTGAAGAAGCTTGAATCCGGGGAGAATAATTCAGAATTTTGGGCTAAGAAATTTCTATACTTTTCCTACACTTTTTCTCTTTCATTTATTTTCTTGGTTAAGATGTATTTGATAAGGAAATTGTGTAATTGTAATTAGTGACTGGTTAGACACTAATTAGGAAGTAATTTTTGTTGATTAATTGATTGCATTAGACATCAATATTATCTGAATTCCATGTATGCTTTGGAGGTATTCGATAAAATACATGAGTGAGTGTAATTGTTTAATTTGAGGATTCCTTAATGTTTAATTGGTTAATTAAATATTTAGGATGATTCAAATGTTAATCAATTAGTTAATCAATTAAATTGGATGTTCATTGATCTTAGAAACAAGAATTAACAGTTTAATGCGGAGTTGAGGTCTTAATTAAACATTAGACCGTTGATTTCTTGAATCTTGCGTGGTTACTCAAGATAAATTGTTATGAACACGATTAGGAACTCTTAGGCCAGAATTAATCACAATTAGAATAGGATAAGGATAGTGGATACCAAGGGACGAATCCGAAGCTAGTCACAAGTCCATCTTTCATTCATAATTCATTCAATTAGATAGTAATTAGGAATTTAATTCAATTTAGTTTTAGGATAGCTTAATTAAATCAAAACCCCTTAGTTTAGGAATTTTTAGGGTCTTTTAATATTTGGAAAACCCAATTAAACATTGAACGCCAATTCCAAGGGAGATGACCTAGGTTGTGCCACTAACTATATATTCTATCAGCCTAGCATTATTTTGAGGGTTGTATGACAAGCCACTCAACCTCCATCTAGTTGTGATTGTGAGACTAAGAAGGGAGAAGAGAAATTGAAAGGGAAGACTTATGTTGGCTTATAAGGTAGCTCTCCACTCTTTTTTGTTGCATTCTTGGATGTATATAGTCATTGTATGCTTGTGTAAGTGCTTATTGTGTAAGACATGCCATATGTTATTGCCTTGATGCATTGGTACCAATATGCTTGTGCTTTGAGTTGTAAAAGTTGCTTGGGTGAGGTAGTGCCAAAAGTCCCTTGAGATGGGTGAGGCTAGACCAAAAGTCCTTAAAGCTTATTCTTGGCATTGATATGATATCATGGCATGAAAATCATGTGTTGTATAATTATGAATGGTTTGCATGCTTTGACATATTTATATGCCTTGATTGCTTTTTTGAATGAGTGTATAAGCTATTAAGATTCCATGAATCTCACCCCCTTCCCTCTCCCATCTTAACATGTTAGGTGAAACTCAAGGAGATCAAAGTGCAAATCAAGGAGCCTAATTGAGCATGCTTAGGGAGTTGTATAGCTATTTGGTTCTTTTGATGTAAAGAGGTGCCAAAATGAGTATGCACCTATTATTTTTGAGATGTAAATATTTGAGCAAGTGTAGTAATATGTATAAATGATGTATGGACTATGTAGAGAGCCAAAGTAATGAAAATGTGGGATTTGGGCCATTTGTGGATTGTATGCAATAGTGCATGTTGACCCGTAGTATAGTGAGTTTGAAATGTATGATGATTTGGACCACTTGGGCATTTCATATATACTATGTTTATGCTTTAAAACTTACCCGTTAGAACATGTGAGAGGCCATTTGAACCCACTTTGAACTATTTTGGGAGCCAAAACTGCCAAATTTGTGAGTTACATCAAAGTATGATTAAATGAGCTCTTCTTGATATGAAATTTGGAATGCCTCTAGAGCTTGTTGAGAGCTTCTTGGAAACTAAAGGGGGTAATATTTGGAGGTATAGGGAATATTTGGTGAATTGTTAAAATTAGAGAATTTTTTAGTTTTGGTTATTGTACTGTGCAACTAGGTCTAGAAATAATTCTATGTTATTTATGGACCAAATGGTGTCCGATTGTCATAAAATTTTATGAAAATAAACTAGATAGCCACAGTGACCTGTACCAACTAGAAGCACCTCAATCGGAGGTCTGTAGAGGGAGAAAGAACTTCCTGAAGTTCTATGTCAGTATCTGGGAAGCCATCCGACCTTTGTTACTGTTCTATCAGTTTTTGCTATCCAAAGGCTATTGAAATGATCTGAAATTATTTTTTTCCACTAGTTAACATCTGTATCTTTCCAAATTGGTATATTTTTCCCAAATTGGATTTTTTTGGAATTAGTTATGAAGTTTTGAATTTCATGACAACAAGTTGTACTAGTACCAGGGACAACTGGACCTCTGCCTCTTTTTCGATGTCAAACATGGTCCAAACGCTGAGATTATGGTTCGAAATTATTTTTAGTGTAAGTTTAACACTTCTATATTTCTATAAAGCTATGTTTTGCTTGATTTCTATTTTTCTAGAATTAGTTATGATTTTCCAAAATTAGAGCCAAAAATCTGACTTTTAAACCCATTTGAGAAATTGCATTTTCTTGGTTTTTGGCTTCACATCTGTGGTTTATGGGTTGTTTGAGGCTATGTATGAGTTGTATAAATGGAGTTTGATTAGAGAATATGAATGTTGGGTTCACGGGACTCACGGAACAAAATATGACTAATTAAACCCTAACTTAAAGTAGGAAAGTACCACAGTTTTAGTCATTTTCATTGGAAATCATATAGAATCAAGCCTAAAGGGAGATTAGTTAGAGTTAAGTCATTATGGTGTTACAATAACCACCAGAAAACTATTATTCTTCCAAATGCTCATTATGACTAGATTATCTATAATTGCAAGATTTTAAATTAGCCAATGAGTATAACTCTGCAATGTTTTATTTTAGCTCTCAATTAAAATTGTGTGGAGAAATAATTTTTGAAAAAGATATGTTAGAGAAAATACTTTCTACTTTTCACGCCTCTAATATGCTCCTGTAGCAGTAGTATAAAGAAAAGGGGTTTGAAAAATGCTCCAATTAATTTCATGCCTCCTTGTGCTTGAACAAAATAACGAGCTATTAATGAAAAATCATGAAACCTATCCAACTAGTTCTACTCCATTCCCTGAAGTGAATTTGACTATGATTAATAATAATGAATGAGGATGTAGTCGTTGTCATAGTCGTAGTCGAGGCCATAAACATGGTCGAGGAAGAAATAATACTCTTTATCATAAGAATGTTTCTTATCACCAGAAGTAGAATAAAAAAGGAGAAAAACAAATAAGCACAAGTGGATAAAAGAAGCATGTAAAGAATTCAAAAATTCATACTATTTTTATGGTATCAATCGACATTGGTCACATACTAGTCATATAACAAAATACGTTGTTGATCTTTATAAAGCATCAATGAAGGAAAAAGAGAAAGGTGTAGAGACCAATTTTATTAAGCTATACGATGATTTTGCCATAATCCCATAAATACTACACACTTATATGTGTCCATATTTTCTTTGTCAACCCTACAAGAAAATAATGATGCTTAAAATGAGTTTACGTGTTTGGAATTATTTTTATAATTATAAGTTTATATGAAATTTTAAGTATGAATTTTATAATATTTCTTATGCTTTTGTTTTTTTTAATTTTAGAAAATATGAATAAAGATATATGTCTTACAGATAGTGTAAGCACCTATACAATCTTAAAATATAGAAAATATTTTTCTTAAATAAACATGGGTGAAGCCTACGTTACTACAATTTCTAAATAGTACAAGATTAATTGAAGGACTTAGAATAGCTATTATTATATTACCGAAGAGAATGAAATTTATTATAAATAACGCTCTATTTTCTTCTAAGTCTCAAAAAAATTGTTGAGTTTTAAAGATATTCGCCGTATTGATATCATATAGAGACTGTGTGTTAAAGAAATAATGAATACCTCTATATTACAAACATTGTTTCTGGTAAGAAAAGGATACTAGAAAAATTAGCAACTTTCTCTTTAGATTTGTACTACATAAGTGTAACACCATTATTATATAGCACATCTCATTCTTGTTTAAGCTCATTTCTAAGAATCATACAAATTCTCAAAGAAAAAGTATTAAAAATAATGAATATTTTTGCGTTGCATAGTGTATAAATTTTTCATCCGATGTCCTGTGGACCATGTAAACTTATATATCACATTCTCATATTTAATTAGATAGATACAACTCAATTTCATCACCAAAAGTGGCCTAGAATTCGTGCAAGTGCAAGAAACATATAAAATTTCATAGTGCAACCTCGGCTAGATTTCTATGGTTTCTGTGACAAACTTTGAAAAATCATAACTAATTCTAAAAAAATCAAAATCTACCATGCTATAGCTTTCTGGAAAGCTCTGGATGTTAAATTTACAATAAAAATAATTTCAAGTCATGAACATAGCATCTGGACCATGTTTAATGTCACAAAATATACAAAGGTTTGACTGACTATTGGTACTGATACAGATTTATGCTATAAATTTAAAAAATGTCTAATTAATTTTACAAAAATCCAATCTATGTAAATGATACCAATATGGAAAGCTACAAATGTTAGCTAGAGGAGAAAAATAACTTCAGACCCATCTAGGCATGTCTAGGCCTCGAAAAGTAATCAAACAATAACATAGGTCTGACTGGACGCCTGATACTGGATAAAAAATTTAAAAATTTATATCTCCCTATCTAAACATCCAAATGAGGTGCTTCCAATTGACACAGGTCACTGGAAAGGTAGTTGGCAATTGGACATCATTTGCCTCATGAGTGACATAGTTTCATTTCAGACCAAAATGAACAGTGCACTGAACCAAAGCTAGAAAAATTTTCAACTTTAAAAATTCATCAAATATTCCAGAGACCTCCAAAAATTTTTCACTTTAGCTTTCTAAAAAGCTCTCAACAAGCTATAGATGCATGCCAAATCTCAGATCAAGAAGAGCTCATTTGGATAAAAAGAGGTATAGCTCACCAAAATAGTCAGTTTTGCTCAATATGAGATACCAAATGTGTCCAAATGGCCTCCTTTAATGTTTGGCACCTCTTGGGCAAGTTTAAAGGTATGTATATGACTTGTATGAACTGCCCAAGTGGTTCCAAATCTCATGCATCTTAACTTGGCCATTCCACTTCCATTAATACACTAATACACCAAGTTATCAAGAAGCCAAACTTTCCATTTCTATTAATTTCATACCATATATAGTCTATACAAGAGTCATACATCATTTTACATTCATACATGAGCTTACATCTCAAAAATAATATATACAAAGCCACTTTGCCATTCATATGGCCATGAAGAAGTAAAATTCATGAACTTTGTTGTCATATTCTTATCTTCCAAGTTGTTGGCTCCCATTATCTTATCCACTTGGTCCACCTAGCATGTTAGAACATTGGAGATGAGGGAATGACATTCAAAGAATCTCAATAGCTCATCTCCCTTTCAATCAGACATAAAAGATGCAAAACAAGTCTTACAAATGCATGCAATGGCATATTGACATGTGCAATCATTCAAGAGTCATCTTTAGCATTTGAACAAGTCGTGCACAACACACATAGGCTTGTCAAGTAAGTGGATTTGCCTCACCCATTCACTTGTAAATTTTGGACTTGCCTCACCCATTTCTTTAAGAGGCTTTTGACTCAACCTTACTCTTGAGAGTCAATCTCACTCTTGGGAGACTCTTTACTTTGTCTCAACCAATTTTAAAGGTTCTTGGCTCATCCTCACCATGGCTAAGGGTTCTTGGCCTCACCACCCTCAAGCAAACCCAAACAAACATATTAGGCATCATTTGAAAGCATAAAAGCATTATCATGGTATCATGGAATAAGAGCTCATACTAGAACACTTTTCATAGCTTAAAATACACATACACACATTCAAAGACAAGCCAAGTATACATTCATGCATGAGAGAAGGAGGAGTGACCTACCTTGGATGTAACCACACACTTTTCTCCTTGAATTTGCTCTCCCTTCCTCGACCTCACACACACAAAGGTTTGGGGTTAGTTTCTCTTGGTCTAAACACAATTTATGGAAGCCAATTAGGTTCATGGAATTAATTCTAAAGCCACACATATTCCTTAAACACTAACTTGGTCTATTAACCCCTTTATGATTTCAAGAATACACCTAATAAAGCAACACTAATCAAATGAGTTCTAGGCTCCATTCTTTCCTCTCGTATATGATTCTTGACTCTTTTTAAGTCTCTTGGAGTCATCACAAAATTAAAACAAAGAGCCTAACTACATATTGCTTCTTTAGGTCATATTATGGAACTTATAAGGCCAACTCACTTTCTATAGTTTCTAAATTTTTTTCAAGACTTCCCTTCATCTTCACCCATCATATATGATTCAAAAATGGGTTTGGAATAAATTAAAACTATCCCTAGGTACCCTAGCCCTTCTTGACTGAGACAATGAAACATAAAGGCACCCATGGACTTTGCTTTGTTTTCTACATGGAAGATGCATATGGGGAGACTTCTAGGGATCTTAGGAGCTTATTTAAACACTTATTTAGGCCTAGGAATCATTGTATAAAATTAGATTTTGCAAGGAACACTTGAAATCCTAGATTTGCTATCTTGAATTTCCATAATTATTTGTTAATTCCCTTTGCATATTCTCATTCTCCACACTCCTTTTCCTAAGATTCACCCTTGGTTCTACCTAAAATCCAAGCCCTCTTGTAGCTTCTTGAGTAGGGTGAACCAAGAAGAGAAGAGGAGCAAGGGGTAGCTATCATAAAAGGAAAAATTACCTTGCTTTTCCTTATTTTCTTGCTTGAATCTTTCCTTCTTTGGCCTCCTCTCTTCAAATCCGAATTTTTCCCTTTGTTCTTCCCTTAAAACAGATCCATATACTTTAATATAATCATAGAAAAGAAAGGGAAATAGAGGAGAAGAGGTTTGCTAAAGAGAAAGCATGAAAAATAACCAAAAATCCATACTTTTTACCTTGGATTTCTCCTTCTCTTCCTCTCCCTCGTGTACGCCTCACTCTTTAGGGTTTTTCTCTGGTTTAGGGTAGAAACATATGTGGCTAAGTGAGTGGAGAAGTGGGTCGCCCAATATATATAGGTGGGAGGAAGAAAGACTTTTCAAAAATTCTAATTTTACCCTTTCATTTTGGCATTTTCGTTTTCGATTTGTTTTAACTCCTTTTTGAGAACCTTCTTTTCCATTATAAAATTTAGAAGTAAAATGCCTTTGGAATCACTCAAATCGGAGCTAAAATTTTCCCAAAAGAATTCGTTAAAGTTCAGGTACACTAATGTTGAAAAATATCCATCGAAAAGGTTTTAACTGTCCTAGGGCTTCCTATGATTTCCAAGGCCTCTGAAAACCCTGAAAAACTCAAAACTTTCATTTAAAAAGCCCTTCTATATGAATTCCAAAATTTGTTCAAAATTACAAAAATGCCATTACGTTTCGTAAGTCTTTTGTTAAATTTTATTTTTTCATTTTAGCTATGTTTTTCTTTTTGTCTGATCCAGGAATTCTCATTTTTAAGAGTCCAGAATGCTACTAAAATTTTTTAGGACCTTAACTAATTCATTTCGAGGGACTTGCTTTAAAAACGCACTAATTCTATCATTTAACGTAAATTGGATATTACAATAAGAATTAGTATAATTGAGATACTTGCAACTATAAACCAGAAGTTTAGATATTCAAGATTGCTTGCTCAAATTATTAGATTAAGAGCACAATTTTCAGATTATACCATTAAATCTATTCGACTTAATAATGCTAGAGAATTTTCTTCACGGGCTTTTAATGACTATTGCATGTCAATTGGAATAAATATTGAATATCATATAGCTCATGTTCATACACAAAATGGTTTAACTGAATTGTTTATTAAATGACTTCAATTAATTACTAGGCCTTTACTAATGAGAACGAATGTCCTTGTTTCTAATTGGAGACCTGCAATTTTGCATGTAGCAACACTTATACACATGAAACTAACAAATTATTATAAATACTCCTCTTTACAACTGGCTTATGGTTAGAACCTAAATATTTCCCATCTTAGAATTTGTGGATGTGCAATATATGTTCCAATAAATTCACCACAACGAACTAAGATTGGACCTCAAAGGAGGTTGGGAATATATGTTAGGTATGATTCTCCCTTTATTATAAGATATCTTGAGCCAAAGACAAGAGATGTATTTACAACATGTTTTGCTTATTGTTATTTTGATGAGTTAGTTTTTCCAACATTAGAGAGAAAAAAAAAAAGCAATTGGTCAAAAAAACTACATGGAATACTTTGACATATCTTGATCCTCGTACAAAATAATGTGAAATTAAAGTTCAAAAGATAATTCACTTATAAAATATAACAAATTAACTGCCAGATGTATTTATTGACCTAAAGAAAGTAACAAAGTGACATATACCAACTATAAATACTCCTATAAGAATTGAACTCCCTAAAGGACAATCTATAAATAAAATAGCTAATGAGTCCAAAATATGACAAAAGCATGGTAGACCAATCAATTCAAAAGATAAAAATCCCTGCAAAAGGAAATGAGCAATTATTCATAATGAGTCTATTATAAAAATAGATACTCTTGAAGAGTCTAGAGACATAACAAGTAACATAACTCTAGAAGAAATTTAAGTACCTAAAACTAATGAAAATGAAGATATCTCAATAATTGTCTCTATGGGGAAAAGATTCAGTTGTAAGGAAATAGTTGTTGACAATATTTTTTGCATACTTTATAGCACTCAATGTTATAAATGATAATGAGGATCATGAACCTATATCCATCAATGAATGTCGATATAGATGTGATTGGACAAAATGAAAAGAGCAATTCAAGTAGAATTGAACTCACTTAAAAAACGTGAGATTTTTAGGCCTGTAGTTCGAACACTTGAAGGTGTAATAACTATTTGGTACAAATGGGTATTTGTACAAAAATCAAATGAGAAAAATGAAATTGTGAGATATAAAGCACGACTTGTCACACAAGGGTTCTCACAAAAACCTGGAATTGATTATGAGTTCACTTATTCTTTTGTGGTAGATATAATCATATTTTGTTATCTTATTAGTCTAGCAATGTATGAAAAATTTGATATTTGTCTTATGCATGTTGTTACAGAATATTTATATGGCTTATTTGATCATGATGTCTATATGAAAATCCCAAAAGGATTTAAGATGCCTGAAGTATATAATCCAAAGTCTTGAGAACTTTATTCAATTAAATTGCAAAAATTTTTGTATAGACTAAAACAGTTTGGATGAATGTGGTATAATCATCTTAATGAATATTTTTTAAAGGAAGAATATAAGAATGACCATATATTGATGATTTGAATATTATTGGAACTCTTGAAAACATTCTAAAGGTAGTAGATTATTTAAAAAAGGAATTTGGAATGAAAGATTTTAGAAAAACAAAGTTTTGTCTTGTCCTACAAATCAAGCATTTGAAAGATGAAATTTTTATACATCAATCAACTTATACACAAAAAATTCTTAAAAAGTTTTTACATGGATAAAGCACATCCATTGAGTACCCCAATGGTTGTTCGATCACTTGATATAAAAAAGGATATTTTTTGACCTCGAGATAATAATGAAAAGCTTCTTTGTCCTAAAGTACTATATCTTAATGCAATTGATACATTAATATATCTTTTTAACAATACAAGACCTAATATAGCTTTTACTATAAACTTGTTAGCCAGGTTTAGTTCAGTTCTAACATGAAGGCATTAGACTGGAGTTAAACATGTTTTCTGATATTTTCAAGGTACTATTGATATGAGCTTATTTTATGCAAATAGATCTAGATCAAAACTTCTGAGATATGCATATGCTGGATACTTATCTGATCCACACAAGACTAGATTTCAAACGGGCTATATATTTACAAGTGAAAATACAGTTGTATCATGGCATTCCATCAAACAAACACTTATGGCCACTTCCTCGAATCATACAAAAATTATAGCAATTCATGAAGCAAGTCAAGAATATGTTTAGTTAAGATCTATGACTTAATATATCTAAGAAACATGTGAGTTATCTTCTTGCAAGAAAACTTTGAATATACTGTATGAAGACAATGCAACATGTATAGCTCAATTAAAGGAAGGATATATAAAAGGAGATAAAACAAAGCACATTTTACCAAAATTCTTTTTCACTCATAATCTTCAAAAAAATAGTGATATTAATGTTCAACAAATTCGTTCAAGTGATAATCTAGCTTACTTATTTAATAAGGCACTACCTACCTCAATATTTGAAAGATTAGTATACAAAATTGGGATACGTCAGCTTAATGATCTACACTGATATTGTGAATAGGAGTGTATAAGGAATGGTATACTTTTTTCCTTCACTAGGGTTTTTTCTCAAGTAAGGTTTCAATGAAACATATTCCTTGTACAATAAACATCTAAGGGGGAGTGTTGTGAATCCATCCATTATTGTGGATGCCTATTTAGTATTTTAACCCTCAATTCATTGAAGGTATATTATAAATTCATCCATTATATGGATATCCATCTCCTCATATTCCTTTAAAAATTATAACTCTAAAACCTTTAGATATTCATCTCCCACATTTATGTCTTCCTTTATGGTATATCATTTCATATTTAGGATGTGACCTTTGAATTATTTATAGCAACAAACTTATGCTTATAAATAGACACCTCATTTGTATTGAAAGATATGAATAAAATTTGAGTAGTATTTTCCTCATTATCTATCTTCTTTAAATTCTCTTTTCTTTATCTCTTAAGTTATTTTATAATAGAAATCAAATTTATAATGAATTTCAAACCTATATAAGGAAATGAAATAAGGAGAAAAAAGAATGCATTATGAATTAGCTAGATTTCATTCAACATTACAATCAACTAGATTCAAGGAAAAACTTTTAGCAACCAATTTGTAAATTTTGTTGTAACGAATAAAGAAAAATAAATTAAACCAATAAAAATATATAAAAGAAAAAAAAAGAGAATTTAAAAGAAAGAAAATGATTACTCAATGCAAGCTTGAGGATAGATGAACAAGAGAAGTTGAGAAGAAGCAAAAGCAACTAAAATAGTGAAAACAAAGAGGGGAATGAAAAAGAAAACAAAGCTTGTGGAATCTATAAAATGGAAAAACAAAAATTTGGCGGGCTATAATTTGGCTAGATTGAAATTTTGCACTCTTAAGCGCACACTTCTACCTTGTTATTTTGCACAAAATTTTTAATATGCTATATATTAAGTTTACATATAAATATATATTGTTAAATTTAAACAAAATTATATATGTTATATATTTTATGAAGTAAAAAATATTAAATTTAAATAAAATAAAAATTAAAAGAATTCTAATATGAGATAATTCAATAAAATTAAAGTTACATAAATTTAAATACATGAATTAAATTACATAAAAAACAAACAACCATCACTCATGATCATTGTAACACCCCAAAATTTATTAATGAGGATTATGGTGAATTAAGGAATTAATACAGGGATTTGGAAAAAATAAGGAAAATAAGGTTTCTAAATAAATGGATTTATTTTAGATATTTCGAGCTAATAATCATGCCTAGTTATTGTTAGATGGGTATATATTAATTATGGTTATGGGTTTAATTAAGGAATTAACTAAGGAGAGTTAGACATTTAATTTGGGCCCTATGATTAATGTATTTCTACCATGAGCCAAGTAAGAAAGCCCACTTCTAGTTGGTAAAAAGGTCCAATCTCATTTCTTGAAAGCCTAACTCTCATTTTATCTACTAAACCCATCAACTTATGGCCCAATAAGCACATATCTGAACCTACGTGGATTTTGAACTTTAGGGTTGGCCTAAACCCATCTAAAACCCTAACTTACTCAATCCCTTACCCTCTATTCTGCAGACCAACTCAATCTTAGGCAAGGGAGAACTCCATTTTCGCATAGGAAGAAAGGAGGCTAGGGTTTTCTACATTCCTCCACCATTTCTTACTTCTAGAAGGAGATTTGGCCAAGGTAATCTATATAAAATATGTCTCTCTCATTCTCCTCTTCATTTTGGTTCAATTGGTTTGTCATTTTGAGAATCTTTCATCTCTTCTTAGGATAATATGATTCTTGGATGATTGTTGTAAGATTTTCGAAGTTAGAGGTTAAAGGGATGATTAGGTAAGCATTTCCCTTCCATTTTGTGTATTCTTTGCTGAAAAATGCCCCTAATGATTGATTATCATAATGAGTTCTGCTATTGTGTGAAATTACAAGGAGATAATGGTGAAAAACTGAATTGTTTGGGCTTAATGACTCAAATCCGAATTTGGGAATATCTCATAGTATGTTCTTGGTAGTTGAGGCTCAACTCAATCCATTTAACCTCTTAAATGTATGGGTAAGTAATTTCTCTCCTTTTATAAGATGTATGTACTGAATTCTTACCTTTTAGACTGACTTGTGGTGTATGGCTTTTATATGTGCGAAAATGGAGATGTTAGGAGTGACCCATTGTGAGTTCTTGTTGTTGTGACCTTGAATTGGTGTAATAAACCCCTAGGAAGCTTGGGTAAAAAGTTCTTAATGTACTCTTGTTAAGATTAATCTATGGATAGGGAAATTTCTTACTAATGGTAGTTGAATAATGATGATTATGCTTATGTTAGGCCTAGTATGCTTTAAATCATGATGGTAGCTAGAGGATGAGTAATTGGCTTTATTGAGGTAACCGGGGTTATTTTCCTAATTCCATGTATATGCTCTTGTTAATCTGATACTTGTTACACATGCTTGATTTTTGAAATACTAAATGATTGGTTGACTACTAGAATTGTTATTGTGATTGGACCTTATGAGTCCATGGTGGAGCTGTGGTGCAACTGCCACCCGTGCATGTACTTCAATTGGGCATCGGGTTGTGATTAGACCCCAGATGCACTAAGCCCTGGTTGTGTTCATTATGGAGTAGGTGCTGCAGACGGACCTCTCCGGGTGTTATTGGCCATTAACATGTTGTGTATGATTGCTGGTCTGGGACAATAGTCCTTGGTACCTCAACTAGTTCATTTGTAAATTGAATTGATGATTTTGGTGTAGATGATATGAAACTACATTGTATTGATTAATCTATACATATATATGGAATTTTCCTCTTGTTACTGAGATTGTATATCTCACCCCGATTGTAGGCTAACATTTTCAGGGACCGGACCTCTTAGTGGTAAGGAGAAATTTAATGGAAGTTTATTATATGTTTTAGCAGTAGGTAGGTTTGGAAACCTTGTTAGATTGTATTTGTATAACTAGACTACTAGCTGTATGTAATTGCCATATTGCATCATAAATTTGCCAAGCATAGGGACTGTAATCATTTGATACATCAGATGTCAACTTAAACTAGTGATGTACGAAATTTCTAATAAGACTTACGTTTGAATGGAAATGTGAGTAGTGTATGAACTCTTTACCGTCATTGATCTATGAACTTACTAGTTTATGATGGTTAGAGGATTAAGGATCCATGTTTGAGTTTCGAATGGGTAGTGATAGATAAGTTAGGTAAATTAGGTAAATGAAAGCTATTAAAGTCCTAAAATTTGAGGGAGAGTAGTCCTAGAGTGTTTCTAAGGGAAGAATTGAAGTACATGGGATGAAATTAGGGAGATGTAGCTACAGGGGGAGTTACGGAGCTACCAGGAAGGTCTCGCCGCGGCCTGGAGAGTGATAGTGGCGAGGAACGCCACGGCTTGAGAACTCTCACTGTGGCTTAAAACGAAAAAAATCGCCCAAGAGGGTGGTAGAAAGAAACCTCATCGCGGTGCAAGTGTATTCTATCGAGGCAAAAATTGTGGGACTTCAAACAGTAGCTCCAGAAGGCATTTCTGTCTCGGCGATGGTCCAACTCGCTGCGGCAATTTCGCATAAGTTACCCAATAGGATTCCCAAGAGTAACTTAGCCGTGGCACAGAAAGTCAAGGCCACAGTGCAAAGTAAAAAGCTTAGTTTTTGAGTTCTAGTAACTGACCTAGCTGCAGTGAAAAGACTTCAAGCCGCGGCGAAGGCCCCCAAACTCATACTTTTAACTTAGAAACCTTGGTTTTTCCTATGATGGCATCAAGGGATGACTTAAAAGTGCTTGTAAGCGGTTCTTGGGAGTCGAAAGTCAATGAATGATAAATCTAAAGGTCTTTAATCAAAGATTTGGTTCACTCGTATGCATGAATGATTTTAATTGCTTGGTAATGACCTTAATAACATCAAGATTCAAATTCCCTATGATTTTATGATGTAATAAATCGTAATGACTCCAAATTTTGATTATTGATTATTAATCGCGTATTTAACATAATTACCATGATTAGAAGTTAGGGTTGTCACAATTATCACTGTCTTGATCTTCATTGTTATTTCTAATATGAGATATATCTTACCAATATTCCTATGAACTTGAACTTGGGCTAGCATCTTGGAAGTGTTGTTGATAAAGATGCCTATATACATTTAATTCTTGTTGTATGTCTTCTATTTGTCTTCTCTACTATTCAAGTTTAGCATCACAATTTTACCTTGCATTATTAATAACTTCATTTCTTATTATTTCCTATATATGCAAGGTGTGAGTGTATGGTAGGTTTTGACCCTCAGAGTATCCTGTAGTTAGATTTCCAATTATATTATATGACATGTTGCTTAAACCCTACACTAAGCCTCTTTTCTATCTGCTTACAGCTTTCAACCATAAATCTAGCTTGGTATACTCTCATCTTTACTTTTCACCTCAATTTTTTGTGTTTTAAAATAAAATAAAAGAGGTTAAAATCATAAAGTTGTAATAACATATATAAATTAAATATAAAATAACCACTTACATGTATAACATCAGATTTTTTGTTAATCCAAATGCCCTCTCTTTTTTGGGTTTTAAGGAAAACCTCATAATATGTTAGATCTCTTCCCAATTTTTGCACTTTTTATGTACAAAATAAAATAGTAATACTTAAATGTATATTTAAAATAATAAGTGATTATTTGAAGAAATATAATTAGTTACTAATCTTTCGGTATACTTTATCATTGGAATAGAACCTCTAATGTATAGAGATGAACTCTTTTTCATTTGCTAACTTCTTGATTGGAATTGTGAAAGGCCTTACTTTTCATATAGTTGTTCCTAAATGAATTCTCTAATCCCTTTAGGTCTTTTTTCAAGATCCTCGAGCATCATGAACTAGATCTTTAAAGTAGAGAATAACTCTTCCCCTCTAGTTATTCCAAATCTGAAAATAATCCTTAGGCTTCCACCAATAATATTGTTAAAAAAATAAAGGTTTCAATTATTAATAAAATAAAATACACAATATTATAATTATGTGATAAATAATTACAAAAATTCACCTAATACCCTTCTTGGCTATAGTATGAAACTAAATTTTGCTTTTTAGTTTAACCACTCTCCCAATGCCCAATTCTTACAACTTTAAATCTTTTCACTTACAATATTTTTTTCAAATCCATCTTGGCTTTCATGTTATTTTTTGTCTTCCTTCTAGTATTCATAATACTATTAAATATGTTATCAAACATATTTTTCTCAATGTGTATCACATGTAAATTACATTAAACCAATAGATATTTCTAATATGTAAGCTCTTAAAATATATTATGTTTCGTCTAGTTGTCATGTTGACCATAGCCAAGTAATTTAAAAACTCTTTGATCTATTATTTTAAGAAGGATGTTTATATGTTGCCATAATTCTTTGATGTCCAATCTTAGGGGAGGGGGTTGTTTTTAACTATATTTTTCTTGAAAGTATCTTTATTACTTCTAAAAGCATAGTTCATAGGAAAAAACTATTGATATGATCAAACCAAAAGTTCTTTCCTTCATACTTCGATAAAAGCTTCTAAGTTGTTTATATAATAAGGATAAACTAATTTTCTAACAATACTCCACTTTGACAACATTTAATATGAAAAGTCATTTATCATTTATACTAATGCTACTCTTATTTGAAAATTTTACTTTTTTAGATGTCATTAGTTGATACTTTTTCTTATCATAATAATTGTAACTCATAAATTAATGGTGAGAGTTTAACCTCACCATGACTTGTCCAATACCAATCATGCTAATATCAATATCTATGTTGAAGCCTTTTTTTCACAAATATTAGTTTTTAAATCATTAATACTAAAATATTCTCTATTTTTGTGTTTAACATGACACCTAATTTTTCCATTTTCTGAATTAAGTTCATTTTCATAAGTAAAAGTAATAAACTCTTTTATTCCTTATAAAAATTCATCAATTTATCATTTATGTCCATCATTCAATATATTGTACATCCACCTCTGATTACTAGACATTTTCATTTTCTATGATTTACCATAAACAATTTAAATATTATCTTACAAATATTATCAAATGAACAAATTTCTCCACTACATTATCACAAAAATAATAGATAATAAAAAATATTAAATAACCAAAAATGCTTACAACAAAGTTATTAACTAATTATTTATACATACCTTAAAATATTTTAATATCAATTTACAAATATTATCAAATAAAATATTTTTTCATTACATTATCAGAAAAATAATTGTAAATAACAAATAATACTCATAAAAATATTATGAGGCAATTATTAATACATTACTCTCTCAAAGAAACTAAGATTGTGAGATAAATCTGAAACTCCAATTATGGCTCTAATCACAAACAAATTGGAAGCAATAGAGCATGAGCAAATTAAAAGCAAAGCACATATTTGAAATTTGCGTAATTGCATAAGAATAAGAAGCAAGAAAGGAAATAGAAAAGATAGTGAAAAAGAAATAAAAGACAAAGAATGTTAATATACATTCTTTTCATTTAACCAAACAACAATTTTCTAATGACTCAAAACAATTATTCTTCGCAATGTTATTTGTAAGAAAAAATTATATCAAGAAAAAAGATAGATGAAAATGGCTTATTTTGGTTCAAAAAATAACACATGTTTAATTTTAATAAGTTAAATTAAAAAATGTTAAATTAAAAAAAATTATAGCTAAATGAAGCCATAGGAAGGTTCAGTTGGCAAAGTTGGCCGACTATACATAGTCAAATGTTTTACTTCTTCCTTAGTTTTATTTAGCTTTCTATTGTATTATCCTATTTGCCACCTGAAAGTTTTAAAAAAACTATTGTTTTGTAATTGAATTTGTATAGAATATGCTGCTATTTTATTTTTCCATATTGAAAAAAGTAAACATAATCAATCAAATCCTTTTAACCAGTATTCCTCAGAACTATTCTAATGCAATTTTTAGTTAATATTCCTCAACATATGGGTATACCAGTTCAGACTGTCATATCAATTTTGTCTTATGGTTAACTAAACATATGATATAGTGCTAGATAAAGTGTAAATTTAGCTACTAATTTTAATATTAGATATCATGAATGGTAGTTTTAAGGCAAATTGTTTGATGTGAATTTACATAAGAAATATCCATAATTACAATTAGAATAAAAATTTTTATGTGATGGATTTTATCCCATATTTAAAATAGAAAACATAGTGAGAGTCATGGACAAAACACTTTATGCATTAATGTTGGTTTAACTGATTAATTATAGGCATGTCTAGATTTTTTTAATCTTATCTTTGTTAATATTTTGCAACTTGTCAAATGTCCAAAAATCTTCAATCTCTCATTATATATAGTTTTTAAAAAAGTAACTTTGTTATTTGCCATTTGGCTGATTATTTGGGAGATACACAAATTCTTTTCTCTTGTATTCAATAATATTTTGCAACTTGCCCAATCTCTATAAATCTCCAAATTCTCAATATATAGTTTTAAAAAATTAACTTTATTATTTTTAATCAATTTATTATTAAATTGTGTAAATTTTTACTTGAAATTAACTAGTCATTAGTTTTATAGGTTGAAGGATGTCTAAGAATAAAACTATTCACTTATTTTCATACATTAGTATCATATTAAGTGTTAATTAGATCTTATATCTATGTGGGGCTGTGGGTATGTGAGAGAGAGAGAAAGAGAGAGAGAGAGAGAGAGAGAGAGAGAGATAGATAAGGTATTTATAATTTTTTTTCATAAAAAATAATTTGACCCCCTTTGAAAATAATTTTGGCTCCGCCCTTGGTGAGGCTTTTTCTCTTAAGTTATTAAAAGGTTATCAATCTCAATAACTTGGTTTTAGAAGATAATAAATCCCTTATGCTATTTTACACATATATCATTGATGTAATTGTATTTTTTGTAGTAAATATATGTTTTAGTTGTATTGAAAGTAAAGATACTTCATAATTTAAAAATTATAAGACAAAAGACAAGTACTAGTTATTGAGAGTAAAGGATTGTCCTATGTAACATTTGGCTTCTCCGTAAACATGAGAAACGTAATATTGGGTTCTCTGTAAACATGTGAAATGTGCTGAATATAAAAGCAAGTTCCTTGAAATGAATGATTTAAGGCCAAATAAAGTTAAAATAAAATTTTAAATAATAGAAAATGAGGATCTAAGGCCCAAGGTACCCAAAAACCAGAGCCAGAGTGATTCAATAAAATTGTCGAAAGTATAATGACATTTTCATAATTTTGAGCACTTTTTAAAAAACTCAAAAAGGTATTTTTAAATGAAGAAAATGAGTTTTCCGAGGTTCTCAAATACTCTAAAAATTATAGAAACCCCTAGAACAGTTAAAACTCCTCTAGTTGACATTTTATAATGTCAGTTGACTCTAACTTTGACAGGTTTGTTCAAGAAGGTTTTAGATCAAATTTGAGTGATTCCAAAAGCATTTTATAAGTTAGAGAACTTAAATTTTATGATGGAAAAAAATATTTTCAAAAAGAAGCTAAAATGAGTCTAAAATAAAGGGCCAAGAAAGCAAGATGTAAATAGCATTTTTAAGCAACAATTTTAAGACTCCTTTTCTCTATAAGTGGCGTCCCACTTCTGCCTCATTTAATCGACTTTCTTTTCTGCCCAAAATAGAGGGGAAGACTAGGGGAAAGAAATGCACAAGAGGGAGGAGGAAATAGGAAGAAAAAACTCCAAGAAAAGGTAAGAAAAATGAAGATTTTTCATGGTTCTTCCTTTAGTAACTTGGTTCTCCTCCTTCCTACCTCTCTTTCCATGGTTTTAGTTATTCATTTGAGGCTATTTTGGGTCTGGTCCAAAGGAGGAAGATTGGAATTTAAAGGAGAGGAATTTACCAATTAAAATAGCTCTTGAGATAAGCTAGAAACCAAGGTAATTTCATTGTCTTCTTGTTGCTTTTGTTATGGTGTGTCTTAGCTCATATAGGACAGCCAAAGAGGAGTTGTTTCTGACACAAACCAAGTGTGAAACCTATGATTTAGAGTGTGGAAAACAAGATAATGCAAAGAAATCCAAAAAAAACTATTAAAATTCAAGATATAATTCTTAGGGTTTCACTTGCACCTTGACTTGTAAGAAGCTTTCTAATGATAATTTAAGGTGTCTAAGAGTTTGTGTGAGTTCCTAAGACATCTAAGAAGCCTCCTATAACACCATGAATTTTGTAGTCTTTCTCATGCCAATTCTATGCCTCATGCCATGCACTTCTCAAGAATCACAAGAATTGGCATACGAAATAATGAATATTTTAGCATTGCATACTGTATAAATTTTTCATTCGGTGTCCCATAGACCATGAGAGCTCATGTATCACATTTTTATATTTAATTACATGGATACAACTCATTTTCATCACCAAAAGTGACCTAAAACTTGTGTAAGGCAAGAGAATACATAAAACTCATAGTTGCTATTTCAACCAAAAATTTGCCTTTTCTGTCACAAATTTTGAAAAATTATAACTAATTCTAAAAAAATAGAAATCATGCATTCTTTACCATTCTAGAAAGCTACAGAGGTCTACTTTATGTTAAAAATATGTCTAGGCCATGAAACATCACACAGAAGACGTTTGACATTCGAAAAGGTATAAAGGTCTGACTGACTACTGATACTGATACAGGTTTCTGCTATGAACTTAAAAAATGTCCAATTAATTCCAAAAAAAATCCAATCCATACAAATGATACCAATTTGGAAAGCTACGGATGTTAGATAGAAAGGAAAAATAACTTCAACCAGTTTAGGCACGTCCAAGATGAAAACTAATCAAATAGTAACCTACGTCTGTTTGAATGCCTGATAATGGACAGAAACTTCAAAAATTTTTATCTCCCTCTCTGACATCAAAATGAGGTGCTTCAAGTTGACACAAGTCACTAGGAATGTCTAGTTTTTCTTTATAAAATTTTGTAACAATTGGACATCATTTTTCCTAAACCCTATAAAAGTGTAAGAAGAAAGCATGCCCCAAATTTTGAGGATAAAATTTATTTAAAGGAGGGAGAAATATAACATCCAATTCTCTAAAAACGTGAGAAACGTAATGTACAGTTTCTCTGTCAACAAACAAAATTCACTGAATATAAAAGGAAGTCTCCTGAAATGACTTATTTAAGGTCCCAAAAAATTTGGGAAGCATTCTAGACTCCTAAAAATGAGAATTCCAGGCTTAGATGGAAAGAAAAAAAGAGCTAGAATGAAGAAACAATTTCTTACAAAAAAACTTACAAAACGTAATGACATTTTCATAATTTTGAGCAAATTTTGGAATTCACATAGGAGGGCTTTTTAAATGAAATTTTTGAGTTCTCCGGGGTTCTCAGAAGCCCTGAAAACCATGAAAAGTCCCGGGACAGTTAAAACCCCTCTGGTGGACGTTTTCTAATGTCAGTGCACCCAAACTTTGACAAATTTGTTCGGAAAGGTTTTAGCTCCGATTTGAGTGATTCTAAAATTATTTTACTAAATTGGGAACCTAAATTTCATAATGGAAAAGATGGTTCTAGAAAAGGAGCTAAATTGAATTAGAAACAAAAATGTCAAGAACAAAGGGCAAAACAAGAATTTTTGAAAAGTCTTTCTTCCTCTTTCTTGTATATAAGTGGCGCCCCACTCTCCTTTTTATTTAGCCCATTATGTTTCTTCCCTAAACTAGAGAAAGAAGCCTTAGGATAAGGCATACAAGAGGAAGAAGAAGAGGAGGAGAAATTTAACCAAAAAGGTATAGAATGTTAGTAGTTTTTCATGCTTTCCTCCTTCCAAACCTCTTCTCCTCCATTCTCCTTTGTTTCCTTTGATTATAATGAAATTTTTAAATCTGTTTTAAGGGAGAAAATAAGGAAAAAATTCAGATTTGAAGAGAGGAGCCCAAAGAAGACAAGATTCAAGTGAGAAAAGCCATGAAAACAAGGTAATTTTTCCTTCCATGGTTGCTATCCCTTGCTCCTCTTCTCCACCCATTTCGCCCCACTCAAGAAGTCCTAGGAGGACTTCATTTTTAAGTAGAACCAAGGATGATTCTTAGGAAAAAGGGTGTAGAGATTAAGAATATGCAAAGAGAATTAATAAATAACCATGAAAATTCAAGATGCAAATTCTAGGGTTTCAAGTATTTCTCACAAAATCTGATTTGATCTCTTGATTCTGATACCTAAATGAGAGTTTAAATGAGCTCCTAAGATCCCTAGAAGTCTCCCCATATGCTTCCTCTATCAAGAAAACAATCCAAAATCCATGAAGGCCAAATTCCTCCATAGCTTCGACCAAGTGAGTTCCATATACCTAGGGATAGTTTTAATTTATTCCAAGCCCATTTTTGAGTCATATATGATGAGTGAAGATGAGAGGAGGCCTTGGGAAAAATTTGGAAACCATAGAAAGTGAGTTAGTGCCTTATGTTCCATAATATGACCTAAAGAAGCAATATGTAGCTAGGCTCTTTATTTTAATTGTGTGATGACTCCAAAAGGCTTAAAAGGAGTCAAAAATCATATTTGAAAGGAAAGAATGGAGCCTAGAATTTGTTTGATGGATGTTGCTTCATTAGGTGCATTTTTAAAACCATAAAAGGGGTTTATAGGTTAAGCTAGTATCTAAGCAAGTTGTGTGGCCTTAGACTTTACTTCAAGAAAATAATTAGCTTCCATATGATATGTCTAGGCCAAGAGGAATGATCTCCACCTGCTTGGGTGTGTGAGGTCAAGGGAGAGGATTCAAGGCTTAAGGAAAAAAGTGTACAAATGTTAGCAAGGTAGCTCTCTCCACCTTCTCTCATGCATAGATGTGTGCTTACATTGTCTTGAATGTGTGTATGTATGTTTTAAGCCATGAAAAGTATTCTAGCATGATTTTATATGCCATGGTACCATGATGATGCATTATATTTCTAAATAATATCTATGATGCTTGATTTAGTTTGCTTGAGTGTGGTGAAGCCAAGAACCCTTTTATCCATGGTGAGGATGGGCCAAGAAACCCTAAGATTGGTTGAGACAAAGTAAAAAGTCTCCTAAAAGTGAGGTTGACTCCCAATAGTAAAGTTGAGTCTAAGAACCTCTTAAAGAATGGGTAGGGCAAGTTCAAAATCCACAAGTGAATGGGTGAGGCTAATCCATTTACTTGGCAAGCCTTTGTATGCCATGTATGACTATTTCAAATGCCAAGATTGCTTCTTAAATGATTACACATGTTAATATGCTAATGCATGCATTTGTGAGACTTGTATTGCATACTTTATGCATAATTGAATGAGAGATGAGATATTGGGATTCTTTGAATCTCATCCCCTCCTCTCCAATGACCTAACATGCTAGGTGGACTAAGAGACCAAGGGAATGGAGGCCAACCACATGAGAGATGAGAGCTTGGCATCAAAATGGATAGATTTTGTTACTTTAAGGCCTTATGGATGGCAATTGATGTAATCCATAATTGTGTATGACCTAGGATGATATGAACATGTGTAATTATGATAATATGTCATGCATAAATGAGAGATTATGTTATGTGACCATAAGAATGTAAAATGAGTATGTTATGGCAAACTAGCTTCTTGAATAACATTATGCAATTGTATACAAATGGAAGTAGAATGGTCAAATTGATATGCATGAGGTTTGAGATCATTTGGGTAGTTTATATAAGTCCTATTTATGCTTTTAGACTTGCCCAAGAGATGCCAAACCCCGAGAAACGCCATTTAGGCATTTTGGTATCTTGTATGGATCAAGAATTGACCATATTGGAACCCTGTATCACTTTTTATCCAAATGAGCTCTTCTTAATCTGAGATTTGGCATGTGATTATAGTTTATTGAGAGAGTTTTGGGAAGCTAAAGAACATAATTTTTGAAAGTCTAAAGAATATTTGATGAATTTTCAAAGTTGGCAAAAATTTTGATTTTGGTTTGATGCACTGTTCACTTGGTACAAAAATGATTTCTGTCACACAGGGCCCAAATGATGTCCAATTGCCACAAAATTTTATATGGAGAAACTAGAAATTACTAGTGACTTGTGCCAACTCAAAGCACCTCATTTGGAGGTCCAGAGAGGGAGATATGAATTTTTAAAGATTCTGCCTAATATCAGGCTCCCTAACTAACCTCAGGTATTGTTTGATTGGGTTTCAAACTCTAGGTCTGCCTGAAATGGTTTGTAGTTATTCTTCCCCTCTAGCTAACATCTTTAAATTTTTATATTGGTATCATTTGCATGGATTGAATTTTTTTAGAATTAATTGGATATTTTAGAAGTTTGCTGCAGAAACCTATGATAATACCAGTGGATAACCAGATATCTGGACCTTTTCGGATATCAAATGTCTTGTGTGTTATGTTCCATAGTCAGAACATATTTTTAACCTAAAGTAGACATGTGTATCTTTCTAGAATTTCCAAGAATGCATGATTTTGATTTTTCTAGAATTAGTTATGATTTTTCAAAGTTTGTGACAGAAAAGAGGAAATTATGCTCGAAAATGCAAGTATGAATTTTATGTATCTTCTTGCTTTCCACGAGTTGTAGGGCACTTTTAATAATGGAAATGAGTTGTATCCATATAATTAAATATGAGAATGTGATACATGAGCTCACATGATCCATGTAACACCGAATGAAATTTTCATATGCGACGCAACGCTAAATAATGCACTATTTTAATGCCTTTTTCTTTGAATATTTACATGCATTCTTGGAAATGAGTTATTTAAAGGCATGAGATAAGCTAAGAAATTATGGTGTTACATGAAGAGTGGACCACCCTCTATATATATAGGTGGGAGGAAGGAAGACTTTTCAAAAATTTTCATTTTGCCCTTCATTCTTAGCATTTTCATTTCTAATTCGTTTTAGTTCTTTTTTTAGAACCGTCTTTTCCATTATAAAATTTAGGTTTCCAATTTAGTAAAATGCCTTTGGAATCACTCAAATAGAAGCCAAAACTTTCCTAAACAAATCCGTCAAAGTTTGAGTATACTGACATCGGAAAAAGTTCACTGAGGGGTTTTAACTGTCCCGGTGTTTCCTATAGTTTTCAGGGCCTTTGAGAACCTCGGAGGACTCAAAATTTTTATTAAAAAACCCTCCTGTATGAATTCCAAAATTTGCTCAAAATTACGAAAATGCCATTACGTTTCGTAAGTTTTTCATTAAATTTCATTTCTTCATTCTAGCTCTATTTTTCTTTCTATCTAAGCCTAGGATTCTCATTTTTAGGAGTCTAGAATATTACTTAAATTTTTTGGGACCTTAACTAATTCATTTCTAGGGACTAGCTTTGAAAACGTACTTATTTTCATCGTTTAACAAAAACTGGACATTACACCTCCCAAGTGCATCTCCCATCAAAAAATTAGAACAAACTCCATAGGTAACAAAGGGAAGCATGGTCTCGGCCTAGACAAGAAGGGAGACCTAGGGAGTGTTTTAAATTTTTCTAAGCATAGATTGAGATTATATATGATGGAAGAACATGAGAGGAAGCCTTAGAAAAATTTTAAAAGCCATGGATAATGAGATTGAGGTGTAAACTCTATAATATAGCATAATGAAGCAACTCCTAACTAGGCTCCTTAAAATAAATGTGTGATAGCTCCAAGGAGTCTTAATGGAGTCAAGAATCATAAATTGAAGGAAAGAGTGGAGCCGAGATCATAAATTCTTATAGTTGCTTCATTAGGTGCTTTATAGAACCATAATTGAACCATATGATAAACCAAGCCTCCCTAGAGTGTGTGTGGTGTTAAAGTTTGTTTCAAGAATGTAATTGGGTCCTATTTGATGTGTCTAAGCCAAAGGAATCAAGCTCCACCTGATTGTAAGGGTGTGGCTGAAAGAGGGGAAGAGAATTCAAGAGAAAGTTTGTAATTCTTACTTCAAGGTAGCTCTCTGGCCTTTCTTTCATGCATTCTTAGATGTTCTCTTGTCTTTGGATGTGTGTGTGCATGTTTATGCCATTGAAAATCTTTCTAACAAATTTTTATATGCCATGGTACCATAATGCTTTTGTTATACTCTTGAAATGCATCTTATGAATGTGTTTTGGCTTGAATGGGTTTGGTAAAACTAAAAGTTCCTTAGCTAGGGTGAGGATAAGCCAAAAGTTTCTAAGATTGGGTGAGACTATAACACCATACTATCCTAGCCTTCCCTTTATCCTTACCTAGCTATCTTTCCTTAATTTCACAAACATCTTTTAGAAAATCAATAAAAATAATGTAATATTTTGTGTTACGTAAGGCTTTAAATTTTCATTTTATGCTCCGTGGATCCCGTGAACTCTCCAATATAATCCTCTACTCATATTCCATCTATACAAGTCATAAACTTCACCAAACATCATATACTCCTTAGATTATAAGCCACACATTAGAAAAATGCAAAGATGCTCTCAGGTTTGGGGGCCAACTTTCTGTCATCAACTTTGTAAATTCATAATTAAATCAAGAAAAATTGAAATCAAGTAAATGATAGCTTTTTGGAAAGCTCCAAATGTCAAATAGGTTAAAAACTATTCTAGGTCATGAAAACACCAACTCGACCATGATTGACAATAGAAAAGTACCAAAGGTCCAGCTATCCAGGTTTGTTATCACAAAATTACTAATATAAACTTCAAAAATTCATAACAAATTCTAGAAAAATCAAAACCCAACATAGCATACCATTCTAGGAATCTATGGATGTCTACTAGAGGATAAAAACTCCAGACCAAAACAGAAGCAGTAAGGCCATGAAAACTGATAGAATAGTAATAGAGGTCCTGTTGCGTCCCTAATACTAATATACAACTTCAAAAATTTGGTTCTCCCTCTACAGACCTTCAAATTAGGTGATCTTGGTGACTATGGAAAGCTTATCATGTTTAGTTTGTTCTTGTAAAATTTTATAGTCATTGGACACCATTTGTCCCATGGATGTCACAGAGGAAAAAATTGACCAAATGAATAGTATATCCTACTATTTAGCATTTTTTCCCAACTTTGAAAAATTATAATAAATTCTTTGGAGCTTCAAATTGGGTGCTATTTAGCTCTAAAAAAAACTCTAGATGAGACCGATATGCAGGCCAAATTTCATATAAGAATTCATTCATTTGGTCACTTTGTGATATAGGGTGCCAAAATAGCCGTTTTAAGCATCATATAGGGTTAAATGTGAACCAAAGTTGCTTCTACCTTGCTCATGACCCTTTGAGCACGTGAGGAAGCTTAAATACAGCCTACTAAACTTGTCTAAGAGGTCCAAATATTCATAAATCACAAAACCACTACTCTACTTGTTCATATACACAAGTTTTCATAACCTATACTAAGCATATGGATGTCAAGAATGCACATACTCATTCATATGGTGCCAAAATCAATACATACACCTTATATTCATACATTTACATGTGTTCAAGTGTCTACATCATATATACAACTCATGGTTACAATTATTGACATCAAAATACATTTACAAAGCTCCTTTTCCTATATATGTGTCAAAGTCTTGCTTCTTAAGCTTGTTGGCTCCCACTCCTTAGCCCACTTGGCTCACCTAGGCATGGTTAGATAGTGGGGAGGAAAGAGTGAGATTATAAAAATCCCAATAGCTCTTAACCCTTTCAATCATACATAAAAGTCATAATTTCAAGTCTAAGAATGCTTGTATGAATCTTTAGCTATTAGTAATCATATATACAATCATTTTCATGTTTAAGAAACTCATACATATCACATATTGGCTTTCAAGAGTATTGGTTTAGCCCCACCCCCTTTTCTTAGGACTTTTGGACTTGCCTCACCCATTTTCAAGGGACTTTTGACTAAGTCTCACTCTTCTTGAGACTTTTGGCTTTGTCTCACCCAATCTTAAGGACTTTTGGCTCATCCTCACCTTTGCTAAGGGACTTTTGGCTTCACCAAGCTCATTCAAAACAAATATCATTCATAAAACACATATTATCTACATAATGGTACCATGGCATGTAGAAAATAACTATACACATCTCTCATGTCATAAAACATATATACACACATCCAAGACAAAAAAACAACTAAGAATGCATGAGAGAAAGGTTAGAGAGTTAGCTTAAATGCAAACACACATACTTTTCCTTGATGCTCTATCCTTCTTTTGGTCAAACACTTGCAAGTGGATGGAGTGTGATTCCTTTGGCCTAGATACACCAAATAAGACCCAATTATATTCTTGAAACAAACTCTAACACCACACACACTCAAAGGAAGCCTACTTGTTCATATGTATTAATTATGGTTACATAAAGCACCTAATGAAGCAACAACTAGAATTGAAGATCTTGGCCCCATTCTTTCCTTCAATCTATGACTCTTGACTCCATTTAGACTTCTTGGAGCCTTCACACAAATATTTTGAAGAGCCTAGCTATATGTTGCTTCATAATGTTACATTATGGAACCTATAGCTCTAACTCTCAATCTATGGCTTCTAAATTTTTTTCAAGGCTTCTTTTCATATTCTCCCATCATATATCGTCCTAAACTAAGTTTAGAAAAATTTAAAACACTCCCTAGGTATCTGCTCCAAGCTTGGTCAAGCCTGTGCCTCTCATTTGTACCTATGGAGTTTTCAATTTTTTTTTGAAGGAGGAGACACTTGGGAGGTTTTCTAGGGGTCTTAGGAACTCATTTAAACTCTCACATAACCTAGAACACCCTTAGACAAAATCAGATTTTTCCATACATCTTTGAATCCCTAACTTTGCTATTTTAAATTTTAATGGTTTTCCTTTAGGTTTCTTTGCATTTCCTAACTTCCTGTAGTCTAAATCCTAGGTTTCATGCTTGCACTTGGTTAGAATTTACTTCTTGCTACATGTTCTCTTCAGGGCCGAAACTTACACCAAAGAAAGCAACAAAAAGGAAGTAAGAAAAGTGTTGAAGCTACCTTGGTTCCAAGCCTTCTCCAAGAGCTTTCTTGTAACACCATATGACTTTAGCCTTCCTCATACTTCTTCAAGGATTCCACATCCTTAGCATAAAAATTTTTGGAGAAAAAGCATTAAATAATGCACTATTCCACATTATATGGGATTCAAAATTTTTCTTTTATACTTCGTGGACCCCATGAATTCTCAAACATCATCCTCTACTCATAATCCATCTATACAAGTTATAACCATCATAAAACATCTCATACAATTCAGATTTGAAGCCCCACACATCATAAAATGCATGTTTGTTTTCGGGCTTAAATTCCAATTTTCTGTTGCAGATTTTGAAAATTCATAATTATATCTAGAACTATTGAAATCCAACAAACCATAGCTTTTTAGAAATCCCTAAATGTTAACTTTATGCTAAAAATACTTCCAAGCCATACAAACATCATTTGGACCACGTTTAACAACAGAAAAAGTAACATAGGTCCGGCTGTTTTAAAATTCTGACACAATTTACTGAAATGAATTCACAAATTCATAACTAATTCCAAAAAAATCCAAACTGATCAAACTATACCAATCTAAAAAGCTACAGATGTCTACTGTAGGGGAAAAATAGCTCTAGATCTAGAAAATGAATTAAGCTAATGAAAATCAAGGGAACAATACTTGGGGTCCTGCTGCATTACTGACAATAAGTCCCAACTTAAAAAATGTATATCTCCCTCAATATAAATCTAAATGGGGTGCTCTTTGTGGTTATAGAAAGCTTTAATGTCTAGTTTATGGCTGTAAAATTTCAAGGCAATCAGACTTCATTTATCCCATGAACGATAAGACAGAAGAAACTAACCATATAAACAATGCATATGCCAAATCTAAAAAAATTTTAACTTTAAAAATTCATAATTTATTTTCTAAAACTCTAAATAATATAGTTTTTAGCTCTAAAAAAGCTATAGATGAGACTTATATTCATGCCAAATTTCATTGGAAAATTCCTCCATTTGGTCAGTTTGTGACATAGGGTGCCAAAATGAGTTTTTTTAAGCACCAACAGAGGTTAAAATGTGACCAATGCTTTCCTACCCTATCCATGACCTCTTAAGCACATGAGAAAGCTTAAATACAGTCTACTAAACTTGTTCAAGAGGTCTGAATGTTTATACATCACAAAATCACTACCTCACTTGTTCATATACACAAGGTTTTACAAATCGATTAATGCATATCAATGTCAAAAACTTATATGTTCATGCATATGGCTTCCAAAATGATACATACATCATATTTACATGTAATTGGACTTGCCCAAGTGCTTACATCATAGATACATTTATAATTATAAAGTTTGACATTAAGATACAAATAAAAGGTCTATTTGCTATATACATATCAAAATCTTGTTTCTTCAAGGTGGTTAGCCTCAACTTCTTGGCCCATTTGGCTCACCTAGACATGGTTTGACATTGGAGAGAGGAGAGTGAAATTATAAGAATCTCAATAGTTCTTAACCCTTTCAAACATACATACATGATATAAGTATAGGCCAAGGAATGCAAGCATGCCTCAATCACTTCTAAAATCATGCATAGCCACTTTTCTCATGTCAATTCAACTCATACAACTCAACATAGGCTCTATGGGTCATTGGTTTGGCCTCACCCAAGTTTTTGGGGTTTTTGGATTTGCCTCACCCACATTTAGGGACTTATGACTTAGCCTTACTCTTTCTTAAGACTTTTGGCTTTGTCTCACCCTTTCTTAGGAACTTTTGGCTCCTCCTCACCCTTCTCAAGGAATTTTGACTTTACCAAATCCATTTAAACCGTCATAATTTCAAACAAGTTAAAAGAAGCATGTCAAGGTACCAAGACTCTACATCAATGGCTATACAATGACTATAATCAATTCACATAATTCAACACACACATATAAGCAAACCATGACAAGTAACAAATCAAGAAATGCATGTGAGAAAGGTTAGAGAGCTACCTTGAAGCAAGGAATGCAATTTTTTCTTTTGGATTTTCTCCCTCTCCCAGAACCACACACTTGAAAGTAGGTAGAGGATGATTCCTTTGGCCTAGACACATCAATTAAGATCCAATTACATTCTTGAGACAAATTTTAACACCACTCACACATTAAGGAAGCGTACTCCCTCTTATGATTCAATTATGGTTCCATTCAAGACCTAAAGAAGCAATTATGAAAATTCTTGGTCTTAGTCCCATTTTCTCCCTCTATCTAGGCTTCTTAACTCTATTTAGACTCCTTAGAGCCATCACACCATCATTCCCAAGAGCCTAGATACATGTTGCTCCTTTAAGTCAGATTATGGAACCTATATCTCCAACTCTCCATTTATGGCTTCTAAATTGTTTCCAAGGCCTCTTCTCATATCCTTCCATCATATCTAACCCTATTCTAGCCTTAGAACAAATTAAAACTCTCCCTAAGTATGTGAGACCCTCTTGGCCAAGACACACACACACTTGAGCTCTTAAGGAGTTTTCTTTATTGCCTTGATGGAAGAAGCACTTGGGAGGCTCCCTAGGGGTCTTAGGAGTTCATTTACACTCTCTCATAAGCTAGGAAACTCTTAGAGAAAGTCAAATTTTACAATACATTCATGACTTCCTAACTTTGCTAACTTGAGTTTCCATGGTTTTTCTTTAGGTTTCATTGCATAATCTTGTTTCCCACTCTTTAAATACTAAGTTTTGTACTTGCTATTGGTCAGACTTATCTCCCCCTTAGCTATTCTCTACTTGGTCAAACTCACTTATGGAAGGAGTAAGGGAAGGAAACAAGAATAGCCAGGAGACATACCTTGATTCTAGCTTAATTCAAGAGCTTTTCCTATTAGTTTTCTCCTTTCCTTCAAACTCTATCTTCCTCCCTCTGAATTAGACCCAAAGCAACACCATATCACACATAAAAATCATAGGAAGAAAGGTGGGAAGGAGGAGAATAACATTAAAGAAGGGAGAACCATGAAAATTCCTCATTTTTCTTACCTTTTTGCCTTGTCTTTCTTCCTCTTCTTTGCTTCCTTTGGTGCGTCTCTCTCCCTGGTCTTTCTCTCTCTATCTGGACAAAACAAGGCAGGTTAGAAGGAGGAGTAAATTCTGGACATTTTAATAAGCTAGGGTTCCACTTTTTGCCACTTTCATTTTGCACTTTAGTCCCTATTTCTTGGTTTTGTCTACTTGGGCTCATTTCAACTCCTTTTCAAAAATTTTCTTTCCCATCATGAAATTTAGGTTCTTTAATCTATAAAATGGCTTTGGAACCACTCAATTTGGATTTGAAATCTTTCCAAACCATTCAATCAAAGTTCGAGTCAACCCTTTATCAAAATCGCTCACTAGAGGGGTTTTAACTGTTTTAGGGATTTCCATAGTTTTTAAAACCTTTGAGAACTCTAGAAAGCTCAAATTTTTCATTTAAAAAATCCTGTTGTGAGTTTTCTAAAATGGGTCTCACTATAGCAAAGAACACCTCTCGCTATTGCGAGAGCTTATTAGTTCCAAACCCCTGACAATTCTCGCCACAGCGAATGCTATTGCGAAGAATCCCCTAGATTTTGTATGGGCTACACACTCACTCTAGTGAACTAGTATCCTCGTTGTAGCAAACGCTATAGCGAACAGATATCCTAGCTATAACGAGGAGACTTAAACAATTCTGAAATCTTGAGTCCTCATTTCTACGAAAATTCGAATGTTACATTTCTCCATTACTTTAGGCCCCCCTTTAATTTCTAATCTTCCCCCTTTGTACCAAACATAAAATAGCCCCACTTGAGTCAACAAAACTGTGGGAAGAAAGGGGGGAAGGAGGAGAAGAAGGTGGAAGAAGGAAGGAGTATGAGAAAACTTGATTTCTTATACTTTCTTGGTTGGTTTTACCTCTTCCCTTGTTCTCCCTCTTGTGTTCCTCCTTGGAGCCGATTTAGGTTCTATTTTAGACTAACAAAATCATTTATAAGGGCAGAAGGAGAGTGGGGCATTTTTTTAAGAAGCAAAAAGGTAAAGTTAACATACTTTTTTTACTTTTCATTTTAGTCCCTAAGCCATGGTTTCTCCATTTGGCCTCATTTTAGCTCCTTTTCAAAATTCGTCTTTTCCATTATAAAATGTAGGTTCTCTAACTTATAAAATACCTTTAGTTTCACCCAAATTAAATTTAAAATCATTCTAAATTATTCTGTTAAAATTTCAGTCAATTAAAAGCTAAAATCACTCATCGGAGGGATTTCAACTGTTCTGGGGGTTCCTATATTTTTCAAGGCCTCTGAGAATCTTGGAAAGCTTAAAATTTTCATTTAAACTCTTGTAAGTTTTTCAAATTTGCCAAAAATTACGAAAATGCCCACTTTCTTTCATAATTTTTTTAGCTCATTTGGCTCGAGTTTTTAGACATCTTAAATCTCAAATTCTCATTTTTTATTATTTAAAATTTTATCCTAATTTTATTTAGCCTTAAATCATTCAATTTAGGGCACTTGCTTTTCAAATTGACTCATTTCAATGTTTTTAAGAAAAATCAAATATTACAAAGACAAAGTCAAAAATCTCTAAAAGAGTAAGACTTAGTCAAAAGTTCCTTAAAAGTGGGTGAGAATGGGTTTCAACGAGTTCAAAAGTTCCAAAGAGAATGGGTGAGACTAAACCATTGCCTTAGCAAACCTATGTATGATGTGTATGAGTTTTTGAACATGAGAAATGTTTTATGTATGTTCATAAGTTATAAGATTGCCATGCATTTATTCTTAGATTTGTAAACACATCCATTATGTATGTTTGAAAGGGTGAAGCGCTATTGGGATTCTTAGAATCTTACTCTTCCCTCTCCACTGCCTAAACATGTCTAGGTGGACCAAGTGAGCTAAGAAATAGGAGTCGTCACTCTTGAATGCAAAGAGACTGACAAAGGAAATGCTAAATGAACATTTTGTAACTATAATGTTATTAAATGATGTACTCTTATGTTGTATATGACATGTATTCACTTGAACATATGTAAGTATATGGACACATGATGGATGTATTGAAATTAGGAGCATAGGAAGGAGAATGTATGTTTTTAACATTGATATGCCTTAGTGAGCTTGTAAAACCTTGTGTATATGAACAAGTAGGGTAGTAGTTTTGTGATGTATGAACATTTGGATCTCTTGGATAAGTTTAGTAGGTTGTATTTAAGCTTCCTCAAGTGCTTAAGGGGTCATGGGCAAGGTAGAAGCAAATTTAGTTCACATTTGACCTTATATGATGCTTAAAATACCTATTTTGGCACCCTATGTTACAACTGACCAAGTGAACAAATTTTTCTATGAAATTTGGCCTACATATAAGTCTCATCTAGAGCTTTTTGTAGAGCTAAGACCTATATTATTTGGAGTTCTAGAGAATTAACTATGAATTTTCAAAGTTGGAAAAAAATCAGCTAAAATGGTCATTACACTATTCATATGATCAGTTCTTTCTCCTATGTCATCCGAGGGTCAAATGTTATCCAATATCCATGAAATTTTATAGATATAAAATAGACATGTAAGCTTTCTGTAGCTACCAAGATCACCTCATTTGGATTTTATATTAAGGGAGATATGAATTTTTGAAATTGGTGATCAGTACCAGTAACACAGCAAGACCTCTGATACTATTCCATCCAATTTCATGGGGTAAATGCTTCTGTTTTGGTCTAGAAATATTTTAATCCTCTAGTTAACATCTACAACTTTTCAGAATTGTATGGTTTGCTAGATTTTGATTTTTCTAAAATTAGTTATGATTTTCAAAGTTGATGTCAGAAAGCTAGAACATGGAACCCGAGGCAAAATGTTGGTTTTTGTATGATATGGTTCCAAACCCAAAATGAATGAAACCAAATGTGATGTTTATGACTTGAATGAATATGATATGGATAGAGAATAATGTTGATGAGTTCACATGATCCCTAAAGCCATAAGTCATGAATATGATCTTCCAATCATGTAACTTTTCATAAAGGAAAATATTGATTTCCTTGTAAATGTTGCCTAATATGGTATGAATGGATTGGGATAGATCATGGGACCATTGTGTATGTGTTAAGAGGTCAAGGCATGACATCCTAGGATCTATTGAAAGAAAATGAATTTAGAATTGAAATTTTAGGCACTTTCATGTAGTATTGAATAGATAAACTTTGAATAGTTGAATGACTAGCGTATATAAAATGAATTAATTTGTCTTATCAATGTTTATATACAATCAAATGAGAAATTTATTTATAAAAAGACGTGTAACTCATTCCATTATAAAATATGAGTTAGTAATATGCATAAGTGGACAACTAGAAAAATGGTTGAAGAATCAGGAAAGAGTTATGGCCACAATCAAATCAAATCATTTCTTTGCACAATATCTATGAAGCAATATATGTCTAATGTATTGTGGATTTTAACAAATATCTAGACATAATAACTTGAAATTTGCCATTGGTATGTGATAATATAATCATAATTCAACATTTAAAACTAAGTAAGAATTTGGTATATGAGTTTACAAAGGGACTCACAATACATAAATTGTGAGAAAATTTTGAATGAGATAAAATTAAAGCTCATAACCAAAGTTACCAATAATTGGAATCCAACATTTAACTGAACCAAATCTAGTTTAAAAGTTCAATAGATAAGAATAAATTACTAATAAGTGATTGTAAGTACTTAAAAAAAATCTGGTCATTCCAAATCTAATGCATATTTTAAGAATTTGGAGGTGAGTATCATACTCTTAATGAAGTTAAAGTAAGCATATGAGACTTCAAGGAACATTATATATACAAAGATAAAGAATAGAGTTGCTCTTCATAAAAATTAAAATTAAAATTTTAAAAATGTTCTTGAAATAAAAGAGTAGCATATTGCCAAATATATGCTAGATTTTTGCAAACCTTGTTAAAGATATTTAGGTTCATGTATGTTTTAGTTCTAGTTTTAACTTAAGAACTATGGTTGAAGAAAAAATGTTACTAATAATTTATTAAAACTTTAAATTATTTACATTAATAAAATATAAGTTTCTTTTGCATAACTTTATAATAAGAGTAAACACTTAGTTTTTCAAATTAAGTGAAAGATGTTGAAAATAATTTGAAAAACTAAACAACTTATGCTTATAAAGCAACCATTCCAGAGTTAACAAAAAAATGACCAGTCAATTAGTCAAAAGAACAATCGACTAATAAAAAACAAAACATTAAAAACTCAACATATAACAATTGTAGTATCTATTAACCAAAAGAATCATGTTGCAAATGACTTTTAGAATATTCAAAAGACATTCAGAATATTCAAAATTTTCTAAAGTATGATTGTTGAAATTCAATCGTAAAAATACTTGACTCTAAACACAAGAATTGGATTGTGAAGATCTATCTCCCATCTTCTTCATCTTCAGTGTTATTTGCAAATGCTCTTGAAGAGAAGACTTCAGAATGCAATCTTTTAAAATGCCTTGGATTATTCCGGTAAATTATTTGCATAATCTTACAACAACTAGAAGATACAAATATCACTTTAAGAATAGTGTATTTAACCCATGTTTCAAAACCTGCTGCATTATTTTCTGATTGTATTATTTATACCACTTCAGCCCCATTCCCTAACAGATTTTACCAAGCTGTTTATATGCATGCAATTGCAGCTTCGTATTTTAGAACACACGTGTTAGTTCAATCTAAGAAATACTTGACTCTAAACACAAGAATTGGATTGTGAAGATCTATCTCCCATCTTCTTCATCTTCAGTGTTATTTGCAAATGCTCTTGAAGAGAAGACTTCAGAATGCAATCTTTTTAAATGCCTTGGATTATTCCGGTAAATTATTTGCATAATCTTACAACAACTAGAAGATACAAATATCAATTTAAGAATAGTGTATTTAACCCATGTTTCAAAACCTGCTGCATTATTTTCTGATTGTATTATTTATACCATTTCAGCCCCATTCCCTAACAGATTTTACCAAGCTGTTTATATGCATGCAATTGCAGCTTCGTATTTTAGAACACACGTGTTAGTTCAATCTAAGAAATTCATAATACCCAACACAAAAAAAAAAAAAAAAAAAACCACACAATCAAATATCATTTGATAATGATAAATATGCCGGTAAAATGAGAATACAATGAATCTTCAAAATGGAGATAATAAATAGAACTTTCCATTGGTCACATTCTGCATCGCTCATCTCCTTGCAATTCTCTGTCCCGCTCCCAGTAATAACCCTTTCCCTATTGCACCGCCGTGAATACCCAAAACCAGAGCAACAGTCCCTCCTATAACCATCCACCTCCAGTCTATACCATGATCCTTTTGTCTTGTATTACTGATGGCTTGACCTTTCTCTTCCTCAGCATTTGCAGACCCTACAGAATCTAAGTTTTTCTCAGAAGAAAGCTTTGTGGTCATCCGTGCCATCATTGCACTTCTTGACAGAGAAACCTCTGTGTTCCTAGCATTCTGGTAAGCTCTCATGCCAGAGTGCAATTTCTTGACAGCGCCCCACAATATGTGGCGGACTCCCAACTTTTCAACATCTTTTGGAATCCCCATGTTTTCATAATGTAAAAGGGTTACCTCGCATGCAGACAACTGACCGTCTCCTTTGCTAGATTCCACTGCATCAAGAATCGAAATTGAGCGAATGAAACATCAAGTTTACTGACAAACACATCATCATCAACAGTAATGGTTACTGACAAATCTTACCAGGCTTGATGACCCAACTAGAAAAATAGAGCTCTACTCGTCTGGGCCTGTCCCGTTGGGGTAAACTTGGATATGGCACCCCCTACAACATACTCCCAACTAGTAAGAAATTTCTTGTTTATGCAGATGAATCTTTATGCATTTATGTTTTTCTTTCTAAACTATTACTGTTACTGAATAATGTTATCATAGAAGTATATAGTTATCAAGGGCAATGGACCTTATTGCAAGGCATAAGTTAAGTCTAACTATATGAATGAACTAGGGAATTTAGCAATTGCTGGGGTTTAAGATTAGAAGAGGGATAAAGTTAAGTGAAGGCAACACAAAAGCATCTGACTAGATTTACTAGATTCTGTTTAAGCTCCAGGGCCAATCCTTGCAACGTCTAATGCAAATTCAATCATTTTTAGTCAAAGAAAGGTTGCAAGATGCAACTAAACACTAAAGCCATACAGACCACATGATACAGAAACAAGAGGATGTGTGGCAAAAACCAAGAAATACTAAAATGGCAAGTTTCACCATTGATGGTATGTACATAGGTGTTTCGTAAAGAAAAAACTTATATATAGTTTCTTATATCTTTATTATCAAGTTTTTCAATTAAAACATACTAAATATATAATTTTTGTATACAAGTGTATCGTTTTTACAACTTAGCATCACATGATTAGATTTTTTTAAAAAATTTTCAAACGGTATAATTTTATTGAAAAAGATTAATGGAGAAATATCGATTATGGAAGCGATATACTTGTTACGTAGATTAATAGAGAAATATCGAATGAATAAAAAAGATTTACATATGGTGTTCATTGATTTAGAGAAAGCATATGATAGGGTGCCAAGAGATGTTTTGTGGAAGGCTTTGGAAAAAAAAAGAGTTCGTATTGTATATATTCGAGCAATTCAAGATATGTATAATGAGGTTACAACTAGTGTGAGAACTCAAGATGGGTCCACTGAAAATTTTCCGATAACTATTGGCTTACATCAATAGTCAACTTTGAGTCCCTATCTCTTTACTTTAGTTTTAAATGTGTTCACTGAACATATTCAAGAGTCGATACCACAGTATATACTCTTTGCAGATGATATAGTCCTAGTTGGAGAGTCAAGAGAGGAAATAAATGATAAGTTAGAGATGTGGAGACTTGCTTTGGAAGATCATAGATTTCGTTTGAGTAGAAGTAAAATGGAGTATATGGAATGTAAATTTAGTAAGAGGCACACTAATTCTAATGTGAAAGTGAAAATCGGAAAACACATCATACCACAAGTCACTCAGTTTAAGTATCTTGGGTCTATCATACAACATGGCGGGAAAATAGAGAAAAATATAAATCATAGGATTCAAGCAAGATGGATGAAATGGAAAAGTGCTTCGGGGGTTATTAGTGATAGGAGAATGCTACTTAAACTTGAGGATAAATTTTATTGTACAGTTATAAGACCAGCAATGTAGTATGAGACTGAGTGTTGGGCAATAAAAAGTCAATAGAAGAATAAGCTCAATGTCACAGAGATGAAAATATTGCGTTGGATGAGTGGACATACCAAATTAGATAGAGTTAGAAATGAGTACATTAGAGAGAAAGTTATGGTTGCACCTATTGTAGAAAAGATTGTGAAATCGCGTCTTAGATGGTTTGGACATATGTGGAGAAGAACTATAGAAGTCCCAGTAAGAAGAGTAGATCAAATGGAAAGATGTACAATAATTAGAAGTTGAGGAAGATCACGAAAAACTATAGGTGAAATTATTAAGAAAAATTTAGATTTAAATGGCCTATCTAAAGATATAATTTATAATAAAACTTTATAGCTTCGTTTGATCTATGTGGCCAACCCCACCTAGTGGGAAAAAGGCCTTGTTGTTGTTGTATAATTTTATTGAAAAACTTGATAACAAAAATATAAAGAACTGTACTCTGGTCCTTCTATTAATTCCACATATACAGGATCAGCATGTATAACTAGTTCAAAATATATCATCCCAGCTACATAACTTATATGAAAAAACCAGACCATAGTTTCCTACTTGAAATTTGCTATACTTAAACTAACTTGGTAAATGCTAATTATCTCACACTTGTAGCAACTAACGTATACACATGCTTGTAGAATCTAAAATCCATAATCTTCCTGTCCACTCCTGTCATGAAGTCAGCCCAAAAGGCAATATTAAAAAAAAATACAAATAAAAATAAAAAAGAAAGGAATGATATGCCCCCCCCCTTTTTTTTTCCTACTCCTTCTCCTCCTCCTCTTCTTTGGGTTTCCAGTGGGAAGCAGTTCTACATAGGTTTGGATCTTCCCATGAGACATGCCATTCATCTTAGGGAAAAGAAAGTTTGTTTTCCTGTCTTTTTTCTAATCAAAATTTAACTATATTGTTCTGTGACTTTATCTCTCCGAACATGATGAGAGGATCCAAAATTGGTCTACACTTATTCCTAACTTTCATATCATAATAATTCATGCTGCCATTTCCCATTGTTCTCAGTATAAATCGTGCTGTTTCAATTGTTCTTAGTAAAAACTAAGAAGTAGCTCCCACTGGAAGAGCCTTTGAACAAACAATACTTTTTCTTCTCTAATAATAATAATAGAAGATAGAAGAGTGGAGGCTTGCTATAGTAACAGGAAAAGACGTCAGGAGAAAGGGCAATCAAATAGGAGCAAATATTGTAACAACTAGTACCTTTGTCACACAATAGTATGTATTCCCAGCCTCCCATATTCTTCGAGCAATTATATATTCTCGGTTACTGCAGAAAAAGGGAAACTGCAAAATAGAAAGATCAAATTAGGTACCAGTGATTGCATTGAACAGATTCATAAACAAGTATCCTAGACCTTTAGACTAATACCTTTTTTATCCAATGAGAAACCATGGTCCCATTACGAGGGCATTCATCCAATAGTTTGCAGTATGCAAGCATAGGATCCCATCTAGGGCGGAACTCATCATCCCAGAAGAAATCCCTCACCAACTCTGGAGTTGCATCTTCAAAGACTGTTTTACTATGGTAAACTAAAGGACCTGTCTGATAACAAATTCAACATTAGATGCAGATATAATTCTAATGTACTACCAAATATATATATATATATATATATACGTGAATGATGATAGACAAATAATAATCATGATTTAAAAAAAAAAATCTAAAGTGGCTTGGAAAAACAAACAAATATTAAGCAGCAATAGCTCAACATTATAAATCCACTTTCAACTAGGAGAAAAATGTGTCTGTGACAGAAAGACTATACAAGTTCCTCATATATTGAGTGCATGTATGTTTTCATCCAATAATAGATAGGAAATATACAAGATAAAACTCAAAATTCAGAACCTACCTCAGGCTCATGACGCCATGCTTGATATGACATATTTGGAGTTGAACTCTGCATCAAATTTTGCCAGTCCATCACTCCATCCTTCCCTTCAAGAAGATGAAAGAGATGTTCTAAATCACTCTGAGTAACAATATCCCGCTCCTTCTCTCCAACTTTAACACTAGACATAGTGCATGTCCAATACCCCAGTTGCGACGTGAATAAAACACTTCATTCTTTCACCACTAGTGCAATTACAATATATTAAGCAGGCTATTCTGTAAATAGCAATAATTAATTACAAAGTGATAAGCAACTGATAAACAACTAAACAACAATACACCTATGAGAGTCACATAGATGATGATCAGTGAAAATGAACCAAATCCACAATCTAACACCCACAAAGATAATAAGGAAAGCTTAAGCACAGATTAACGGTAGAAATAAAAGGCCTAGGAGCAAAATCACAATAAACTAGAAAATTATCGATCTTAAACACAATGTTCTGAAATCCAGATTGGGATAGGTTATCTGCATCAAACTGACCCAGTCACTAGAATGTCAATCTATCACCTCAAAGAGCCTGAGTCGGTTGTGACATTGTTTGAAGTTAAATAAATTAAAAGTCATAAAAGGGACAAACTTGGAAAAAGCTTTTTAGGTGCCTTCTATTAGGGTTTAGGTGCCTACTATTAAGTTCTTCAATGAAAATATTACACGTGAACATTTTTTACAACTCAACACAACATTATTGACTCTTTAAAAAAGTTCCTCCACTTGTCATGGTTATACTTATATTGAGAAATCTAATAGTAAACACCTAAAATTGGCACCCAAATTTTTTCGTAAAAGAAATTACAAATGCAATAAAAAGGCTCTAGAATTATAATTCCTACAATAGCTATGTTGCCCAATAAAATAAATCTCACCAAACTCAAATTTCACACCCACTTAAATCCAATCCCAAATTATTCACTTATTAAAGACAGAAATGATTATAACAAGATAAATAATATGTCTAGAACATAGATGAGTTCAATACCAAACTATATGTATAACAAAGAAAATTAAGATTCATGAAATAAATGTGTCTTTATCCCTTATTATTTAAACTACAGTATTTTATAACAAATATTATATCAAAATCAATTTCTTCATGATTATACAGCTTCAATTCATGGTCTTAATAATCTTTTACATGCGTTTTGTATATTATCATTATTATTATATAATGGCACTTAGTAGTTTAACATGAATAAAAACGCAGCTATCTTCATCCATCAGATCTGAATAATTCAAGTTAGTTGAAGAAGCACTTTCGTACCACTCACCCTTCAACTAATCCAAAACTAGCATTCACAGTTTCAAGGGAAAAGGAGGGAATTCATTAAGTTAGATACTGAATTAATCTAGCAAATGCCAGTATCTCACAGTATATATCTAACGGTATCTTATGTAAACTTCTCCACACAATGCCAAACTTATATTTCTTCAAAAAATGTAGTAAAATCATTTTAGAACTATTCCAGCAAGTAAAAGGCTTTCATAAATCCTGTAGAGAGGCCTAAATAAAGTTTTGTCCCCTCATATTTATGATTTTTCCCTAACTCAGAATCAGGTATACATCGGTTTGCGAACATGTTATACCTCCACACTACAGAAAGGATTACGTTTTAAAAGCATCCTTGAAACTCAAACCCGCACGTCATGCATATGAAATCAGTTCGAACAAAGTGTACTTCTCAGTATCCAAAATGTGCACCGGAGCAGACATCAATATGGTCCATCGTTTTGTCGAATTCAATAGCATTAAATCAATAATTCATGCCAAAAAAGGAAATGTTTTAAGAAAAGTCAAGCATAAAAATGTAGAACTAAGTAAATTTTAATGAATACTCAGTTAAAACATAGTAAGTATAAAGTTAAAGACGTCGAAAATTCAGAACCTACCCAGCAAGCTCACTGCTTCCCTTTCCCGTCTGGGATATCGCCGCCGCCACATTCACCGATTGCGAGGGCAACCTAGATTGGCCTTTGCCCTCTCCTCTAAAATTAGACCAAATCGTGCGGCGAATGGAGAACGCAGAAAGTGCCGTGACAGCCAACCAGAGCCGCCGAGCACCAAAGCCTGGCGGAGCCGTCGCCGGAACTTACTGCGAAAGCCGAGGAACACGATAACGGTCCATCGGGGCCGCCAGGACCAACCGATGACCAAGCCGATCATCACAGCGAACCAAATCGGGACTGCGCATAGCAAAATGTCAACGAGTGTCTCGATTATCGAGGGTTTCTTCAAAAATTCCGCAAGATCAAAGAAAGACTCGTCCATTTCTCCAATTCAGGAAATTTTCCAGAGAAAATCTCTGTCTCTCTCCCTCTGAGCAAATAAAGAAGCGAATCAAACTACATGGATCACCTCTCTTGCAAGGACAACGACGACGACGACGACGACGACGATGCCGAGGGAAGAATTTCTAGTGAGAGAGAAAAAGAGAGTTCTAGGGAGAGAAAGCGGACGTTAGCGATTAATTTCGGATATGACCACTAGATGACGTGTCACAAAATCTGACCGTCGATTGTTGGCATTTTGGATCAGTACGTGCAGGTGCGTGATGCCCGGCCACGCGTTCGGCAAATGGCGTTGACATTGGGGTTCGCCGTCCGATTATTGAGGAAGTGAAGTGCACGCTTTGATTAACGCGTGAGATGTGAATGAAGGTCAAACTACTGTTTAAGGATAAGACTTTAGATAGTTTTTGTTCAAACTAGATGACGCTTCAGGCGAACTTTAATTTTGTGTAAATTCTTTGTAATGTAATTGAGTAAAATATTTATTATGTTTTTTATAGTTATTATTTAATAGTATTTTATTTTTAAATTTAAATAAAATTAAATGTATAAAAAATTTTATTTTTATGTTTAAAATTATTTTTTATTTTTATTCTACTTATTAAATGAATTATTAGTTAAAAGTATGTGTTCTTATTATTATTTTGGTCAGCGAGATATTCGTTTAATGATATGGGACCCCCTTGGAACGGTCTACGATCCTCTGAATTATTGCACATGGTGTACGAGAGGAAAACAAGCTACTTGTATGTGAGTTATAGTCATTATTTCTTTTTTCACTCCAAGTATGTCTGTTTAGTTATTACAAATGGTCCAAATTACTTTGAAAACGCTATCAAGTGGTACGTGTAAAATCAAGATCTGTATTAAGCCAAAGCCTACGTGGGAAAATGTTAGCGCTCAAACGGGCCTGATCAGTAGGGCTTAAATGATTTGTACGGAAAACTCTAGCTCTCGCCCTAATGGTTTGATTTCTACCCCAAAAAAAAATCATCAGTTTATAGAATTGGAATAAAAAAAATGTAATGACCTATGTATAAATTAATGTTTCTTAGGGGTGAACCTGTCATTTTCTTTTCTCTTTTCCTCTTATCGAAATTTGAACTTAATAGGATTTTAGACATTTAAGCCAATCAAGCCTATCTAATCTCCCTTGCCCATTGAGCCCAGCAAATGCCAGGATCTAGTCGGCCCGATGCCCTGCCCGATTAAGATATCGGGTTTATTTTTATGCTCATAACTCAGCCCAATTCGAACAAGCCTGATTTTATGTTGAGTTAGGGTGAGTTAGGACGACTTAGGTTTTTTTTATAAAGTAATACTTGTAATATAAAAATATCTTTTTATAGACTCATAAATATATATTTCAAAATAATAGACCTTTAGAACTCTTATATTTTTATCAGTAATAAAAAAATAGTATAGTATTATCAAACAAAATATAAGCTATACTAATATAATTAGCCTTAAGTAAATATGAGTATTTTCATTATTCAACAAAAGAAATATCAGTAAGTATACACATTAATGATAAAAATAATTAAGAAGTATGGAAAGTTTGTGTAGGTAATAAAAATTATAATATGTAAAGATAATCAAATGAAATAAGAATTATATATATATATATATATATATAAGATGGCAAGATGTTAATAATTTAAAAAAATGTAACTATTAAGGTATGTTGGGCAGAACATGCTTTCGCCCGTGACCCGATCAAACTTAATATAATTTTGTTTAAAATTCTATCCATTTGTATTTTTTGTCCGATCTAACCCGACCAGATTAAACCAAGTTAGAGCGAGCCCCTAGGGCATATCGGGCCAATGAACACCCTTACCAGGATTGTTCATACCACCAAATCATAGCACTTAAGACATCACATACGACCACATCTAAGCAAAGGGGCGTGCTGTGGTCACACAACCTTTGTATGTACCACAACTTATCAATGACTGACCAAGGACAATTACCATAATGCTTTCTAAGAACTGGCCTTTAAATAAGCCTATCTTGTAAACAATTTTTAAAAAAACTTAAAATATTGATGCTTATATGTGATGGAAATTTGTGTAGGTAGTGAATAAGTTAATTAAAACAAAAATCTAAATTCACAAGCATATAATAGAAAGTAAATAATTGACTAGTAGATAATCACCAATGGTTTAGTTCATTTCTAAAATGAAAGAATTAAAAAATAGAAAACATCAAGTCAATTAGTAGACTATAACAATCAACTAATATGTCTCTAGGAGCAACCAATCAACCAATTAAAGGTTTCAATTGACTAAAAAATTTTAAGACAACAAATCAAGAGCAATTGATCAATTGGTAGAAGGTACCAATTGATTGGTATGTCTTTGGAAGTAACCAATCAATTAGTTGGATACTAGACATAAAAAAACTCAAAAACTTAAACATTTAAACAGTTAAAGCATCTATTGGCTTCAAGAATTATGTGTTTGCACTATATAATAGTCAAGTAATTGTTGGGATGTTCAAAAACATTCTAAGTATTCAAATTAACACGATGAAAGTTGAAATTCATATTTAAAATCAATTTTTTTAATCAAAAAAGCATGATTGTTCATAATCAAATATATAAATTGATTCTGAACATAAAAAAAAAACTAATTTTTCTAATATATCTTTTATCTCCCAATTCTTTGAACCCTTTTATAGTGTTCTTTTAGAGAGAATTCCATTAGTGCTAAGTGTAATTCTTGAAGATGTTTTGGATAACTCCTAGAAGCAATTTAGAACACATTTCAAAGCCTTCATTTGTGTTTATCTAACTCCATTTCCATCCTTCAATTCTAACAATCTTAAAGCAATATTTGCAATGGAGCCAACACATAAGTTTGCATTCAAAGTCATGAATTAAGACTTTGTCAAATGATGACACCAATTTCAACATATTGAAGGATAAAATGTTGTTCTTACTCATTACCATAAGGATTGCCTATGTTATGGATCTTAACTTGTAACCAATTCCAAAACCTTCTAACGAGGACAGTGACCAAATCAGAGTTCAAAGGAACAAGAGGACTAAAGATGAACTTCTATGTAAATGACACATACTTAACACCCTATTAGATTGTCTATATGATATGTACACATCCATATCCTCTCCAAGAGAAGTTTAGCAAGCACAAGAATTCAAATACAACATAAAGAAACAAAGGACAAGTAAGTTTCTAATCATTTACTATTTTGCTTATACTATGAATGACAACAATTCCATCGTCGATCAAATCTATGATTTACACAAATGATTGTTTCCAAACTCAAAGATTTGAAAATTGTTATTCTTGAATCATTGCAAGCTAGGGCAATAATTACCAAATGTCTGCAAAGTTGGAATGATTGCAAAAAGAACCTACTACATCCTATTGAAAACTTCCCTATGGAACAAATTGTTAAACACGTGACAATTAAAGACAAAAGTCACAATTTGCAAAAGAAGCATTTAGAATCCATTTCTAAGGTTAACTTTGTAGAAGCAAGTAATAAATCAAAAAATAATTTTCGAAACAAGTGGAAAAACTCTTAACCTAATTCTTTTAAATGTAAACCAAAGAAAATTTCCAAGTCTTGTTATCATTGTGGGGAAAAAAGGACACTTTTAGAGAAATTGTAGATTTAGAAAGAAGCAAAAATCAAATCAAACTAATGCTACAAATATGGTAGATGCTAAAACTAATGAAATAGTTGTCATGGTTTCAAACTTGTGTATTAGTATGACATCTAAATTGAACATGGCAACAATAACCAACTCCTTTGACTAATGTTATGACTTCGATGCAACAATTCATGATTGTCATGACAAGAGTCAATTAAAAACTTATGAAATTGCTAAAGAAAGACAAGAAGTCCTCATGAGCAATGGTAATACAACAAAGGTGTCTGGGAAGTGTAATATAGAACTACAATTCACTTTTAGAAGAAGTTAGTGCTATTGAATGTACTACATGTTGCAAAAATTAAGGCTCTATTTGGTTCACTGTAAGGTAAATGCAATCATTTTATATAATTTATATAATGTCTATTATACTCTTATCCTTTTTACTCCATCTAACAAATTATATTTTTAAAAGCAAGGGCAAAAAATTATTTTTTATTCTACCTATCCATATTTTACCTTCCTTTCTCTCTTATATCACTCAACCAAACACACCCTAAGAAGAATCTAATATATGCAAATATGTTAATGTAAGAAAAGGTTAAAAGCTATTATAGAATCTAACAAGATTATATCTAGAAATGGAGTATTTGTCAAAAAAGGGATACTCTTGTAATAAGATATTTCAACTAAGTCTTAATAATAATATTTTTACTTTTGCTTATATGTTTTAGTTTCTTATTTCTTTATGGCATGATAGACTAGGTCATGTTAATTACAAATGTTGGCAATATATGTTAAAACAATAAACGTGATAATAATAAATGTAAAATTTGTGAGTAATAGAAATGATTGGGAAAACTTTTCAATCTGTTGAAAGAATCTAAAAAAATTTAGAGTTAATATATTCAAATATATGTGAACTCAATAACGTATTAACTACAGGAAGGAATAGATACTTTATAACATTTGTTTAGAAGTACTCTATGTTTGCTTATGTATAGTTGATGAAAACTAAGGATCAAGCAATTGATATGTTTCAATCTTGTGAGTTGGATTTTGAAAATCAAAAGGGAAAAAAAATAAAAGTCCTTAAAATTGCTAAGGATGGAGAATATTCTTGTAATAAATTCTTATTGTGTTGTGAGAAACACAATATTATACATCAAGCTAGTGCTCCATGTGTACCATAAAAAAATGGTGTAGCAAAAAGGAAGAATAGAACATTAGTAGACATGGTAAATGCCATGATATTAAATGTTAAATTGCCATTGAACTTATAGGATGAAACTTTTCTAATTGCTTATTATATAGTTAATAGATTACCCTTAAGAAAACTCAAAACTACTCCATAGGAAAGTAAAGAAATCAAGGGCATATAATATATTTAGCACATTATAGAGTCCTAGATCCTAAGAAAAACAAGTTAGGATTAAGGGCATTGAGAAGTATTTTTGTGGGGTACATAAATAATTCAAAGGCATATAGATCATTAGATGTAGATTCTAATGTTATAGTTGAATAAGTTGATGTAGGGTTCTTTGAAAACAAATTCATCACTGATTCTCTTAGTGAACAAAATGAGTAGTTACCTAACAAAGTAATTAGTGTAAACTTTCCTTCTAAAAATAAAAAGAAAATTATTAATCATCTTAAAAAACCTAAGAGAAGACAAAGAACAAGAAAAGAGAAACACTTGATATTATATCTTCTTAAGCGATTATTTTTTTAATAGAAGGTGATAGAATACAAGTTTGAGTCAAATATCTTATTTACTTCATGCAAAAGAGGATCATAAAAATTATGGGGAGGCTATATCATCAAAAGATGCTAGTTTTTGAAATGAAGATATTAATGATGAAATGGATTCAACCATATCTAGTAATACTTGGGCATTAGTTGACTTACCTCTAGAATCTAAGCTAATAAGATATAAATGGGTATTTAGACAGAAATAAAATACTAATAAAACAATTCAAATCTTTAAGGCTAGGTTAGTAGCAAAATGATTTAGGTAAAGATAAGGCATAAATTATTTTGACACATGTGCACTTATAGCCAAATTAACATCCATCATTGTACTACTTGCATTAGCATCTATTTAAAATTTGAGTGTACATCAAATGAATGTAAATAATGCATTTTTAAATAATGAACTAGATGAAGAGGTATACATAGAACAACCCAAAGTGTACGTATTACTAGGAAACGAAAAGAAAGCATTCAAACTTATTAGGTCATTATATGGTCTTAAGTAAGTACCAAAGCAATGGCATGAAAAATTTGATTCAGTTATATTATAACATAGTTTTAAAAATGATAATGCAAATAAATGTACTTATTTCAAATTCATGGATGGATATGTTGTTATTATATGCTTATATATTGAAGATATGTTAGTACTTAGAATAAATATGCTTGGTGCAAATGAAATTTAGAAGTATTTAACTTCACAATTTAAGATTAAAGATCTTGAAAAAGTAGATATTATATCAAGTATTAAAGTAAAAAGAAAGAGTGGGTAGGCATTTTTTTCCCCTTTGAATCAACCTTGTTTTGTTGAGAAAATCTTGGATAAGCATAAGCACTTGAACATCAAAAAGAAAAACACCTTGGATATGATGCTTCACAAAAACTAGAAGTAAATAATGAAAGATCAATTGCATGTAACACTCTGAAATTAATTAAGACTAATTATGACGATTAGAGAGTTAATGTGGATTAACTAGCAAAATTAATTAAGAGGATGGACTTTTACTTTAGGCCATACAGTAGACTTAATTGAGTTTTGGACTAAATGTAAAAGCCTAATATTAGTTATAGGAGGATTTAATTCCACTTCCAAATGGCCTAACAACTATGTGGTGCAAACCTAAGCTAAATAGGCCCTTAAGATAGCCCAAACCTACCATAAATCTCCCAACTTGTGGCCCAATAAATTTTCACCATAATCTAAATGGATTTTTGGGCCTTTAATCAGCACACTCTCTCCAACCCCAAGACTTTCTATAGCCTATCTCACCTAGCACCAGCCCACTTGAAATAATGGGCCTATTAGACCAGTCCATTTTCACTAAAACCTTAAGAGGCTTTCTCCCCACCTATTTGGCTGCTAAGACACTTATGTTCTACAGAATAAAGAAGCCATTTTCGCACTTAAGAAGAGGGGCTAGGGTTTTTCTGCATTCTTCTACCATTTCTTACTTCTAGGAGAAGATTTGGCTAAGGTAATCTATATAAAATATGTCCCCCTCATTCTCCTCTTCATTTTAGTCTAATTAGCTTCTAGTTTTGGGCATTTTCATCTCTTTCTCGAATCTGAAATTTGGTGTTTGGGTGACTTCTTACAAGATTTTTGAAATTAGAAGTTAAATGGATGATTGTGTAAGTATTTCCCTTCCATTATATGCATTATTTTGTTGGAAAATGTCCCCAAACACTAACTTTCATAATGGATCCTATTATTGTGCAAAATTACAAGGAAATGAAGATGAAACACTAAAGTTTCTGGGCTTGATAATTCAAACTCAAATTTTGGAATGTCCTATGGTGTGTTCTTGATAGTTGAGGCTCAACCTAATCCACTTGAACTCTTGGGATTATAGGTAAGTGTTTCTCCTTCTCTTGTGAAGTGTATGTGCTGAATTTGTAGCTTTTGAATTAATTTTTAGTGCATGGCTTGTATATGTGTGAAAATGGAGATGTGGAGAGTGAACCATTGTGAGCTTTTATGTCTTGACCTTGAATTAGTGCTGTAGACCCTTAGAAAGCTTGTGTAAGAAGTTCTCGATATATTCTTGTTAAGATTAATCTATGGATAGGAAAATTCCTTACTAATGATAGTTAAATAATGATGATTATGCTTATGTTAAGCCCTGTGTGCTTTAAATCATGATGGTAGCTAGAGAAAGAGCAATTGGCCTCATTGAGGTAACCGGGTTTATTTTTCCTAATTACATGTATATGCTCATATTAATCTGACATTTATTACACATGCTTGATTTATGAAATGCTAAATGATTAATTGACTACTTGAATTATTATTATGAATGGATCTTGTGAGTCTATGGTGGAGTTGTAGTGCGGTTGTCACTCGTGCATGTACTTCGATCGGGCACCGAATTGTGATCAGACCTTGAATGCACTGAGCTCAAGTTGTGCTCATTAGGGAGTTGGTGCCGTGGACGGATCACTTTTGGATGTTATTAGCCATTAACATGTTATGTGTGATTGTTGATATGGGACAGTAGTCATTGGTAGCTCAACTAATTCATTTACAAATTGAATTGATGATTCTGGTATTGATGATATGAAATTGTATTGTATTGATTAATATATACATATATATGAAATTTATCTCTTGTTATTAAAATTGTATATCTCACCCTGGTTGTGGGCTAATATTTTCAAAGACCAGACCTCTTAGTGGCAAGGAGAAACCAATGGAAGCTTATTACATGGTTTGGTAGCACATAGGTTTGGAAAGCAGATTGTATTGTGTAATTAGATTAATAGTTTTATGTAATTGTCGCATTGCATCATGTATTGCCAAGCATATGAACTATAATCATGTGACACATTATATGTTAATTTAAATTAGTGATGCATGGAACTTCTACTAGGATTTTTGTTTGAATAGAAATGTGAGTAATTTATGAACTCTTTGCTGTCATTGACCTATGAACTCACTGGTTCATGGTGGCTAGAGGGTTAAGGATCCACATTTGAGTTTTGAATGGGTAATGATAGATGTTTTGGGCAAGTTAGGTAAAACAATGACACTAAATCTTCACAAATTAAGCTAAAGTGGCCTAGAGGTTACTATAAGGAAAATTAGGGAGCATAAGACGAAAACTTGGGAGTTATAAGAATAGAAGGAAATTAGCCAAGGCCAAAATGGGATTAGCCATGGCGAAAAGCAACAAAGTTGCTCAGGGAGGGAAATAGAGAGGAGTTAGTAGCGGTGAAAAGTGAAGTTATTCGTGGCGAAATGCAAGAGGCGAGTCCGGTTGTGTCCCAGAGGATAATTTGCCACAGCATAATGGATATTTGGCCATGGCATATTTTGTAAAAATGTGTCAGGTGATCCTGAGAGCCATTGGGCGCAGCGTGAGAGCATTTAGTTGCGGCGAATTTACTCAATTCCTCATAATAACTTAGAAACCTTGGCTTTCTCTATGAAAATGTTAAGGAATGATTTAGGAACACCTGTAGAAGGTTCTTATGAGTTAGATTTAATGGATGAAAGGATTAAAGGCTTATAATTGCAAGTTTGATTCCCTCATGTACATAAATGGTTATGAGTAATTAGTTAATGACTCTAATAACATCAAGATTTAAATTTCCCTACTTTTTCCTAATGTAAGTAATCGTAATGACTTCAAACCTTAATTTATGATTATTAATCACGTCTTTAACCCTAATTACCATGATTAAGAGTTAGGGTCATCACATTGCACAACTTGAATATGCTAGTGTTATAGTTAGTCTTATGTATGCCATGTAATATTAAGACCAAATATATCACTTGTAGCTTGTAAACTTGTAAGGTATACAAATTGTCCTAATTATGGTTATTAAAAGGCTATTGAAAGGATCTTAGATACTTGAAAAGTATAAAAGATCTAAAATTGTTTTACAATAGTTTCCTTGTAGTATTGAAAGGATATACTGATACTAGTTAAATGACTAGCGCATATAGTAGCAAGACAACATTAGTTTGGATATTTACCATAATTGGATGTGCCATCTAATAAGCATTAAAGAAATAGAAGTGTATTAATGATTCTAGTATGGAATAGGAGTTGATTGCATTAGCTTTGGCAGGTGAAGAGCATAAATGGCCGAGGACCTTGTTATTGAATTTGTTTTTGATACTAACTATCTCTTTATACTATAATAGTGAGATTATTATATCTAGGGTATATAGCAAAATATACAATAAAAAGTCTAGACATATTAGCTTGAGATATAAATATGTCAAGCAATTGATTTGTGCTGGTATAATCACAATTCAATTGGTAAGAACACATTACAACTTTGTAGATCCTTTTACAGAAAGACTTCTAAGGGAAATGGTGAGAAAATTATCATTTGAAATGGATTGAAACTCATAACCTAGAGTCACCAATGATAAAAACCCTACCTCTACTTAGACTCAATCAAATCAAGAGTTCAATGGATACTAAAAGGTAGTTTGTGAGGCATTGGATACTTAATTACATTCAAAGATAGTGCACAATAAAGTTTTCAATGTGAGTTCTATACACTTAATGAAGTTAAAGTAAACATATAAAATTTAAGGAACTTCACTTATATTAACATCAAGAGTGGAGCCATTCTTATCAAAAAAATTGGGAATTAAATCCTGGATATGCTCATGAAATCTAGAGGGTAGCACATAGCCAAACATGTGTCAGATTTTTATTTTTATTTTCTTTTAAGTCTTGTTAAAGTTATATAGATTCATGTATATGATAGTTCCAATTTTAAGTACAGATTTATGGTTAAGAGAAAAAAATCCTATTATCAATTTGTTAAAACTTTAAATTATTTACATTAATGGAAAGTCCAAATTGAAAGATACCTTTGTTATGCATGAAGTAGCAAAGAGAAAAGTCACTTAGCTTTTTCAAATTAAGTGGACATTTTTGGAGATATGTGGTTGGAAATGGGGTGGATGGTGTATAACTCAATTGAAACAAGTGTCTAAATTGACAAGCATGTAACAAAAAGTAACTAGTTAACTAGTAGATAGTCACCAATCAATTGGTTCATCTCTAGATAACAAGAATTGAGAAACAAAAAACAACCAATGGTACACCATACCAGTAGACTGGTATGTTTTTGGAAATAAATAGTCAACCAGTCATAGGTTTCAGCTGACTAAAAGTTTTAAGACTCCAACTCAAGAGCAACTAGTTGAATAATATGTCTTTGCAAGTAACCAATTGATTAGTCAAAAGGCACCTGTTGATTGCTTGGATATTGGACATCAAAAAAACTCAAAAATTTAAATAATTAAAGTGTTTTGTTTGCTTCAAAAATCATGTTTTTACTGTATTATAGCTAAGTGATTGTTAAAATGTTCAAAAATAATCTAAATATTCAAATCAACATGATGAAGCTTGAAATTCAAATTTAAAATAAGTTTTCTTGTCAAAAGGCATGACTGTACAAAATCAAATATATGAACTGATTTTGAACAAAGAGAGAAAAAAAAACCAAAATATTTACATCTCTTTGATCTCCTTATTTTTTGAACCTCTTTACAATTGCTCTTGAAGAGCGAATTATATTAATGTTTAGTGTAATCCTTTAGGCTATTTTGGATTATTCTTAAAAGTAATTTGTCTAAACCTGCAATAACTAAGTGGGGGCAAATATTGCTTTAAAAGCAAATGAATTTAGCACACATTTAAAAGCCTTTGTTTGTATTTATTTGACTCCATTTTCATCCTCTAATTCTAACAAGAACTCTATTAAACATTTAAACTTTTATCCCAAGATTATGATAGACATTATTTGTGCTTACTCAAGATTTAAAGTATTTCATGACAAAATATAAGTGAAATCAACATTATACTTTTCGGCTTGAAAAAACCGTAATACTATTTTTTTTTTCCTTTGTGAAAAGTTAAACATTTACACTTTTATCTCAAGATTATGATAGACATTATTTGTGCTCCTACTATTTGAGGCATTTCATGATAGAAATATAAGTAAAATAAAGCTTATATTTTTCAGGTTGAAAAAAATGCAGCGCTGATTTTTTAAAAAATTTTAAAAAAAGCATAAATCTTTCTGGATCCAAAAACAAATTATGCAAACAATCAGTCAATATAAATTAATCAAGGATCAAATCAAATTACCTTTTGCATCGTCATATCTTGATGCTGACAATATACATAAATTTTATTAATTGTATACTATTGGATATAAGTGATACCATTTTAAATGACCTTGCCCAAAATTGGTTCTAATCAAATTCAAGTCACATAAGTCATTAAACACAACTTATGTGATGTCACAATTTTGCTTATAATTGTAAAAAGTTCAAATAAAGTTACTTTAGTCATTTTTATATATAATTGTGCATATTCATTACCATAAAAATTGTATATATGCTATCAAACAAAAATTGTATATATATTATCTCTTGTTATGAAGTATGTCCAGCAAAAGGGAATAAGCTACGCCACGTTTGCGTTAACTTAGATGGCATTTTTTGGTAAAAGATTGGTAAAGCTGACTGGTAGGGCATAAAGGGGCTTTGAAAACCCTTTAACAATGCTAAAAGAGGCTCTTACTTTTGCATTACAAATCTAACCGTCCTTGTTAGATTTGAAAACATTTTCCATGTATGAGACAAATGAGCTTTATTTAAACGTATCTTTTGTTTTCTTTTTCCGATATTATTGTTGTTTGGATTTGGAGATATATAATAGCATGGTCACACACACTTTTGTGTGCATAAAGTAAATAGCCAATTAGGATAAGGTTATAAGATTTAGTAATATCAGCTGCATAAATTTTCACAATATTTATAATTAAGAAGTGATTACGATAAGAATTGTATGTGTCTAATTTTTTTAGTAATTATAATTTAGTCCTTAATAAATTATTTTTTTGTCGATTTGGTCTTCTAAAAATAAAGTTTCTTAATTTATTCTCCCAATCATTTTTAACCAAAATGGCCCTTCACGTTAGATAAAATCATGGTTAGTTAACAAATTAGTTGACGTGGCACAAACGAGAGCCCACATGCTGTTAATTGGTGATATAAACTTACTTAGGTATCATTTTTCCGATGTCATTTCGCTTGATTTTTATCATCTTGCTGGACCAAGAGAGTTTTGAGAAAATTAGGCATAACAATGTCATTTTAGGGAGATAACAGTAGGGCAAGCTCAAATCGCTATTTAAATGTACGACCATGAGAGCTCTTAATTATGTCATGTTAACTAATTTGTTAAGTGATTATTGCCCTGCTTATGACGGATTATTTTGATTGGAGAAAAATGATTGGAGGACTAAATGGAGAGATTTTATCTTTGGATAACCAAAGTAAAAAGAGAGTGACCTTTTAAAAACTAAATCATTAACTTAAATTTTGTTTAAAACTTTGCTCACCATAAATATTTTTGGGGGAGGGGGGAGCAAAATATTTTTCTCACCAAGAGTATATGGTTTTACCCAAAAAAAAAATTATAATGGATAGTTTGAATTGGGCTTAGTAGAGCTGAGTTTTTAAATGGGTTGCGTTGGGCACTCTAAATCTTCAAGTGCCTACTATATTGTAATAACATGAATTTTGGTTTTTAAGTGAGTTCTTGCAAATTAGGAAATTAGTATGAAAATATGAATCAGCCAGGGACTAAATTTAGCAAGGTAATTTTCCCTCGCTAAAAGGTAGCAAAATTTTGCATGAGCAATTGCATGTTTTTATATTCCAAGTCCCAGCAATCAGCAAGGGATTTATTTGTTCTCACTATGATTTCCCTCGATATTTTATATTTTTATTGTGTTCTCTACCTAAACACCTCCCTCTTCTTCATCCATTTTGCAACATCTCTATTCCTTCCACATGTTCACGTCTTCTTCCTTCTCCAACCATGCTGTCACGCCACCAATCACTGTCATTGTGCCACGACAATGCTCTTCTCCATTTTCACATGTTTCAGAGCCCCAGACCTTGCACCCATATCGCACAAGACTTCCATTCATCCTTCCTCCTCCTTCCAATGATATTAAAGGCTTTGGGTTGCAGGAAAACCAAGCTCAAAAGCTTCCTCCTCCTTTCGCACTTAGACCCATGAATGAGCTCTTAAAGAAGGGAGTTTTGGCGGCGGATCACCATTACTTGACTTAGAAAGGCGAACATCTAGGCAAGGGAAAGCGCACTTCAAAATGTGATACCCACACTTTTCTTGTAGGAACTTTCACCTTCCTTAGCTAATTTGTAAGCTCAATATTTAATTTGAACACTAATAAAATAGGTTGAGAATATGAATGTTGAGATAGAAGTAGTAAACTTAAGTTAGAATTGGGGTTTTTGTCATTAGAGAATATATTTAGTTAAATTAAGAATATTAGTTGTTAATTAAATTGTCAAAGTGTTAATTTTATGTTGACTATGTTCATAAGTAGTTTTGTGGGAATCCTTGCAACCTGTTTTATGTTTGAGTTAGAGATAGAGGTTCACCATCTGCTCAACGTTGTTTGTGAATAGATAACATCCCATGATACAACTTTTTTACCTGCTTAGCATGCTTCATTTTAATATTCTTATAAAATTCAAATATATATATATTCACTATTAACAAACCACTTTCCTTTAAGGCTTGATTTTAATTGTTAATCATGCTAATTTAGGGGACAAACTCCAACACCATTTTTCCTTTTTGATATTAAATTGGAATCCAGGTGTATGAAATTAAGTAGAATCCAAATGATTGATTCTGAAATATTCTATAATATATGGCAATTGTATGAAGAGTATACTCCAACTTGAACGCCAACTAGCATTGGTAAATGTGATTCTAGCCTTGTATCACGACCAACACATATGGTATGGAAGGATGATAACAAGTGGGATGCTCTAATTGTGATTTACCCCGCAAGCAATGTGCTCACAATAGATCTAGTTATTTATTCATATGAGTTGTTTGCTCATGACATATTTAGTTAGTTATCCAATGAACTATACGCTCACTATAGATAAATTGTTTTGGTTAAAGTCTTCTCTATAGTGAAATTTTAAAAGAATTAGAATTGAAAATTTTTCTCTTATATTTCTTTCAACTTATTTATTTTATTTAGGTGTGATTTTTTTATATTGAATTATTTAATTTATGGAATTCATTATGTAATTGGTGGTTGAAATCTTTAAGTTCTGTTTCTTATTACTATGAAGTGTCATTTGGAATCCTAATATTTCTTTCCAAATTTCCATATGGTATTTATTTACTTGTGGTGAATTTTTATTGTAAATTTTTTTCTTTGTGGATTTATTGCTATTTCTAGTCTTCTCAAATTTTACGTTGTAATATTTTTATGATTTATCTATAAAAATACTTATACCTTGCTTGTCCCCCTTTAATTATTATGGTATTTTATTTACTCACTACATTTTGATAATTCACCTCCTTATTTTTTATGTTGTTGATTACTTTGTTTTGAAACTTGTAATCTAGTTGGTAGTTTCATATAAACCACAAACAAGGAATTATGATATATTTTGGGTTTTTGCACATTCTAACTAGCTAATGTATCCGAGAGCAAAGATGTTTCCAGGATATGATTTCTTAAATCAAAAGGCTTTTTTATTTTTTAATTATGTCAAATGTAACAACCTTAACTACTAATAAAGTTAATTAAGCACAATTGTATTCTTAATCAAGTGCACTTAATATTTAATTCGATTAATGAGTTAACAGTGTATGAAAATATGAAAAAAATTTGAACCTTTAAATGATTAATATTTACCATCAAGTTGTACAACAAGATTATTGTTTTTAATTATTCAAAACTCTTATTAACAATTTTGTTTCAACCAAAATACCTTTAAGAAACCTAAAAACTTATATATGTTAGACTAAAAGTTATTACTTATTACTACCATAGTAAAAATTAAGGATTTATAACTAAACTGGGGGTTTCAAGACTTAGGTTGTAGCTTAAAATGATTGTGTCGTGTCCAACTTGGCCTTTGGAACCTCTAAAAGCTAAAACCCGAGTTTAGTCAGGTTTGGATCAAATTTTGACGCAAACATGATTTGCACTGTGGCCAAGAATATTTACGCTACGTCCAACTACTTGCACCGCAACCAAATTAGCCTCTGCATGATTTGGCACAACAACTAGAATATTTTGCACCGTAGCTAAAATATTTTGCATCGCGATGAAGTGCTTATGCCGCAGCCAAAATCGCTACTGGAACACTAGTTGCTCATTTTGGTTGCGACTTGGGAAAACTTAGCCACGACTTGAAATCCTATTGCACCCAAACATTTAAAGAAACAAACTAACAACTTACTACCACTACAAGATCAATCTTAGGGTCTTTTAATGGCTAAAAGAAAAGGTTATTAAAGGATTTACATTCTTAAAATCTCCATCCAATTGTCTTACCTAACTGAAGGATTAAAAGCTAATTTAATCATTTTAACTTCAATTATAACAGCAAAGGTATATTAAACCACGAGTGACAACTTCATAAATGCATTTTTTCCTACAAATCAACCTTAAACCACTTTGAACAAGTTTTAATGAACCAAATAAACATGTCCTTATCCCCAAAACCCCAGAACAACCTTAGATGCAACATATGACTATGCAACATTCATAAAATCACCCAATGACTTCTCATGACAGCAAAATGAGTAGAGGTATGCCCAAGAGATGGATTGACTCATAACCAACATGACTAAAACAACCTAATCATGTCCCTCACGGCTCCTAAACCATAACCAAACTCAGAAACACAATTGGCCAAGTGTTGATGTCTACTTTAAACCTTATATGATAGCAAAATGATTATAATGATAGTAAAAACAAAGAGTTACTTCTAAAACTTTCAAGTGACAACTCAAAACGAAAAGGATGGCTTTTAAATTCCTCTAAACATCTTAAGTAGGTGTAAAAAACACATTTAAACTAGCCCGAGCCTCCAAATCTTTTATACCAATAGCTCAAACGTCAATTTTATAATACTAATTGTTCATATGTCATCGAATATCATGGTGCTCATTAATAATCATCTAGATACAATCACAAGTATCAATTCCATGATGTCTCATATTATAAAATCAGTTCCTATACTTGGCAATTCATAATGCAATGTGGCAAATACATAAAAACTAGTATTTTCATTATACAAACCTAATCTAACAAGGTTTTTGAATCTATGTGCTACCAAATCATACAATAGGCTTCAATTAATTTCTCCTTACCACTAAAAGGTCCGATTCCTGAAAATGTTAACCCATAACTGGGGTAAGATTTACAATCTCAGTAACAAGAGACAAATTTTATATATATGTACAGATTAATTAACATAATGCAATTATACAAAAAAACATACCGAATGCATCAATATCATCAGCAAATGAATTAATTGGACTACCAGTGACTACTATCTTATATTAGCAATCACATATAACATGTTAATGGCCAATAACATAAGAAAAGACTCATCCACAGCGTCAACTCTCTATTGAGCACACTCTGGGCTCAATGCATTCAAGAGTCTAATCACAACTCGGTGCACAATCAATGCACAATACACAGGTGGCAACCACCCCACAGCTCCACCAAGAACACGTTCATGGTCCACAACAACAATAATTCAAATAGCCAACCAATCATTTAACATTTTAAAATCATAAATGTACAATAAATATCATATTAAAATGAGCATATATATGGAATTAGGAAACTAACTCCAATTACCTCAATAAAATCCAATTACTCTTCCTCTAATTACTAACATAATCCAAAGGCCCACCAAACCTATAACAAGTATAATTATCATCATTTAACCATTATTAACAAAAGAGTCTCTTATCCATTGATCTATTTCATCAAGAATCCATTAGAAACCACTTACCCAAGTTCCCAAAGAATCCATTATACCAATTAAGGTCAAAACACCAATAACTCATAATGGGTCACTCCCAATATCTCCATTTTCGCACATGTAACAGCCATACACTAAAAGTCAATTCAAATGATAGAAATTTAGCACATACACTTAACAAAAGAAGAGGAAACACTTACCCATACATTTAAGAAATCAAATAGGTTGGGTTGAGCCTTAACTACCAAGAACACACTATGGGATATTCCAAAAACTTGAATTTTTGCACATACCATTTGCCATATATCAAAATCAGCTTATAACATGAAATTAAGCAAGGTTATACTACAAAATTAAGGCAAACACTTACCTTATGATTCCACTAACTCTAAACTTTGAAAATCTTGCAATAACACACCATGAACACATATTTCAAACCTAGGATTTGAGTGAATCTCCACTAAACAAAGAACCAATCAGACCAAAATGAAGAAAAAGATGAGAGGATTAAGTTTTATAGAACTTACCTTGGCTAAATCTCCCTTTAAGAGTACAAATTTGAGCCATAATGCTGAGAAACCCTAGCCCCTCTTCTAATATGTCAATTTCTTCTTCTTGTTCTATAGAACATGAATGTCTTAATAACCAAATGGGTGGATGGAAAGGCTTCTTAAGGTTTTAGTGAAGATGAGTTTGTCTAAGGGGCCTATTATTCTAAGTGGGCCGACACATAACATGTTAGGCCATGATATATGGGTTAATTGGGTTCAAAATAAGTTGGACTTCCATAAGAGTAGAGTTGGGTCATATTTAGATGAAGTTAAGCTTCATAAGAATCAGATTGGGCTTCTAATAATGTTCTTGGCACACTTAAATTAATCATGGGCCTAAATCATCCTTAAATCTATAGACATTATCTTATTTCCCATAAAATGATCTAGTTAATATTTATTAGGATAAGATATTCAAACTTGCCATTCTTCTTAAAATTCCTATTTCCTCATAATTTTCTTAAATCTCTCTTAATAATTTTATAATCTCCAAATAATCATTATTAATTAATTTCGGGGTGTTATATCAAATATTTTATAATGATTTAAAATTTGAAAAATAAGTCATATAGGCTGAAAGAGAATTTTGATATGAAAATGTTATTTTGGAATATATGGAAAATGCATCGAGCTAAAATTTATGATGATTTTACAAAATATTACTCTTGGGTCAAGATAAATTCTTTTCAAATCTAAAATACTATGTTGGGTCTCTTACTCCTTTTGTTCAAATTGATCCCAAGTCTAAAAGAAAAGCTAACTTAAAAATTTTTTGGGCTCATGATTTTTAAAAGTCCCATAATATTGCTCTCATATATGGACCCATTAACATAGAAGTCTACAGCTTTCAGAATTGCACTTGGACACATTATTTTAAAATATAGAACTAACTTCCTAATTCAGTCCATGTGTAGCATCTCTATTGACCAACACGTAAAAACTTTAGGCCAAGAAGAGAAGCGAAAGAATATTAAGAAACAAGTGAGAACATCCCTCTACAAATGCTTCACAGGAATAGGGAAATAGAAAAGAAAAGATGTAGAGTAAGTGGCATGTAGCTCAAGAGAAAGAAATCATCACGTTTTGTCTCCTATTATCTCTCTTCCATAAACCAATTTTAAATGAAAACAAAAGAAAAATGTCATAACTAAGGTTTAATAACTATAGTTTTCATGAACTAAATCCAAGTCAATTGGTTTGAAATTCATACATACATGAAACATTAAAAATTTTAACTTTTGATCATATAAATAAGTTCCTAAAACTCATCTTAGCTTCTTAAACCTCTTAGATTGAAGAGTGAAGTAACTATGCTTACAAATAAACTTAAAGACCTCAATTTGAATTTAAAAGAAGGCTCACTCTAAAATATTAAAGAGAAGCAACTATAACTAAGTTTTTCTCATTTTTCTTCATTTACATGGGTTGGTTGAATGGTTAAGTTATATACTGCCAATGACGAATATAGGATTAAATTATTTGGAGGGGGGAGGGGGATTTTTAAAAAGGTAATATGCTCATATGTACAAAAATTTTAAACTAAAAAATATATATGTAACATACTTTTTTTGTAATTTATTGAACTTGAGTATAACATTTTATTTGTTATAAAATTCATTAATAATTTAGTCTATAGCAAAACTTTCAGTAATTTCTCTTTTAATATCAATAATGTATAATTCGTAAGAAAATTATCTTTCATCTTATTCATAAACTTATCTTTTATGATAATTATAAATGATAATGACTTTTTACTTATTGCACTTGAAATAAGTAGCAAAACATATCAAAAGAGGAAGAGAAATAACTTATTCATAGGAGTCTAGAGTAATTTTTAATACAAAAGAGATATTAGATGTCATTTAACCAAATCTCATAGAAGATTAGTATTTCCAATTTGCTTTTAATTCAAAAAGTGTCTTATATTTATTTTTTTATTGAAAAAAATAAAAGGAATACCTTAAGATTTAAAATTACAAAACATTATAAGTGTAATAGCCAACAAAATTGCATTGCTTATTTATAGTACCTAATCCTATCTTTCTACTAGAACTGAGCTAGAAGTAACACTTATGCCGATTGAAATGCATTTGTAGCGAGGAAGCAAGGATGGCTATTTGAACAATCAAATGATAATGAAAATTAGTATAATTCAAAAGAAGTGGAGTTAGAGATGATTTCCTGATTCAAGACAAAATATTACTAACTCTCTAGACTTATTGGGGGTTTGCCAGCATCATTTCTATAGTGTATCATGCCTATTAAGGGTTTCTATCCTATTAGGGGAGAGGGAGCGTTACTAGGTACGTCATTGGGTCCTTACTTTTAGAGGGCCTTGCAGTACACTGCTGCAGCCTACACAGTCATATGAAAACACATAGGCAAGCCATGTAGTGCACTGTCTTGCAATTTCAACTTCTTTCAAAAACTAACAATCTTTAAGCTACCACTTGGATCATTTATACCTTTTCAAAAATTGCAAAATTTGGCAATCATAAGGAAGGATTTGTTAGCTATTTAGAAATCAAATTTCAGATTAAAACTCTACTATTTAACTTCTAACTTATCTAATTTACAAAACTACCTAATTTTTTCTTACAGTCATATTAACACTGTTTGGGATTTAATTAGGCAGCTTAACCATTTCAAAAAAATGTGAAAGTTGGCATGCTTATCTTGACATATATCATTTAACTCTCTGCCAAGAATTATGAATTTTAGAATTGGTTTACTTAGTCAATCGCACTTATTTCCAAAACTATCTTGTTTTGCAAACAATTTGGAAAGCACTAAGTTTAAAAAAATTTTAAACTTTGTTAACCTTACCTTTTTAATGTGAAATTTTTATCACATATTGTCATTCATGTTAGGCATAACATCTAAAATTTATAGCCATGAACTCAACTTAGAAACTTCTTTTTTTTAATTCAACCTAAAAACTTCTATTACACTAGCACGATTCAGACTTGTTGGCTTTCATTCTAATCAACTATATAATTGTAGCTACAAACTTCCAAACCATACTAGCTAGATCAAACCTCAAATAGAATGTTGCATAACTCTATTATACTCATGTAATATTAAATATATTTACATCCAAAAAATATATAAAAGAAAGACCCCAAAATACTATCCATATGTTTGCTTCACTTTCCCTACCTTAACTTTCCCACTTGGAAGTTTTCAGAAAACAATAGCAAATTATGGTAAAATTATAATATAAGACAATTCATCCCAACAACCTAAAAGGAACTTCCAATTGTCAGTCAAAGCCCAATAGTCTATAGCATGTTGGTTGAAAAAGAGAATCAATCCCCATAAGTATAAATACTTCTAAGATTTACAATCACACTTAAATATTTTCAAGTAACTTAACTCATTCAAAGTGTTTTTCTAAAAATTGAAAACCAAAATATAGTTTCAAAACTTTTAGCTAGTATTGAAAACTTTTAGCTAATATTGAAAACTTTTAGTATTTTTATACTTAATTATTTTTCTAATAACGGAAAAAAAATATGTTATGTATCAATCACACTCTAAGACGTAAATTTGATACTCCTAATTGCTTTTCTATACCAACAATAGGGTTTCTTGTATTGGTTTCTCCCAAATGTAGTCTTATGCCTACAAATGGTCTCTTAACTCCAGTTGAATGGCCAAACAACTTATGGATTGTTGAGAGCTAGTGAACAAATCCATAATATAAGGGCAGATCTCAAGTCACATTCTTATATGATAACATCTCTAAATTCATGCCTTTTCAGCACCTTTTTCTTAAGCTAGGAATATCTTTTGGTGTATTTTTGTATATAAAGTATATTCAAAATAGGAAAATTTGCATTTTTTTTATACCTAAACTTAATTGACTCAATTTTAGTTTAATTATGCAAACTTTAACCTTAGTTTAGGAATATTTTGGTATACTTATAATTTCATACTTTTTGTAGATATGATTAGGCTTCAAAGCTAATTGTTAGAAATTAAACGTTGAAGTTTTACAATATTCGCCGCGGCCAATTCAGATGTTAGCCATGGCCAATTGTTGCATGGAGGAGGGAGCAAACAGGGAGCTTTTCATAGCGGCCAATTCACATGTTCGCTGTGGCCAATTTGTTAATCAGAGAAGCTAGTGCACACCCGAGAGCATTTCGCCGCGGCGAACCCATGATTTACTGAAACACTGCGTTTTGGAGGCTTGACAGACTCTAGGGCTTCAAATATCCATTTTTACGACGAAGCGGGGGAGGATCCGACTTCTGGGTAGCTTGGAGAGCTAGTGTGTTGGGGTTTGGAGTGTGGAAAAGTGGTTAGAGCCAAGGATTGAAGTTTCAAAGAGATTTGAAGCCATTTCCATCGGTTTTTCTGATCTTCTCCTTCTCCTTCTCTTATATTCTGCTATGGATTCGAATTCTTAGTGTTTTGTGAACTTGTGGCTGATTATGAGTAGCTAGTCACTTGTTCTAGAATTATTTTGAACCCTTGTATGGATTAACATTTGATTCTCCTCCACCTCCATTGATTAATGACATATATGTGCTAATTTTACTCCATTTTTAATGCTTCTGGTTGATTGGCCACCAATTAGTCATTTGTTTGCTTGAGTGATGCTTGAGAGAGCTAGCTTGAGTATTGAACTTGAGTTAAATCATGCAAGAACTTGAAATTTAGGTATTGAATGGATGGTTTTATTGGTGAGGTAGAAATACACTCATTAACCTTGTGTAGTCAAACTTGGGTTTGAGTTTAATATTGGGATTTATTTGGTTGTGAGAGAGTTTGAGCAACTAATAGAATTAAACACTTGTTTTTTACTTGAGAAAGCTTTTTCAAGTAGTATTGGATTCCCAGACTAGTACATATAGTTCTTGGTCATTTTTGGTGAGAGGAGATTATTCTTGTGCTATGAAATACAAGGGGGAGAGATAATCTTAGATCCCTTATATGCTCGAAGTCTAACAGGATCTCTTAACTCCTTTTATAAATTCATTTGTAAAGTTATTTTTACATTCAACTTCACTATACAATTGTTCTGCTCATCCTAGTTCAAGGCATAAATTTAATGATTAATCAAATTCAACTCCAATCCTCGTGGGAATGATAATCTTTTTATACTACTTTGTCATGGCTCGTGCACTTGCGGTGTAAGCCGTTTGGTGAACACTATCTCACAATGTAGCATCTCATAACACATCACACCAAATAAGATAACCAAAATTCAATCATATATGGTAAGGCAAAATAATTCATATCATCAAATCATTTTAAGCTTAATCATAACCAGAATCAAGCTAGCAACATACATCTTATAAAACTCATGGATTTGCTATTCATAGAAATTAAAACATTAAATTCATACTTTGTAAATTATTAACTATCTCAATAATTTGCCAAATACTTTCCTCTTCTACTTACACTTTCACTTTCTTCTTTAAAGAAGTCATCTAGCCAATCCAAAATGCCTATTCCAAACAACTACAACAAATCCCAACTTCTAAGAAAATGCTTAAATTAAGACGATCAATTTCCCACCTAAAATTAGATAATATCACAAATTTTCTTTCTCTTTCAACATCTCTTACCTTTGATCATCCAAGGAAAGTATAAGAAAATGGTGAAGTGTGTGAGAGTGAGGAAGTGTTTCAACCAAACTAAGGAAAAAGAATAAAAGAACCCTACCAAAATGCTTTTCTTCTCCTTCCTCTTCAACCATGACTTCCAATTTTCTTCAACTCAATTCTTTCCTTCCTACAACCATCATCAAATCCTTCAAGAATTAGTTCATTAGGAAGCTTGAAAAACCAAGAACAAACTTTTCTTCACTTACCTAGGCAAAGGAGCTTAAAAGGTGTAACACCATAATGTGCTAGTTTCAATTATCCTTCACTTAAGCTTAATTCCATATAATTACAAAGAAAAGAAGTAAAACCGTGATATTTTATTTCGTTACGTCAGGGTTTAAATGTTCATACTTCGCCCCGTGGGTCCCATAAACCTATTAATCACTTTCTCTACTCAAACTCCATTCATATAACTCATACATAGCATAAATCCATAAACCATGGATTTAAAGCTAAAAACTAGAAAAATTGCATTTTGCTCACAGGCCCAAAATTCAAGTTTTTGACCCCAATTTTGAAAAATCATAACTAATTCTAGAAAGAATAGAAATCAAGAAAATGATAGCTTTTTAAAAATATCTGGGTGTTAACTTTATATAAAAATAATTTCAAGTTATAATAACATCATTTGGACTACTTTTGATAATAGAAAAATTTAAAAGGTCAGACTACTTAGTGTTTCTAATACAGTTTATTGATATAAATTTTAAAAAATCACAAATAATTCTAAAAAAATTCAATTTGGGAAAACTATACCAATTTGAAAAGTTACAAATGTTAACTAGAGGGAAAAAATAAGTTCAAACAAAAAAAAAGCAACTAGGGCACGAAAACCTATGGAACAGTAATGGAAGTCAGGCTATGCCTCTAATAATGATATGAAAATTCAAAAATTTGTTTCTCCCTCTCTGTAACTCCAAATGAGGTGCTCTCAAGTGCTACAGAAAGCTTATCATGTTTAGTTTATGATTGTAAAAGTTCATAGCTATTGGACATCATTTGGACCATGAATGATAGAGGCAAAGGATTTGACCATTTGCATAATAACAATGTCAATTCTTTCAAAATTTGCCAATTTTAAAAATTCACCAAAAATTTTTTAGAGCTCTAAATAATATGCACTTTAGATTTTTAAAAAACTCTAGGTAAGATCTATATACATGCTAAATTTCAGGTTAAGAGGATCTTATTTGGTCAGATCTTGATATATCTCATAAATATGACAAATTTAACACTCTATATGGGTCAAATGTGGTTCAAATGGCTTCTTAAATGCTCTATCATCTCTTGGGCAAGTTTTAAAGCATAAACAGAACATATATGGATTTTCCAAGTGGTTCAAACTATCATACATCTCAAAATTATCATGCTACATGTAAGAATGCACAACAAGGAATGAGCTACCAAGTATTCAAAACTCATATTCTTATTGATTTGGTTCCAAATGTGGCTCACACATTACATATATATACTTTTATACTTGCTCATATGTTTACATCTCAAAAATAATATATACATATGCACTTGATATCTCTTTACACCAAAAGAAACCATACAAGCTATACAATTGTCAAGAATAGTCCTTCAAACTCTTTGGCTTCCATCCTTAGCCTCTTGGAGACCACCTAGACATGGTAAGATGAGAAAGGGAAAGAGGTGAGATTCAAAGAACTTCAAAAGTTTATACACTCATTTAAGTAAACAATCAAGGCATATAAACATATCAAAGTATATAAGTAGGCATCTAACACCATGAAGAATCATTCAACACATAATTTACATGCCATAAAAATCATATCAAGCCAAAAATAAGCTCTAGAGACTTTTGGTCTAGCTTCATCCCATTTTTGAGACTGTTGGATTAGCCTTACTCTTGGTTTAGGGACTTTCAACTTAGCTTCACTCATCCATGAGACTTTTGACCTTATCTCACCTATTCTTAGGGACTTTTGGCTCCACCTCACTCATGTCAAGGGACTTTTGGCATCACCTCACCCATAGGAGCAATTTTCACAACCAGGAGACAATTCATGAAATATATTGTCACCAATGCAACAAGACAACATCAAATGACATGTCTCATAATACAATTACACATACAATCATACAATGACCATCATACATCCAAGAATGCAAACAAGAAGGAGTGAAGAGCTACCTTGGCAAATAGACACAAGCTTCCCTCTTGATTATTCTCTTCCTTTTTCGGCCTCTTGCCCATAACTAGATGGAGCTTAATCTCTTTGGCCTAAACACAACAAATAGTATTTAATTACTCTCTTGGAACAAGCCAAAGCATTATATACATATTTAAGAAGCATACTTGGTCTATTGGTTCCATAATAGCTCCATTAATGGCCTAATGAAGCAACTACCATAATTCAATCTCTTAGGTTTATTTACTTCTCATATCTAGTCCTCTTGGTTCCATTTAGACTCTTTGAAGTCATCAAAAACTCATTTCCAAGAGTCTAAATACAAGTTGCTTCTTAAGGCTACATTATGGAATCTATTGACCCAAATCTCAATCTCTAGCTTCTAAGTTTTTCCTTGAAGGGAGAGGTACTTGGGAGGCTTCTTAGAGGTCTTAGGAACTTAAACAAATACTTACATAGACTAGGAAATTCATGAATCAAAACAGAATTTACAAAGTGTTCTAGAATCCCTAGTTGCTCTCTCTTGGAATTCACTAGCTTTTCTTCCATTTTCTTTGCATTTCCCAAGCTCTCACACTCTAAATCAGTGGTTTCTTGCTAGTTTTAGGTCAAAACTTTCTTCCCTTTACTAGCTCTCAAGTTGGAAGAACTAACATACACAAGAAGCAAAGAAAATGAGACAAAGATACATGGATATTCACCTTGAATTCAAGCCTTCTTCAAGAGTGTTTCCCTTTGCCTTAGCCTTCTCTTTGAATTTCTAATCTCCCTCGTTTGAACCAAGCTCAAAACAAAACCAAATCATCTACCAAAACTATAGAAAGAGAGAGCAAAGAGAAAAGAACAAGATTTCAAGAAGGAAAGCCATGAAAATCTTTACTTTCTCTCACCTTGTCATTGGTTTCCTTCTTTCTCCTTTCCTCCTCCTCTATGCGCCCTTCTTAGATGAGCTCTCCCTTGGTCTTAAGCAGATGAAATGTCAGTTAGAAGAAAGGAGAGGCTTTTGGGTTCTTTAAGAAGAAAATTTTCACTTTTTCACGTTTTTTCTAAAACAAGTCTCGTTATAGTGGGCACCAGCTCTCGCTACGGTGAGAACTTATTAGTTCCAGGTCCCATTATTCTCGCAACATTTGGCGCTATTGCAAGAAATTCCCTGAATTTTGTATGGGACATGAACTCACTATAGTAGACTGCATCCTCGTTGTAGCAAACTAGCACCCTCGCTGTAACAAACTGGTACCCTCGCTATAGCTAACTAGGATCCTAGCTATAGCAGGAAAACTTAGAAAAATTCTAAAACCTTGGATATTACAAAAGGTAGCACATGCAAAGCTTTATCATCTTCAACAATAGAGGCTTCCCTTAGCCACTCTCTCCTTCTCTAACTATGTTTTTTTAGCCAAGCAGTAGGAGAAATAATGATGATGCAAGTGAATGAAGGGCCTTAACTATGCTTGACTGAAAGTGTAATTAAGAGAGATGATTTTCTTTTATTTCTTATTTCATTTAGTGGAGGTAGGTAGGCAATAGTTTTATGTCTCATGGATTGCTTCTAATTATTTGTGAGTGTACATAAAAGATGTGCAAATTGGTAAATGAATGCTAATGCATCAAATTGCTAATTTACTAAGTTTGAGTTAGTGGAAAATGAGATGTCATGTAATTCGATTGTGGTATGGCTTTCACTTGATTTAGGTTTGTTTAACTTAATAGCAGGTACTTTTTTTTTCTTTGCTCACTAGTTCTTTTAATAAATTCTAGTAATTCATAATGAATCCTCAATGTCTTCATCCCTTATTTTAACTTGATTAATTAAAACCTTAACAAATTCTATCTTATTAGTAATCTAAGTTACATAATTATTAGGTTGCATATGTAATAGAGACTTTATAAACTCTCCTCTTTAACACTTCTCTCTCTCTCTCCTCTTATCAGCTTAGAGGAGGTGTTTAATGAAGAAAGAAGGCATCACCAAAACGCCTCTTGCATTAAATAAAGTACAAAGTGATTATTAGAGAAATTTTGAGAGTTGCCCTAAGCAGTCAATGCCACATATTACTAGCTATCGAAGAGGATTTAAACCTTGATAAAGGAAGCTACTGAGCATTCAATGCCACATATTATAAAAAGTTGTAAAAGCTAAGAAATTGAATTTTTAAGATAGCTTGCATGTAGGCAATAAAAACTAGAAAGTTGAATCTTGTGTAAAAGGTTGCCTATTCATATTTAGTTGTAATTATCCAATGATATAAAATTCCCTTATTGTATGCTTCAAAAGAGTACATAAGATTATCTTGGTTTAAATATCTAAATCTTGCTGTGTTGATTGTTTTCTTTATGAACTTTTACTTCGTGATTTATCAACCTTCTTTTAAGAAGTAGGAACCTAAGAAAACTTCCCTTCGTTCATTGAGGTTTTTTGCTTATTTTGTTGTAAAAGAGAAAAATTGTTTCCTGAAATGATGTAAATTTTCAAAAAGGGTTTGTCATTGGAGAATAGGAATATGAGATTCCTTATTTGAAGAATATTTTTTTAAGATAAATGTTTACTCCAAAGTGAAGAATGCACCTAGAGGGGGGTGAATAGGTGCTTTCAATTAAAAAATTATTTATCTTAGTTAAAACTGTAAGGCTAAAAACCTTGTAGATATACCAAGACCTTGTTGACAAGATCTTTGATAATGTGTTTAAAAAGTTTGGATCAAGGAGACAAATGAGGACCTTGTCGACAAGGTTTTAGTACACAAACTGGAAGATAAAGAGAAGATTAAGGAAAAGAAACACCTGATTTATCCTGGTTCGGTCCTCAAGACCTACGTCCAGTTCCCTTGACGTATGACAAGGGATTTCCACTAAATTGAATCAACTCTTATAGCAAATACACTAGGTTTCAAGCTCACTTAGAACTTATACAAACTTTAATGGCTTATATACAGCCTTCTCTTCTTTCTCACACTTACAATACTTTTCAATGCTTCTTACAGAGATCGGCACTAGTATTGCAAAATAGTTTCTCAATAGACCAAACACAAAGTATGTGCAAATTATGAAATAAGCTATGAATTTTCTATGTGTTGTGGTAAGATACAAGTGTAGCTTTAACAGGTATATATATTCATAGAAAAAAAAACTAACCGTTGCTTTATCTTCTTCGTGCTATACCGTTTGAATATGGTGGAGACTGAAAAACCAGATAGCAGTTTAAACGTTACAGCAGAGAGTTGGTGAAGCTCCAGTCAGATGGCTCAGAAAAGTTTTCACAGCTCCTTTCTATCAGTCATCATGACAGAGAAGTAGGTAGATTTATGTTTACTATGACTGAATAAACAGGGAGTGGTTGACTTAGAGCAGAGCAGATATATAGTTTCAGTTATAGAGTCAGCTTCTAACTTTTAGCTTGTCAGAACAGTAGAGATATTATAATAAAAGAAACCTTTTATACTATCTGAGAGGAGAAACGAAAAACAACTTAAAGGGATTATCTTGGGTGGGCTTTTTCTTCACTTGGGCTTTTGGAATTTATCAAACACAAATGACTGAGAGATCATTGGGCCAACAATCTCCCCCTTTTGATGATGACAAAAACAAAGTGATAAAAAGTCTACACAGATAATCAAAAAGGCAAGGCTCCCCCTTAATATGTGCTATCCTTTAAAATATTTTACGGAAATCAAAGCACAGATGTAGGAGCATCAAAATGGCTTAAGATACCTTAAGTCATTGTAGATTTGATTTTCAAGAGTAGAAAGTATCTGTTAGCAGATATACATTCATTATCCAGATCAGAAATATATTCAGCATCAAATAAGATTCAGCGAATATAATCAGCAGTAAATAAGCTTCAATAAGTATGATTAGTAAGATTCAAATATAATTAACAGCACATATTGGTAAATATAACCAGTTTCATCAGTAGCAGATAATATAAGTGTTCTCCCCGTTTTTTGTCAACAGCAAAAGGTAAAAAAGGGGTGGAAGTTCAAAAAGTAATAATAATAATTACAGCATTATCATCACTGGCTAGGAAAGTGAGGAAGACCAAGGAGATTACTGGCGTCGGCAGATGGCTTTTAACACTTTGAGGGAGTCCATGATAGCAGTGTCGATATCTTGAAGCCGATGATCGAGAACAATAGCTTTAAGATTGACACTGGTCTTTGCAGCTTGAAGTTCCTTATGGACATCCTTAAGGTGGTGAGAAAAAGGACCGCTGTCTGCCAAAAGGCTCCTCATGGTGCCGATATTGGTGGTGAGATCTCCCATTTGATTAGAAATTTGATGGAGGTGTCCTTGAAGGTCTTGGAGAGAAGTGACAAACAGATGATTAAGCGAAGTCTGAGCTTCAAGGATACGATGCAACAGAGCAAGGGAGTCAGGAGAAGAAGAGAAGGGTGGAGCTGAGGATGAGGGAGCAGCAGGATCAGGAGAGGGTGGAGCAGGGATGGAAGCAGGAGTTTTGCCACGGGGATGTAGGGAGGGAGGTGAGGCAGGGTGATGATCAGAGATGGCGGGAGAGGTGGGAGGCGAGAATTGGGCTTTAGTGGTATCAGAAGTGCGTACCCAACGATTATTAACAAGACTGTAGTGCATTAATTGAAAGGTAGCTTTAGTGTAGGTGGTGTCGACCAGAAGAGATGGATAGTGTTTGAGACTGACTTTGTGAGCTTTGAAGACTCGAGTAAGAAGCATACCATAGGGGAGACTGGTGGAAGGATTTGAAATTGAAGTTGATTCAGCCATGAAGCGTAAGATTCAGGTGCCAATGTCGATGGGCGTTCTGGTAACGAGGCAGTAAAGAAGGCAGACATCTCGTTTGTTAAGAGATTCTAAGGAACGGGACCGAGGAAGTAGACAAGTGCTGATAATGTGAGCCATAATACGTCTCTCAAAACTCAATGCCAGAACATTTATTCGGCCGGAGGAAAGAAGATCAGGTCGTTCAACTAAATAATCTCTGGCCTCTTCATAAGTAACAGGGAAGTTTTCTCCCCAAGATTTTTGGAAAAAATATGCATTCCCCGTGAAGGATAGACCCAAAAGCTTACCGAGCTTTTTCTTTGTAAGTAAGATACGTCGTCCCTTGATGAAGGATACTAGGGATAGACCATCATTCATGATTGACAGATTGGCATAAAATAGTCGAACAAGATCTTCATAGACTTTCTCCTGGATTTCTAACATTTTGTCCCAACCCATTTCCTCAAAGGGCCTTTTGATGTCGCAGTGAATGGTCTGGAGTTTGGTCAATGAAACAGTTCTACCGCAGGCAACAGATCGTCGTTGAAAATTTGATTCGTATCGTTCCTTTTCTTTCGGGGACAGAAAGTCTTTGGCATCAGTAGAGTCGCCGGAATCAGAAGGAATGGTTTCAGGGGACTCATTGGAGGTCTGTGCTGGAGAATCAGGTTTCAATTTCTTTCCCTTTGATGAAGAGGAAGGTTTTAGGGTTCGTTTGGAGCGTCGAGCACTTGAGGTTTGGGATGGAGAGGGCTGAGGAGACGAGGTAGGAGAAGAGTCACCGGGAGAGTTATGGGATGGAGAGTGCTGGAAAGAAGGTTGTTTTACTGGTTTCAATTTGGAGGATTTGGTAAGAACAGCCCTTTTGAAACGGCGGGAATAGGTGGATACTGGAGAAGAGGATGGTTGTTCAGGAGCATTTGCCACTGAGGATGGGCCGGATGTAGAGTCAGAAATAGGAATGCTTTGCATCACCGGAGATTTTTGGGCAACCTTCTTGGTGCGAGGCATTTTGAGACGCCGAATGAGGAAGACACTATCTGCTAGGGTTCAAGAAAGATTAAGGATGAGATAATGGAGTGACTGAAGAGACGCTGATATAGGAAGAGGTGTGCATGGAAGAACCTAATCCATCATGTCATCAATTAATATTGGGAAAGAAAAGGCTAGTTTTTCTGACACTTGTGCCTTGTACGCTACTTTTCAAAATGTTGCAGAGGAAAGAGACTGTGATTTGAACATACAAACCATACACCATAGTTTGAATGAGAGAGAAGACGAAACAGTATTTTTGGTGCGAGACACCATGGTCAATATATATATTTGACTTTCTATGGCCTCAGATCTTGTCGACAAGATTTTTGATCCAGTCGACAGGGTTTTTTTTTTAATAATAGAATATATAACCATATAAAGATTAATCATTGCTAATCATGCCTAATTGAGATCTTAATGTAGAAAATCTGGTTTCTAGTAGAGGTTTTGTGAAAATATCAGCAAGTTGCAAGTTAGTTTGTATATATTTTACCTGAACATCTCCTTGCTGTACATGATCTCTAATGAAGTGATGTTTAACTTTAATATGCTTGGTTCGAGAGTGATGTACTGGATTTTTGGTTAAGCAGATGGCACTGGTATTGTCACAGAATATTGGGATCTGCTTGTATGAAAGTGAAAATCCTCTAGTTGTTGTTTCATCCATAGGAGCTGAGAACAACAGCTTCCTACTGCCATATATTCTGCTTCGGCAGTTGATAAGGCTACTGAGCTCTGTTTCTTACTGAACCAGGATACTAAGGCATTTCCCAGAAATTGACAAGTACCTGTAGTGCTTTTTCGGTCATGTTTATCACCTGCAAAGTCAGCATCTGCATATCCCATTAGTTCAAAATTGTTAGATCTTGGATACCACAAACCAAAGTCTTGAGTTCCTACCAAGTATTTAAAGATTCTTTTTACAACAGTATAGTGGGATTCCTTAGGATTGGATTGAAATCTGGCATATTTACATACACTAAAAATAATATCTGGTCTACTAGCAGTGAGATAAAGCAAGGATCCAATCATACCTCTATATAATTTTTTATCAACATTTTTACCTTTTTCGTCTTTGTCGAGGTTTGATGAGGGACACATTGGCGTACCCACGGCTTTTGCATTCTCAAAGCCATATTTCTTGATTAACTCCCTGGTGTATCTAGTTTGATTGATAAAGTTTCCTTCCCTAGTTTGCTTGATTTGCAGACTAAGGAAAAAGGTCATTTCTCCCATCATATTCATTTCAAATTCTCCTTGCATAAGCTTAGAAAAGTCTTGACAGAGAAGTTCATTAGGACTACCGAATATAATATCATCCACATAAATTTGAACAAGTAGTAAATCATTATCTTGCTTTCTAATGAAAAGGGTGGTATCAATTTTGCCTCTAATAAACCCATGTTAAAGTAAAAAATTGCTCAACCTTTCATACCAAGCTCTAGGAGCTTGTTTTAATCCATAAAGAGCTTTTGACAGTTTGTAAACATGATTGGGCAGATTTTCATTCTCAAAGCCAGGAGGTTGTTTGACAAAAACTTCTTCATGAATAAATCCATTTAAGAAGGCACTTTTAACATCCATTTGAAATAATTTGAATTTCATAAATGAAGCATAGGCAAGAAGCATGCGTATGGATTCAAGTCTAGCAACTAGAGCATAAGTTTCGTCGAAATCAATACCTTCCATTTGAGAGTATCCTTGGGCCACAAGTCTAGCTTTATTTCTTATGACATGTCCTTGTTCATTGAGCTTATTTCGAAACACCCATCTTGTTCCTATTACTGAAGCATTTTTAGGAGGTTCTACCAAACTCCATACTTCATTTCTCTTAAACTGATTAAGTTCTTCTTCCATTGCAGCTGTCCAGTCTTCATCTTTCAAGGCTTCTTCTATAGTTCTGGGCTCTATTTGAGAAAGAAGAGCTAAGTTGTTTTGTTTGAATGAAGCTATGGTTCTAAGTCCTTCATTTGGATTTCCAATTATAAACTGCATAGGATATGATGAGGAGTGTCTCCATTCTCGAGGAAGCTTCAAATCTGCACTGGATGGATTAGTATTTACAGTTTCAGGAATATTTGAAGTTTCTCCTTTTCTGAATACATCTTGTTGACAAGATATAGGATCTTGTTGACAAGGTATAGAATCTTATTGACAAGGTATAGGATCTTGTTGACAAGATCTTTGACTGGACATTTTGTCAACTTCTTCATTTTTATTTGTTTTTTCTTTCTGTCTCATATTCTGAGATTTGTTCAGACATTCTGCATTTTCCTCATCATCTGTATTAGACATTTTCTTCAAAGAGAGGTTAGAGTCATCAAAAACTACATGAATAGATTCTTCAACTACCAATGTCCTTTTGCTAAATACCCTATATACTTTGCTAGTTGTTGAATATCCTAGGAAGATTCCTTCATCACTTCTAGCATCAAATTTTCTTAACATATTTTTACCATTATTGTGTATAAAGCATTTACATCCAAACGTATGAAAATACCCTATGTTGGGTTTTCTTCCTTTCCATAGTTCATAAGGAGTTTTCCTAAGAATAAGTCTAATGAGACATCGATTCAAGATATAACAAGCAGTGTTTATGGCTTCAGCCCAAAAATATTTAGGAAGATCATTGTCAATCAACATGGTTCTAGCCATATCTTGCAAAGTACGATTTTTTCTTTCAACAACTCCATTTTGTTGTGGAGTCCTTGGAGTAGAGAAATTGTGAGAAAAACCATGTTCATTGCAGAAATTTTCAAAGAGTTTATTTTCAAATTCTCCACCATGATCACTTCTAATACTAGAAATTAAATGCCCTTGCTCTCTTTGAACCCTTTTGCAGAAGATTTCAAATATCTTAAAAGCTTCATCCTTATGAGCTAAGAATGAGACCCAAGTAAATCTAGAGTAATCATCAATGATAACAAATGCATAACTTTTACCTCCAAAGCTTCGAGTTTGAGAATGACCAAAGAGATCCATGTGCAATAATTGAAGTGGCCTTGATGTGGAAACAAACTCCTTAGTTTTGAAAGAGGATCTGGTTTGTTTGCCTAATTGGCATGCATCACATACATGATCTTTTTGAAAATCCATTTTAGGAAGTCCTTTCACAAGATCAAGTTTTGACAGTTTAGAAATCATATGCATGCTTGCATGTCCAAGTTTCTTATGCCAAGTCCAGGGATCATTGCAAATGGATGAAAGACATGTTATGTTCTTAGATATAGCATCCTCAGAGGTAAGAACATAAATGTTTTCAAATCTTTGTCCAATAAATAGAGCTTTGTTATCATTATCAGATACTATGCAATGAACTGATTTAAACTCAACCTTATACCCTTTGTCACACAATTGGCTAATACTAAGCAGATTATGTTTGAGACCAACAACAAGACATACATTATCAATGCAGCAATTTTCATTTAGACTTATTTTTTCAAAGCCTATAATTTTACCTTTACCTCCATCACCGAAGGTAACAGAACCACCATCTTTGTGAGTGAATGATTGGAATTTAGAGTAATCTCCTGTCATGTGTCGTGAACAGCCGCTGTCCAGGAACTAGTCATTCCTTGATATTTTTCTTTTGAAGCATACCTGTATGTTAAGTCAGTTTTCTTAGGTACCTAATTTTTCTTGGGTCCATTATGGTTAGAGAGAGTTTCCTTTGCAGAGAGAGAGTTCTTTAGGACCCAAACTAGTTTTCCAACTTTATTTTTACACTTATGACAAGCATGACCAAATCTATTACAATGGGGACATGTGACTGTAGATCGTGAGCTATTACTTTCTTTAACAAAGAAATTCTTATATAGTTTAACATCTTTTCTTTTGTCATATCCCAAGCCAGTCTTATTAAACATACATTTCTGCTGTCCTAACAGTATCTTCAGATTTTCTTCTCCTTTTACAAAACTAGCTAAATCCTTTTTCAAGAGCTTTTCTTGTGTTTTTAATCTATCTATTTCTTTTACAGCAGTATCTAATTCTTCTTCCACTTTTCTTGAATTCTCTTTTAGACTAGAGTTGATTTGAATAAGATTCTCATATTTTGAAAATAATTTTTCAAAATCTATCAACAGATTATTAAAATCATTTTGTAAGTCAGAAATTTTTGTTTCAGATGTTACCTCAGTTTCTTGAGTTGCAATGAAGCACATGTTTGCAAGTTCTTGCTCTATTTCAGCTTCTTCCTCTTCTTCTTCATCGCTCCAGGCAGCCATAGCTTTTCTCCTGACATATGGTTTGGTTGGTTTTCTTCTTATGAACGGGCATTCTGATCTTATGTGACCATTTCTGCCACATTCATAGCAAGTAATTGTGTTTTTGGTAGCTTCATCACGTCTTATGACATTGTTTGAGGAGGTACCTCTGAGCTTTCCCATCAACCTTTTTCTTCTGGCATAATTCTCTAATTTCTTTGAGAAGAAGGCTATATCTTGCGCGTCAATTTCTCCTTCTTCTTCCACAGCTTGTTCTTTTTTTGTCATAACTTGCAAAGCAAGAGCTTTTCGTTTTTGCTCCAACTCATGCCTTTTTAGATGATTTCTTTCATAGGCAATGAGATGGCCCCCGAAGCTCATCAGGTGGCATTACGGCAATATATTGACTTTCTAGATTGTCTACCTTTGATTGCCATATGGGAGGAAGAAATCTTAAGATTTTCGAGTTTTTCTCCATATTTGAGTATGTTTATCCAAGTGCCTTCAGATCTCCCACAATTTTAGCAAATCTGTTGAACATTTCTTCAATGCTCTCATTTTCTTTCATATGGAATAGTTCGTATTCATAGACCAGCATGTTCATCTTACTTTCTTTGACTTTTGATGTTCCCTCGTGCGTTGTTTCAAGTTTTAACCACATTTCTTATGCTGTGTCGTAGCTGGAAATTTTATCATACTCCTGACCACTCACAGCACAGTATAGAATATTGATTGCTCTAGCGTTGCTTTCTACCATCTTGATATCATCTTCTAACCATTCATCTCTAGGTTTATCGATGACTTCTCCTTTCTCATCTTTCTTTGAAGGGAATTTTGGACCTTTCTCCATGATTTCCCATACTCGGTAGTCTGTTGATTGAATGTAGATTTTCATTCTAGCTTTCCAGTGAGTGTAATGATTTCCATTGAAGTATGGAGGTCTGACAGTCGAGAATCCTTCAAGAAAGTAAGATCCTTCAAGTGGTTGTTGACTCATTTTTCTGCAAACAAAAACAAAAGATCTTTTCTCTAGGCGGTTAAGCACTAAAATCAGTGAGACCTGCTCTGATACCAATTGAAGAATGCACCTAGAGTGGGGTGAATAGGTGCTTTCAATTAAAAAATTATTTATCTTAGTTAAAACTGTAAGGCTGAAAACCTTGTAGATATACCAAGACCTTGTTGACAAGATCTTCGATAATGTGTTTAAAAAGTTCGGATCAAGGAGACAAACGAAGACCTTGTCGACAAGGTTTTAGTACACAGACTGGAAGATAAAGAGAAGAGTAAGGAAAAGAAACACCTGATTTATCCTGGTTCGGTTCTCAAGACCTACGTCCAGTCCCCTTAACGTATGACAAGGGATTTCCACTAAATTGAATCAACTCTTACAGCAAATACACTAGGTTTTAAGCTCACCTAGAACTTATACAAACTTTAATGGCTTATATACAGCCTTCCCTTCTTTCTCACACTTACAATACTCTTACAGAGATCGGCACTAGTATTGCAGAATAGTTTCTCAATAGACCAAACACAGAGTATGTGCAAATTACGAAATAAGCTATGAATTTTCTATGTGTTGTGGTAAGATACAAGTGTAGCTTTAACAGGTATATATATTCATAGAAAAAAAAAACTAGCCGTTGCTTTATCTTCTTCGTGCTGTACCATTTGAATATGGTGGAGACTGAAAAACTAGAGAGCAGTTTAAATGTTACAGTAGAGAGTTGGTGAAGCTCCAGTCAGATGGCTCAAAGAAGTTTTCACAGCTCCTTTCTATCAGTCATCATGATAGAGAAGTAGGTAGATTTATGTTTACTATGACTGAATAAACAGGGAGTGGTTGACTTGGAGCAGAGCAGATATATAGTCTCAGTTATAGAGTCAGCTTCTAACTTTTAGCTGGTCAGAACAGTAGAGACATTATAATAAAAGAAACCTTTTATACTGTCTGAGAGGAGAAACGAAAAACAACTTAAAGAGATTATCTTGGGTGGGCTTTTTCTTCACTTGGGCTTTTGGAATTTATCAAACACAAATGGACTGAGAGATCATTGGGCCAACACAAAGACCCAAATATAGTTGACCTCCTATTTAGGTCCTTTTAGACTAACACAGCTATTTAATTAGTTGTTAAATTTTCGTGAGTCTCATTTTTAGGAGAGACTATCAAAATATCTAAATTATTGGCGTGAAAAATTTTAATTATTCTAAGTAGTTGATGTCTTTGCATAGACGTATAGTTCAGTTGCAATTGTAGAAACAAGATATTCTATGATGATCGCATCTCTAATTTTAGAATGTGATATTTACTTTTGGACTTGTGCAATCCTCTCTTTGAGCTTGTCACATAGGCATGACTTCTTAATTAAATCATATGATTGGAGAAAATTCTGTTTATTTGACATTTTGATTCTTAGGTGGATCAAACTCTGCTTGTTAAGCTTATCAAAATATCCTTGGCAGACTATAAACCTCAGGCCGAGTTATTAAATTAAAGGGAGGCTTTTATCTTCCTTAGGGACGAAAAGTTAAAGAATACTAGTGCGCTTTGATATTTTATACAAAATGTTCACATTTACTCTAACATCTAACTTGACCACTGGAGCATACAATAAAGTCTCGACTCCAGCAATGTCCCTGTTTACTTGTTGTTTAGTCTTGCTTGCACAACCTCCATATCACCTATAAGAATTTTCTACCACCTTAGTTAACTTGCTTTTCAAGCTTATAGTTAAAGCAAAGCACTACTTGGGGTCCAAATATTCGATAGGAATTCAGTAGTGACTAAATCAATCAATCACACAACTTAGGACTCTCATTTTACTGTGACTTTATATGTTGGTTTCTTACACTTATTTTGAGTGATACAGACTAAGTTCCTACATTTTCATATGCAAGAATTTGAATATTCCCTTCAACTAGCAATCTTGCTTGGTCACCAATCCTTTCCAAAGAAATCCTCTGATGTCCAAAGGCTAGTTAAATTGCCTCCTTTAGGGATGGAGGTAATCTTTTAGGTTGAATCTCTATATATCATAATCCTAAACTTTGAAAATTTTCATTCTTTATCTAGTTTGGTTTGACTTCAAAAGTTAAAATTTTAGAGAAAAAATTGTTAAAATATTTGACAAAATTATAAAAACCAATAAAAAATTGTGAGGATGGATAAAAAACCAATTTTAACCTTCATAATTATAATTTTTTTTAATTTTTTCATTATATTATTTAGTTGTGTATATATGTATTGAATCCCGGTTTCACAAGAGTGGAACTTTAAAACTTTGAACTCTCAACCTTTTGTTTTTAATAAATTTAATAACCAATCTAATTTCCAAATTATTCGTTTTTAGAAAAGAAGTTATGTATTCTTCCACGAAAAAAATAAGGTTATGACTTCAAAACCTGTGTGAAAAAGCTTGACAGGATAGTAGTTCAACCATATAAAGGCCGGGCACCACGTTTTTCGACCCACATATTCTCCATCTTCACGTATAATAAAGGGCCCATGGAAACAATGCATGACCAAATCAAAATCAAACGGCCCTCTCTGCTTCTCTCAAGTCAAAACCTCACAGATCTCCCACTTTTCTCTTTCTCACCCACGAAGGAGTTGAGAGGAATGCTGTCTGGTTCGTGACCATTCTTCTGAATCAACCACTGAACAAAATGCCAATAAGTAAATGATCTCGAACCAGGTTTGATTACCCCCAGCTTAACATCATTCCTTTGTGCAGGATAGTTCAATCATCAATAGCAAAGTAACACGTAACTTCTGCAGTTCTTTCTTGTTACTTTTTCATGAGAGTTTCTCTGTTTCTTTTTGATGATTTGATTCTGATCATTTTGTTTGCCTGCCCTACATGTTATAGTTTATGGTCAAGGCGTCAAGCATAAGAGAATTAGCATTTAGCAATCTTCAAAAAGCCTGTCCTAAATATAAGTATTAGAAAAGTTGCAAATGAGTTTTCTACAGCATTGCATGAGATGCAATTAGAGAAAGAAACATTGAAGAGCAAAAGTAGAAGTCATTTGGCTTCACTCCTGCTAGTCTATCTCTCTCTAATTGTATGCTTTGTATTTACTCCCTAAATGCAGAAATTTCAGATTGAGAAAAGTACCAAACCACTGCATAACGCCTTTTGTTTTTGTATGGTAGTCCCTTGTTAACAATATGCAAAGTACTTCAGCTCAGAAAGAATTTTGATTATATATCGAAAAGAGGAATGAAGGATGTGATTGAAGGTTTTGTTTGGCTATATATCTATAATCTGTTTCATGAAGTGCAATGAAAAGAAACTGAGATAACATGATTTCTTCGTAGTTTGGTTGTGGTAGCTACTTTTTGTCTGCCTACCCTTTTCTTCTTTCTAACAAATTCGTTAAAACACAAAGGAGGCGTTAGGGTCAAGTCACGACTGAAAACTGAAAAGGGAAGACCAAATATTAAAAAAAATCAAAGCAAATGGTTCGTCTTTATGTTGAATTTTTGTCAATAGGCTTTGCTTGTGGAGAGCTGCAAAGAATATAGAAATCTTGGACCTTTCACTTTAATTATTTGTTGCATGAGAAATACTCTTTAATTGAAGCACCAAAACCCATCAAAGAAAATTTTTAAATTTTTTTATTTTTTTCAACCTTAAGATTGCTGTCATCATAACCACTTCTCACTCTTACCCCATTCCTCAAATTTTATTGCCATGTTGGCAGGACAAAAAAATTTCGAGAATATTTAGTCTATTTAGAAATAAGTAAATTAAACTAATTATCAACAAATATATAATTATGTGAGATAATTTTTCTTGTGATTTATTATTGACATACTTATATATCTATTCATAATTAGTAACTTCATTAACCTAACTACTTTTATACACGAAGTCATTGATAATATGCTCAAGTTGGATCTTACCATTAGCCTTTTCGTGGGACTATTAGTCCTTTTGTCCCACAATTTACTACAATGAGGCTTTTATGTAGGCTACAATCCCCATGTGAGTATATTATTAACATCTTTTATGATACAATGCAAAGATAGATTTCAACAACCAAGATCCCTCAATTACAAGGATTCGATGTACTGCTCAATTGAGCATTGTTGACTATCCATATTAAATCTAAATGACCCATATCTCATGTTTCTTTTTTTTTTTTTTAACTTCAATCATCATTTTTTTTTTATATTCGCACTTAAAAAACTATTTTTATTTTCCTTTAAAAATAAAAAAATGAGATATTAATCATCTTAATTTGATTTGAACAACCAGTAATACTCAATTGAGCACTACACCGGATTCCGAAATTAATGGGATCCAAAGTGTAGATTTTTATATGTTGAAAAGTACATATATATATATATATATATATATGTGTGTGTGTGTGTGTGTGTATACGTACTTCTTTGACTCTTGGGATTGGTAGGGGTAAATTGAACATTATGCAACTCCACGTTTAGTTTTGATAACAGAGAGATAGAGAAGTAAGTTAAATGAAAGGATTATTGTCTCGGATTAGTAAATCTTTATGAAGTATATGCATAAATATTACAAATGGGTTATATAGGTATGAAATTTTTTTTTGCATGTTTCTCTTAACATTAGGCAAGTTACTTTTCAATGCTTATAAGTAATTATTGACTTTTCCTAAAGTTAGGCTAACTATTAGAGCGAGAACAGGATATAATCTTAGATTCAAGAGAAATCAATGTAATTTACTTTATATTTTTATATGAAATCTTTGTAATGCAAGTGAAACCATGATTGATCAAATGAAAACCAGAGCTCATTTAGTAGTAACTTACATCGTTTCAGTACTTTGGATGCTATAGTTATAAAATATCAAACTATGAAACATTAAGGTATTTAGTTAAAATTTTCACATTTAGTACAATTAAAGTTATAAAGAAATGATTAAATTTTTTATGTTATCTCATAAATGATGATATCCTACGTCATTATGTCTTCAGGCATCTTAGATATATGTCTTCTGAATCTTGACACATCTAATATTATATTGGATTGTCAGATGCAAATATTATGTGCGTTGGAATCCCTCGTCAATATTGTTAGATGTGTTCCCAAATACTGCGTTATATATGCTTTTCTCTGAACTTTGAAAAAGTTCCCCTCAAAAGACTGAAAGAAATTTGGATTTTGTTGGACTTTAGATCCTCTCCTATGCTCCACTGCGGTGCAGCAAAAGTCATTTAAAAAAAATGATTTCTTTTTTGAAATAAAAATGGTGCTGACCCCCTGTTTGGGGTGCACATCACTCTGTTATTCCCAGAAGCAATGCAGAGGATCCTGCCTCATTTTGTTGGTAATCACTATCAAAACCCTTTTGCCTCTCAGCTATCTACACAAATACCCACTTCTAACGAGTTTTTTACTGTAATATTTCTTCTACACATATTTACAGATACTGAGTGATTGACCAATACAAAGATTTATAAACTGGTATGATTAGTTAAGTACTGGGTTTCAGGTACGTCAGAAATGGCTAATGATAAAGAGGCTTTAATCAACATAAAGTACCAACAAGATTAGAGAAACATACAAGAAATAGTAACAAGTATTATTACCTTCCCCCCCCCCCCCCTCTTTTTTTTTTTTTTTTTTGCTCTTTTGGGCAAGATAAAATTCATTACATAGAGAGGCACCATGGCCAGATCAAGGGGATGTAGCAGAGACATCGAATGAAACCATATGGTATCAGCCCACACCTCTAATACAAAGTAAGATAAAAAATCTGAAAAGAAATAAGGCAATACGCCTCACTACAAACCAAATCGGATCATGCAAGAGTCCTCCAAGCACATATCTAAACCACAATACAAGAAAATAAACAATAACTCTAACCAGAAATACAGCTATAACCCCCCCCCCCCCCCCCAAAAAAAAGAAAAAAGAAAAAAAGGCCCTCTTTGTCTAGCATCCACTTCTCTTAGAACCCCTCCAGCTCTAATAGTAGGAGAGTGAGAAACAATATCAAAAGATATAAGGTTCCAAAAGAAAAAGATTGAGACAATGCAGCACCTTGGCCCTGTTCATAGAATTTTATTATTTAATAAGAACCTCAAAATACAAACAGTCTGGCCCTAGAGTTTAGGGGGAGCCAAACAAACGCTCAAATAGCTCTTATGAGAAACGGATTTCATTTTACAAGTTGAAATAAATTACATATGAACATTGTCGCCACTTAAATTACACAAAGCACAAAGCAAGTGAAATAACAAGAACATGCTTTGCAATAGTGACAAGTGTGAAGACTCAATTCTTCATAAATTGAAAAAAGAGGAAAGCAAATCCCACTGAAAACTTTATGACTGACTGCTGATATTCAGATGATCAGATCCACTTGCCCATTTACTTTGATCAAATTTATTTCTCCAATATGCTTGGTCTTGTTATTGAGTTCATAAATGTTACTGCCATCATTCAAGTCACTCCCATCATATATGTTTGTACGGGCATCTTCTTTGTCATTTAACAGAGTGTGATGATTTACCCGAACAAAATCTCCCTTGACCTTATCGCCTTGAGAGAAATTAACAGCAGTGCCATTGCAGTTCTTCCGTCGGCCCAGCTTTGGAGATTTTGCACGAGTGGGTGGCAGCTGGTCCAGAAAAGTTCATATTACCAAACTTGTCATGAACACAAGTCAAGAATTTCATCTAGATGGATTACAGATCAATCTTTTACAATTATTTTGTGCTATTTTAGTTTATTGTTGCTAAAGAGCTTATTATGTCTGAATCTCCTATATACAGCAGCATAAGATATATCTCTCATACCTTTTTCAATTCAACCTTAGGTGGAGGCCCCTCATGGTAAAAACTTGGCATCGGATTTGCTTTAAACATTAAACTCTTCCTCAGCTGCTTGATGTCTGCCTCCATCTCTTCCTTGAATGTTTTAAAATGGATGAAGGAAATAGAGTGAGAAAACATAGCTATAAGCCTATTAAGGGAAAAGAAATGAAATGAAAAACAAATATCTAAGCAGCATAATAGAAGAGACAAATATATATCTTGGTTTTGCAGATATTTGAGAAAATGATGTACCTTGGTCCTTGCTTCACTTTGACTCTTCTCAGCTTCCAGTGCTTGGTGCTTTTCCTCTAATTTTGAATAAAACTATAGTGCAAAATAGCATGAGCATGCACCAATCAGTTTCAGGTAGAAAAGTAACTCCAAACAAATCAAACTTATATACAGATGCTACCTCCTTTCGTTTTTGTGCCCGTTCAGTGCACCGAAATGCTGGCGCTGAAGCAACAGTTGCCCTAGACTTGAATGACCGCACAGATGCTGCAGTTCTATATGTAGTCAAGGAGTAATATCGGATTATCAATTACAAATTCCAAAAGAAAGTAGAAGAACCAGTGCTAGAATAAGAAAATGCATATGAGACTGATTCTGTGACTCTTTGACTGCAAGGTTTAATAGGATACATAGAAGCAACAGAACAACAATCATCCTCATCAGGATGCTTCTTGTTATCAGGATGCAATGGCTTTCTTGACACTGGAAGTGATTCCAACTGCAAATAGCAAGCAGACAGATAGAAGATTCAACACTAACCATAACTAAATAGTAGTCAGAAAGTAAGATCAACCATAAATAATTTTGCATTGGATTAGAGAAAGAAAGTGACCATTTAAATTACTTTAACAAATTTACAATCATGAAGTAGTCTTCATAAGATGGTCGTTCCAATGATGGCTCTTTTCCAAAAGCTTTTAGTTTTAATGGGATAGGCATCAAAAGCATAGGCATAATAAAGTGAGAATGAGCTCATGCTAATTTGATTGGATATCAATACAAGAAATCATGTCTAAAATTTGAGGCTTTACTTCCTTGATATATATATTAAGAGAACTAAGAGAATGGATCTATTTCTGTAATATTTCGAAGTATATAAAGATATCATAGTGGTTCAAGGAACTAGTAGATTCATTGTCAGCATTTACCTTATTCTGTTGGAAAATATTTGGAGTGAGCACATTTTTTTTATTTATCGATTTTCTCTCATGACTTCCCTTGGTATCTTCTGGAACAGAAGGACGCATTACACCAGAGGCACGCTTTTCAGTTGCTAACGCAAATGGTTGTGGAACTGTGTGCTTACTTTGAACATTTCCTGTACATCTACTGTGAAAATTTCCAACAGCAGGCCTTGATCTGTGCTTCACAGCCTTGGTTTTGTGGGATTTTGAACTCTTCTCACTAAGGGCATCCACAAAACTCGAGGCTAACTGCTCTTCACTTTTTTTTATGTTGGACTCATCAGATATCTTAATAGAATTTTCTGTTGTACATTCCTTCACCTCATATTCCTTTGTGCTTTCCTCTGAACTATGGAGTTCAGTACCCACAACTATCTGCTCATAAGACTCAGTAATACTGTGTCGATTAGCACTTTTTTCATGACCTGATTCATGCGAAGTGCCATTTGAATAGACTATCACATGATCTGGCTCCTTGATGATACAAACTTCTGCATCTTCTGTGTCCATTGCACTATAATAGAGAAATGTTAGAATTGAATTGGTTAAGCCACAAGTCATGTAAGCTCTGCATATTTGATTTCATGAGCATAATGTAACATATTTAAGATGTCTAGATCAACATATCACAAAATCATCGTTACTTTCAGTGATAAAAAATCATTCAACTGCAAGAGATTACAAATCACAGTATTCAAATGCGAACTACAATGGAACTTTTATGATGCTGAATGAAAAAATAATGGAAATGAAAAAGAAAGAAAAAAAAAATAGACACAACCTTACACTCTCTTGAAATAAGAATATACACGTGTGTAAAAATGAAAACAAGAGAGAATGGCAGGACAAACTGGAGTAGTTTAAATCACTCTGTTTTTTGTCTTGTCAACAACATATCAGAAACGTAGTACAATATTTGATAAATACAAATGCACAGATATATACAGTAAGAAAGGACCAAGCCATTAGAGCTGAATGTAAAAAGCATTCATTTGACGGTAATAAAGGGGGCAGTAATGATTTGTAGATGGAAGTAAAGTAAATTCAGCATAAACAATAAACAGCAGAGGCAAAGAACTCTTAAATTTTGTTTCAAAGAAGAAAATGATCAAGGATTGAGTACAGAATAAAAAATGTCATCTATTTCTTCATAGCAAATAAAAATTTGAGTCATAGCTTCAGAGTTAACATAGTAGTATATCTTATTATCAAAAAAAGAAAAAACACTTGTATAATCTCTATGTTTTTCTTTTATCTGCCATTCTAGATCTCTTAAAAAGCATAAAAACCAAAGAAACCAACAAAAGCTTGTTACCTTGTTAATAGGTTGTTCCTCTTCCAATGAAATTTTAAAACGTAATCATAAATGTACTAACTAAAATGATAATTTTTGGCACCCACTTTTTATTAACTTCTGCCAACATCAAGAATCCTGCTATCACTTTTCGTCAAGTCAATAAGATAAACCCTTCTGTCTCATCAAAAAGTGGAAGAAAGAGATAAAATATTATATGAAATGCAAAAGCCCTGACAAATTCAGAAGGCATTATGAAGCATATATATTGTTTAACCTAATGTACAAGAAATAGAATCCATAGTATTCCTAATGCCAGAGAGGAAAAGCCACAAAGGCACTCAAAGAAAGGTCAAAAATCAGAAATAGAAAGCACTGGAGTTGTAGACATGTATTTACAACCAAGGATTAAGAATGATAATTCCAACATAACAACTCAACTATATCCGATAAACAATCATAAAGTCAGGAAAAAATAAAGACAAGTCTTATATAGCAAGGAAAATAATAATTGCCCTGTGGCCCAGACGCAATTTGCATCAAATTCCAAGATGCAAGAAATCATACCAGGGCATAAAATCTGAAAGGGATTAAAAAAAACTTTACCAAAAAACATTAAATATAAACAAATTTAACATAATTGAAACGGAATTATCTCAAGCTCAAAAACCACTATAGAAAATAGCTCATATTTGGGCGTTTCACCCTCAAATTCAATAACATACAAATTGCACATCGGAAAAACGACTATAACTTGAGCTAAAATAAATGCAAAAGGATACACTGCAAAGTGAAAATCCAAAGGAATACATTACTTCCGAAACTGGATCCGACCGTTCAAAATTTAAATGAGAAAAATGCTGGGCCAGAGCTAAAAATGGAACTCTGACACTTACCTACGTTTTAAAAACAATGCATAATCTCCATAATATTCCTTCACTTACATTTTTCCCATCAGCCAAATAAAGCTTCATTTCAAGAGCATTAACCTAAAAGGTCAAAGACCCAATCACAAAAATTTTAAAAGAAAAAAAAAAAAGCATCTAAGGGTAATCTCCGGAAAACAAATTTACAGAAAAATCAGACAGAGACAAGATCTATAAGCCAAATGCATGTCCGAATTAAGAATCCGCATTTCATGCATAAATGAAGAGAATGCTACGGAGAGAGCAGAGAGAGGGGAAGGTAGCGAATCATTCACCTTTTCAGTCCGATCTGGGAAGAACTGCAAAGTGTATTGTGTGTGCCTGATGGAGCCCCGTACGATGCATTTGCTGTGAAATGTGCTGTGTCGCGCGTTTGATTTTATTTTTGCCTGTTTTAAATATATACGCTGTGTCCCGTCGGTCAGACGCCGTTTGTTCACGGAGGGGAATAATTTGGATTTCGTCACAACTTTCTAAAAATAACAAATAAAGTTCACCCAAAAAAATAATAATAAATAAATAATTTAAAAACTTTTTTTTCATAAATGAAACTTTCTTCGTGATAGTATTAATTTTGAAATCTTAAAACCATAGACATTTAAAACCCAAAAAATTATAAGTTTCAAAACATATATTTTGTTATATATATATATAATTCTGAGTTGGCCAAAGTAATTATTTTAAAAAATTCTAATCGCCACCAAGCTTGCATTGAAAATATCTTTTAAAGTATGTGTAGATTACTCTCTTAAAACAATATTTTTTTCTTCTTTAAGAGATGTCTAAACTAGACAATTCTCTCATATGTTTTAAAAATATACTCTTATTCCCTTAAAATCAAAATATGAATAAAATATTCACAAGAATAATATCAATTTTTTTAAAAAATAAATGACTTATTAATAAGTATTTTCAAACTTTATTTCGGGATTATTTATTTTGGGTTGAGAACCACAAATTTAATTAATTCCAAAGCATTATTAAATTTAAGACATTACTTATGTTGAAATACATATTTAATGCAAATGTTGTTCTTAAAATTAAATTATTATCTATAAATTAGTGAAATATAAAATATTTTTTTGTGAATTTATTCTTTATTTTTAATAATTTATTATTTTATCAAATGATCTTATAATTTGTTTAATTTATAAACTTGATTTTTTTATATTGATCATATAAGTAATAGATATAGGAATATTTTTGTTAAAATAAGAGTAATTATAATTTATTTTTTGTTGCATAGAAAATAAGTGTAGTACATCTTTTGTATTCATAGGAGTAGAAGGCATGTTTTTAAAATAGTGGGGAGTGTTATATAATTTGGATATTTCTTATGGAATGAAAGAATAATTTACCCTTATTTATAATGAATTTAAAACTAAAAATTCTATATATCATTCTTTTTTTTTTTTTGAGTGATGATACTGTCTTCTTTAGTTATGACACAATAATTATTAAATATTACTAAATATATAACAATATTTTGCCTATTTAAATATATTATTATTATTATTATTACTTTGATTAATTAAAAAATTAATTTGTTAAGAGCCATTAATTATTACATAAATTAAGTTAAGTAATTATTTAATAAAATATTATTATATATTTAATAATAATTGTGTTACAACTAAACAACATGAGCTTATCCAACAAATAGTATCATCAATCTTTTTTTTTATCTGTAAAGAAAGTTACATTCATTTTTCATGATATAATATCTCAAAGGTTTTAATAAGATCTTGAATATGGTAGATTTCATTACTCTTCCGGATGGACATTACTCAAAACTTTAATACTCATTCACTATTAACATTAGAGTAATACGACAGATATTTCCAATTAAACTAAAAATTATAAAATATTTTTATCAAATTTATGTTGTTTTCAGTTTTAATTATACACTTTAATATTTGATTAATTAAATTTGGCTTAAATTATATGAAGTTGAACACAAAGTGATCATAGTGCAAAAAAAAAGGTCAAATAATTTGAGGATAAATTTTCTTTCTCTGCTAGAAAATGTCTAAATTACAAGGCTCTTCTCTCAGTTTTGCAAATATACAATCCTCTCCTTTGAAATAAAAAAATACATTACATTTACTTCTTTTGCAATAAGAAATAAATTATAATTACACTTATTTTAACAAAAATATCCTTATGTCTATTTTTTATATATCATAACAAGTATTAAATATGTCTTTGACTATTATAAAATAGTCAATTTTATAAATTAACCATATTTTAAAAATTGTTTATAAAAAAATTATTAGAAACAAAGACCATATTACCAAATTTTTTTTTTAAAGTTCACTAACTTATAGATACTGATTTAATTTTAAGAACAAAATTTGTATTAATTACATATTAATAAACATAAGTGTTTTCATAAATTTAATAAAGTTTTAGAATAAATTAAATTTATAGTTCTTAACCCATAATAAATAACATTAAAATAAAAGTTTAAAAATATTTTTAATTAAAAAATTAATATTATTCTTAAAGGTATTTTGGTCATATTTTATTTTTAGGAAGATAAATATATATTTTTAAGATAGAGAGAAGCACCATATAATTCGAACATTTCACAGAAAAAAAAAAAGAATAATTTACCTTATAAGTAAATGTGTATGGAAAAGTATTTATGGTGTATGGGTGAGTAGGTAGTTCCTTCTTTATGATTTCATTCTCTTCTTTTTTGTTCGGCTTGCCTTCCTTCTAAAATATTCATGTTGGCTTCTAAAATTAAGAAAATGATATATAATGAAAATTAGATCTTTTATAATCATATAGTTATGTAGTTAGTGACATAAAAAAGAAAAAGTGTCTATAAAACCCATTTCATCTTTTCATACTTATTCTTTTTTTTTAAATCTCTTTTTAACTATACCATACACAGTTGATTTATAATTACAAAAGATCAATACTCTAATAATGGAAGGCAAACCAGTTTATGCCAAAACATTTCTTTCTTATAAGATAGGAGAGTAACTAGGCAAGCCCCACCTCAGTATACTTAGCCCGGATGTGCTATTATATATGATCAAGTGCTAAAACAACTCAAACATAGCTTAGACAGCCCCAAAAAAACTGCTTAACTAACAAATTTTAGTGCTCGAATATCATGAATTGGTTCGACTTATAACTAAATCGGAAGGTGTAAGCAAGTTAATTAGTCGATAAGTTTTCGTGCAGTATGTATAAAAATTGAAGTTTCAATCGCTCTTTTACTTGATTTATAAAAATTAATTGGTTCTACGTCAAAAAATTCTGATAAAAGTAAGCTCAAAATATATTTTAAGGACCTTAAAAATTATAATTAAGGATTTTAAATTGAAGATATTTATATAAAAAGATCTTAAATTTTGAAACTATTCTTAAAGAATTAAATATTAAAAATTTAAATTATGTAAAAAAACCATAATTCAAAATTTCAAGTTAAAAATTTTTGTTCTTAGATTCTTTAAAATATTTTTAAAATATAAAATTGATTAATATAAATATTTTTAATTTGAAATCTTAAATTATAATTTTTGCTATATTTAAAGTAATAGCTTTTAAAAGTTCGTTAAAATAGTTTTAAATTGAAAGAGTAGTTAACTCAAACGTAAATCTTGACATCTTGAATTAGGCATGTAGTAGACTTAAATTTGATCAAATCCTAGCCTAGCCAATCAGAATCATATTCCAATCAAATGGAAGTGAATTTTGTTCAAATGAAAAGTTAAATTATATAGAATTTTTTAAATTTTGAGTTATATATAAATAAGTTTATAAATTTTTAAAATTTAATAATAAATTCTCTTAAACTTTTAAATTCATACAGATAGCTGTTATTAATTATTTTGTTATTTTATTAAAATTGATCAAATCCTAATCTAGCCAATCAAAATCATATTCCAATCAAATGGAAGTGAATTCTGTCCAAATGAAAAGTTAAATTATATAAATGTTTTTAAATTTTGAGTTATGTATAAATAAATTTATAAATTTTTAAAATTTGATAATAAATTCACTTAAATTTTTAAATTTATATAGATAACTATCTACTATTAATTATTTCGTTATTTTATTAACAAAACATGACATATCAGTAATAAGAAACTTTTTCTAAACTTTTATTTTTTGTATAAATAACTTTTTAAATTTTAAACTATGTGTAGAAATCCTTAAGCTTTAGGTTATGCACATATAACTCCATTAACATATTATGTTTTGTTATTAAAATAATGAACTATTTAATGGTGATGGATTATCTACATAAATATAAAAGTTTAAGGGGATTTATTATTAATTTTTAAAAGCCAATAAAATTTTTTGTATATAATTTAAAGTTCAAGAAAAGCATATGTAATTTGGCATAAATAAAAGTGATATTTGGACCAATTTCCATTTATTCAAATTTGTATTAGTCTATCCTTATAAATTCTAAATGATTTGAGACTTGTGTCATGCGTGCTTGTACAAATTTCTTTTTTCTAAGCCTTAAAATAACATTAATTGCTTTAATTAACGTTAGAATCGTTGTTAGAATGGTAATTTAGAAGTAAATTTAGCAAATAAAACACCTTCACAAACATTTTGAGATTTCAAATTTATTGGTTTTTTTTTTTTTTGAGCACTGGGAGGATTCCTTGTATTAGATATCGCTCTTTTGAAGTAGTAATGTTTGATAAGTCCACCTTTAAACTCTTTTAATAATTTTATTTTATATAATAGAAATATTTATATTTGAAAATATTATTAGTTATTAAAGAATAATAGTTATATTCAAAATAAATCTTATTGCATAATTTCTACAATCAAAATAAATTTTGAATAAAATAATCAATTAATATTTACATATTTACTAACACTTTAAATTTAGGATAATTTTTTTCCTCTCGGGGGATACTTAAATTAAAAAGTTTTCTCTTTTCATTATAAAAGTATACACAAACATTTTTTAAAGGTAAAATACAACTAAAATATCTTCAAGAATAACATTGATTTTTTTATTAAAAATATGATTTATCAAAATATATTTTTAAATTATTAATTTAATATTATTTATTTGTATTAAAAAGTATATGCTAAATTTATTCTAAATTTAAAATTGACTATTTTATATTGATCAAATATATTATTTATTATATTATACAAATAATAAATATAAAAATATTTTGATTAAAATAAATATAATTGTAACTTATTTTTCATTACAAGAGGAGCAATATCTTCTGATTTAAAAGAAAAAAGAGTGTAACTTTTTAAAATAAAAGAAGACCTGTAATTGAGACATTTCTTAGAAGAAAGAGTATACTTTGCTTTTAAATTTAAAATAAAAGAATATCTCTTTAAAATATATTTCTTATATTTAATTATAATTACCTTTTCTATAAAGATGTTGTATGGAATTATTAAAAAGGAAAACTTAAAACCTCCTCCCCCACCCCCAGCCCCCAAAAGAAAAAAAACATTTCAACAACGGTCCCTAACAAGTATGACTGTAGAATTTTGCCTAGTAAACACACATCAAAGATATTTTTTAAAGAAATTACTTCAAATTCTTAAGTTATTATGAAAATTGATAAAGGTACACCTAGAAACTTTGAAGTTAACAGCCTTCTCTGTGTTAAAGTGGAGATGAGAGGGACAAAGAATATTAGACTTGGCAAAAGAGTGTCCCACGATATATTCATTTAAGAAGAAATGTCCCCATCTATCCAGCTAAGCGTATTCTTTTTAATTAATTTCACAGTTTGAGCATAATTGGCATATCTTTAGGTTAATTTTAGAAGCATTAATTTCAAATTCACAATGATGTTCATATCTTTGCAGAAAAGCAAGCCAAGAAAAGACATCTTATCTAAATTATTGCTTAGACTTCATCCTTGACTGTTCTTGCTTAACCTTTGATGAAGCCCTCACACCCTCCTATTAATTAATTATTAAATACATGTTAGACAACTCATTGACCAACTTTCGTTTCATATTTTAATCATAATATATATATAATTTGAGGTCACTAATTGTGGTTGGAGGAATATAATTAATTAACCAAATATCTTAATTTCAAATTTTCTGTTGTAATGCCAAAAAAAAAATGAATTGTCAATAAACTCATAGTTTATATGAAATTAAATTGAGATAATTTTGATGCCGATATTTTTTATCCCAACAATTTGTCCTTTCTTTGCTTTCTCATCTCAAATCAATGATGTGTAAAAGGGAAAAAAAATATATGAACTAATTTTACTCCATTTTTATCATTTTCTTCAAAGATTAATGGAAACAAGCCTCCACCCCCTTCCCGCCGAAAAAATGTGTATATTCATGATTTATTGATTTTTAAAAAACAAGACTCCGTTTAACTAATCATAGGTTAAGAATTTTCTTAATGAATACGGTAAAAATAAAGAGAGTTAACTAATTCTTTAATTGCTGAATATGTTTCGAAATTTGTATATAATAATAAAATATTGCTTATCAAATATTTTTTTGGTGCATCTAATGATTAAGAGTTGAAGTTTTCTATAAACCTGTCCTAAAAATTATAGGTTTAACGGCTCGTTCTGCACACATTTAAGAGGGAAAAGGGGGGGGGGGGGAAGTAACGAAGGTGTAGATAAAAATATATTAAAAAAGGAAAATAAAGAAAGAGACAATATTAAAATTGAAAAATAATCTATACATTATCGCATTGTATTGTACCTCACTGTAAAATATATTTATATATAGCTTTAGATTTTTTTTTGTTTAATTAAATAGCTCGAAATGTCTTGAAAAAAATATTCCAAGTAAACTTTTATTTCAATATTCACTTTGTTTAATTATATAAAAATAAGTAAATTATATAAGTGTCCCTTAAAATTTAATTAAATTACGCGTAATATTCTTATTATTTAAAAAATATTACCTAGTTCTATTAATGTTATATATATATTACAAAACATCCATTCTAATTTACATTTTTATTAATGAAGCTAACTTTATATATGCACATTATGCATATCTTTCAAAAATAAAATTATTTAAATGTTTTTATTGTCATATTAAAAATAAATTTATAGTCTTATGTGAAAGTTTAATATCAACTATGTTACATTTACTATCAACTATGAATAAAATTACAATCTCATATTATATAAATAATTAACTGTATTAATAGAAAATAAATAAAAGAAGAGATTTTTGCAACATAAATCAAATATTATAAGAGTCTAATAATATTTTTAAAATAAAAGAAGTATCATATATGGTTTAACCAAATCTTAGTAAATGTCAATATAATTTACTCTTAAAAAATATCACATAACTTTAGGCACACAAAAAAAAGGCATCATATCATTTTGAACATTTATTATTATTTTTTCTTGGTTTGTCTCTTACATATATATTTTGATCCACAATTATTTATTTATGAGTTTTATGCGGTTGTGTCTATATTTGAGATTTGTTTTCTTCATTTATATTTCGTTTGAATTGTTTTATCTGAAATTTTATGTTAAATTCATATTCTCCTACTGCAGTTATATATTCTAATCGTATATCTAGTTGTATTTTTTTTTTGGCTTAGAATGTAGCTTTTTAACGTAACAATTGATCATTTTATTAAGGCAAAAAATATACTCTTTGATTTTATTTGAGGTTTCACTTTCGTCGTTTAATAATTCTAATTTTATCATTTAACTTTATTTTAAAATTCACTTTCATCCTTTAATTTTATTTGGTTTCATTTTGGTCATTTAACTTTATCTTAAGTTATTTTTTTTTTCAATTTGGTCTCTTAATTAACTTTAAAAAATTATTCAAAATTTTCATTCTTTTTGACACTGGCAAATTAAAATCCAAGTTAATTAGTAAGTGGTTATCAAAGTTAAGCTATTAATGAATTACATACAAATTTTTCATTGAACAACTTAATAATGCTAAAGAAAAAGAAATATTGGAAGAACCTACATAAGTTAAGAGATTAAATAGAAACAAAATAAAATTAAGGGAATAAAATTGAAAACAAAGATAAAGTTAAGGGATTATATTAAAATAAAATAAAATTAAGAGAATAAAGTTAAAAGATAAAAGTAAAATTTGAGATAAAATTAAAAGATAAAAAAATATATTTTAACCTTCTTTTTTTTTTTAATGACATGGTAAGAAGTAGAGCTTTTTTACTATCTTAATAATATATTGAGTTATAAATTAAAAATGAAGACAAAGTGAAAGGACAGTGAATTGAAGAGATACACACACACACACATATATATATATATATATATATAATACTTTAACACTCACTATGTATTTTTCGGTAGGACACTCGCAAGATTTTCATTAATGAAAACCTAAACAAACAAGATAAAAAAAAAACAAGAAAAGAAATATTTAAAGGAAAGTCAATTGAGAGTGGGACTTAGTACTCACCATTTCGAATGAGTCAATTACAGGGGGGAAAGGAAAAGACGTGCGGATAAACACAAGAAATGATTGCTGGAAAGAGGTTGAAGTCAAAATCAAAAGTTGAGAGATCACGTTAGAATGATTTAAAAAAAGGGGGGAAAAAAGGATCCAACTACCAATTAATAATAATAATAATAATAATAATAATAATAATAATAAAGACACAAAACATAAGTGTGGATAATAAGAGTATGTTTGGCATATCGTATAAGATTTGATAATATAAAATAAAATATAAAGTTATGAAACCCATTAGGATGATTTATGAAAAGATTTTTTTTTTGATCCAACTACTAATATAGATAGATCAATAACTCTAAAGGTAGGTATGGTAGCGTCTTTGAACAATTTTTTAATGAATTTTAAAATTTAGATATGGATAATTTACTTTTAATTATACTAAAAGGTAAAATAATTAAAATACACGTAAATTAACTAAATAAATATATTAGTACACTAACGTGCAGAATGTTAATGAAAGTGGACGGAGAACAGTCACGTCCATTTCTTTGATGAAAGATCCATCTTAGTCTATATAAAACATTTGTATAAGATGTTGGAGTAGTTTGAAAAGAAAACTAAAGGGACAAAGTCCCACATTGAATAAAAACAACAACCCATAAGCCTATATAAGAAGGGAGATATAACACATGTCAAATAGTGCTTTGAAGGATGAAGTGGATTTAAATATTAATTATATAATTAATATTTAAACACTTAGCACTTAGCACTTGGCACGTGGCGCGTTCGTGAGCATTGGATCAAAATAGATCTAATGGTCTGTATCTGGTCAAATTGTTTTAATAATAATAATTAAAAAAAAAAAAAAAACCGATTTCAATTTAATTTATATACGTTTTTATCTTCAAAATTAGAAATTGATTTCGGTTTAATTGCCAACGTTTAAAAAATTGATTATTCTTTAATCACAATTAAAAGTTCAGTTTCATACTCCTTCAATACAAAGGAGGCAGACCAGAAAACACTCATACAGAACAATATATCTCTCTTCTAAAATCAAAAAGAAAAACTCTCTCTATTTTTCGTACTGCACAAAGGAGATATCTGTAGTTGCTGATAGAAATCTCTGGTGCTTAGGATAAATCCTAGGGGTGGTTCGCTGAAACCCAGCAGCAAACTAGTGGGGGCGAATAACACCTTAAGGATAGTGTGTTGTCACACGTTTCTGAGCACTAACCAATCCATCCTCTACTCACGAATATTTCAAAAAATTCAACAATCTTAAGGTGTTATTGCTAGAGATGGAAACTGCTCAGGAATCAGCTTTCAAGGTCATGAACCAGGATTTCATCAAGCTTGATCGTTTTGATGGAACGAATTTTAACAGGTGGAAAGACAAGATGACATTCCTACTGACAGCCATGAAAATTTCGTACTTGTTGGATCCTACTCTGAAGCCTCTTGATGCTCCTAAAGATGACGACAGTGAAGCTGTTAAGAATGCTCAAAGGAAGAGATCAGAGGACGAGGTTCTATGTCGTGGCCATATCCTCAACACATTATCCAACCGGCTGTATGACCTGTACTCATCCATGACATCTCCAAAAGAGATCTGGGACGCACTGGAAGCCAAATACAATACAGAAAAGCAAGGGACAGATAAGTTTTTAATTATGCAATATTTTGACTACAAATTACAAGATGCTGTTAACCTTTTAGATCAAGTTCATGATCTACAGATTATAGTTTCAAAATTGAAAGATATAAAAGTGGACATTCCAGAATCTGTGCAAGTGGGTGCCATTATTGCCAAATTACCCCCAAACTGGCATGATTACAGAAAAAAATTACTGCACACCACAGAAAGCTTTACTCTGGATCAGATTCTAAAACATTTAAGGATTGAACAAGAAACCCGAATTTTACAAAAGAAGCATTTAGAATCTGAATCTAAAGTGAATTATGTGGCTGTTGCAGGGAATAAGTACCAGAATTTTTCTGGGAGCAATAACAGTAGCAAAAGGAAGAACCCAGATTCTTCAGCCTTTAATCCAGGAAAGCAATTCAAGACTTTAAAGTCCTGCTTTGTTTGTGGAAAGAAGGGACATTTAAAGAAAGATTGCAGATACAAGAAAAGGGCAAAGAACGAAAATGCTAATAGTGCAAACATGGTGGATACAGAATTTACTGAAGTAATTGCCATGGTTTCTGATTTGCATATTAGTACTGTTTCTGAGGTGAATATGGCAGCTACTGCAAAGTCATTTGACTGGTGGTATGATTCTGGAGCAACGATTCATGTCTGTCATGACAAGAATCAGTTCAAGAATTATGAAATTGCTGAACAAGGACAACATGTCATTGTGGGCAATGGTAATACAGCAAGTGTACTTGGAAAAGGCAGTGTGGAATTGCAATTCACCTCTGGAAAAAAGCTAATTTTGCAAAATGTTCTTCATGTTCCAGATATGAAGAAGAATCTTGTATCTGCAAGTGTGCTGTCTGCAAAAGGATTAAAAGCTGTTATAGAATCTGATAAGATTATTGTCTCTAAGAATGGGGTGTTTGTAGGCAAGGGCTATGCTTGTGATGGAATGTTCAAATTAAGCATTAATAAGAATTATTCAGTTTCTGTTTACATGCTTGACCATTCTTTTTCATTGTGGCATGATAGATTAGGACATGTTAATTATAAAACAATGAATTATATGACTAAAAATGGTTTAATTTCATGCCAAAATAATAAAGATAAAAAATGTGAAATATGTGTGCAAGCTAAAATGGTTAAGAAACCTTTTCCTTCTGTTAGTAGAAGTTCAGAAAATTTAGAACTTGTACATTCTGACATTTGTGAATTGAACAGCGTTTTAACAAGAGGAGGAAATAGATATTTCATAACTTTTATAGATAATTTTTCAAGATTTACTCATGTTTATTTAATGAAAACAAAAGATCAAGCTTTTGAAATGTTTTTAAATTATAAGTCTGTTGTTGAAAATCAAAAAGGAAAGAAAATTAAAATTTTAAGGAGTGATAGAGGAGGAGAATATTTCTCTACAGAATTTACAAATTTTTGCGAAAATAATGGGATTATTCACCAAACAAGTGCTCCTTATACACCTCAACAAAATGGCTTAGCAGAAAGAAAGAATAGAACTTTAGTAGAAATGGTAAATGCAATGATTTTGAATGCAAAAACTCCTATAAACTTGTGGGGTGAAGCTTTGTTAACTGCTAACCATATTTTGAATAGAGTTTTTTCAAAACCAATAAATTGTACTCCTTATGAGTTGTGGAAAGGTAGAAAACCAAATCTAAATTATCTTAGAATTTGGGGATGTCTTGCATTTTATAGAATTCCTGAACATAAAAGAACTAAATTAGGACCAAGAGCTTTAAAAAGTATTTTTGTGGGATATGCAGAAAATTCAAAAGCATATAGACTCTTGGATATTAATTCTAATGTAATTGTGGAATCAAGAGATGTGGAATTTTTTGAAGATAAATTTATTACAGATTCTTTATCAACAGAATTATTTTCAAGTCATAAAGATAATGAATCTCCATCTGTTAGAAATGGATTAGAAGAGTCTCAATTAGAAATTGAACCAAGAAGGAGTCAAAGAGTTAGAAAAGAAAAACATTTAGATTCTGATTTTGTCAATAGTCAAGCAATTGTTTTTCTAGTAGAAGGTGATAGGAATATTGTAATAAGACAAATTCCTATTGTATTAAATGTTGAAGAAGATCCTAAAACATATACAGAAGCGATAATGTCTAGAGATTCTAGTTTCTGGAAAGAAGCAATTAATGATGAAATGGAATCTTTATTGTCAAACAAAACTTGGGAATTGGTTGATTTACCTGAAGGGTCTAAATCTATTGGTTGCAAATGGATTTTTAGACGTAAATATAATACTGATGGGTCTATACAAACTTTTAAAGCAAGATTGGTTGCCAAAGGATTTAAACAAAAAGAAGGAATTGATTATTTTGATACATATGCACCTGTTGCTAGAGTAACTTCTATCAGAGTTTTATTTGCTTTGGCATCAATTAATAACTTGTTTGTGCATCAAATGGATGTTAAAACTGCATTTTTAAATGGAGACTTGCAAGAAGAAGTTTATATGGAACAACCAGAAGGGTTTGTACTTCCTGGAAATGAAAAGAAAGTTTGCAAATTGATTAGGTCATTGTATGGTTTAAAACAAGCACCGAAACAATGGCATGAAAAGTTTGATTCTGTTGTTTTGTCTCATGGTTTTAATCATAATAGTGCAGACAAGTGTGTTTATTTGAAATTCACAAATGAATATGGTGTCATTATCTGTTTGTATGTGGACGACATGTTAATCTTTGGAACTAACATGATTGCAATAAATGAAACTAAGAAGTTTCTATTCTCACAATTTAGAATGAAAGATCTTGGAGAGGTAGACACTATCTTAGGGATTAAAATTAAGAAACATAGTGGGGGTTTTGCTCTTAATCAATCTCACTATGTTAAGAAAATTTTGGATAAATTTCAACATTTAAATGTAAAAGAAGCAAACACTCCTTATGATTCTTCACATAGTTTAAATGAGAATGACAATAGGGCAGTAGCACAATTAGAATATGCAAGTGCCATTGGAAGTCTAATGTATGCAATGCATTGTACTAGACCTGATATAGCTTTTGCAGTTTGTAAACTTTCAAGATTTACAAGTAATCCAGGTACAGAACATTGGAAAGCAATTGCAAGAATCCTAGGATACCTAAAGAAAACAATCAATCTAGGATTATTTTACAACAATTTTCCAGCAGTGTTGGAAGGATATACTGATGCTAGTTGGATAACTAATGTAAGTGATAATAAATCAACTTCAGGGTGGATTTTTACACTAGCAGGAGGAGCCATCTCCTGGGCATCAAAGAAACAGACTTGTATAAGTCATTCTACGATGGAATCAGAGTTTGTTGCCTTAGCATCTGCATGTAAAGAGGGAGAATGGCTGAGGAACTTGTTATTGGAAATAAAGCTGTGGCCACAGCCGATGCCAGCCATATCTTTACATTGTGACAGTGAGGCTACTATGTCTAGGGCTTTTAATAAAGTTTACAATGGTAAATCTAGACATATAAGTCTAAGGCATGAGTATGTCAGACAACTGATCTCTGATGGAATTATAACAATTCAGTATGTGAAAACAAGTGAAAACTTGGCTGATCCTTTTACAAAAGGACTTAATAAAGAGTTAGTTAACAAAACATCAAAAGGAATGGGATTGAAACCCCTTAACATCAGTCACTAGTAATAGAAACCCAACCTTTAACTGGACCAAATCTTGTTTAGAGGTTCAATGGGTAAAAACAAGTTACTAATAAGTGACTGGGCACTAGAGAATTTGTATAACCATTCCAGGTCTAGTGCATATATAAGAACTTAAGTGTTCAGGGTGAGTCAAACTCTTAATGAATTCAAGGAAGCCTAAAAGGCTTAAAGGAAATTCACCTATATGAACATAAAGAGTGGTGCCGCTCTTACAAGAATTTGGGGGTAATTCTTGAAATGTTCATGAAAAGCCTAGGATGAGCACATGGCCATTAAAGTGCGGAGAATAAATACGTGCAGTACAGATAAATATAAGGATATGTGTGTGGTATTTCCGGTATTAACACTAGAATTGTGGTTCAATGCGCTCAAGCAACCATCAATTTGTTAATACTTTGAAGTGTTTACACTAATAATAGGTTCAAGTTGAAAGACACCTATTTTATGCATATTCTTATGAATTAGAGAGGATACTTAGTTTTCTTTTAAACTAAGTGGGGGATTGTTGGAGTAGTTTGAAAAGAAAACTAAAGGGACAAAGTCCCACATTGAATAAAAACAACAACCCATAAGCCTATATAAGAAGGGAGATATAACACATGTCAAATAGTGCTTTGAAGGATGAAGTGGATTTAAATATTAATTATATAATTAATATTTAAACACTTAGCACTTAGCACTTGGCACGTGGCGCGTTCGTGAGCATTGGATCAAAATAGATCTAATGGTCTGTATCTGGTCAAATTGTTTTAATAATAATAATTAAAAAAAAAAAAAAAAAACCGATTTCAATTTAATTTATATACGTTTTTATCTTCAAAATTAGAAATTGATTTCGGTTTAATTGCCAACGTTTAAAAAATTGATTATTCTTTAATCACAATTAAAAGTTCAGTTTCATACTCCTTCAATACAAAGGAGGCAGACCAGAAAACACTCATACAGAACAATATATCTCTCTTCTAAAATCAAAAAGAAAAACTCTCTCTATTTTTCGTACTGCACAAAGGAGATATCTGTAGTTGCTGATAGAAATCTCTGGTGCTTAGGATAAATCCTAGGGGTGGTTCGCTGAAACCCAGCAGCAAACTAGTGGGGGCGAATAACACCTTAAGGATAGTGTGTTGTCACACGTTTCTGAGCACTAACCAATCCATCCTCTACTCACGAATATTTCAAAAAATTCAACATAAGATAGTGCTAACTCATTCATTCTCGAGCTTTTTACTTGACTACTTAAGAGGAAAATGATTGAATTCTACAAATGATGGATATTGTGATCTCCTGAGTCATGATAACCTGACATAAAGAAAAATACAATTAAAATAATTAATTTTAGGAACAAATGTTGTATTTTCGTTTCTCTATTATTATAGCATAAAAATATTGCTATATTAATGGAATAAATATGGCTGATTACTCTTTTTCAAGCTTTAATTTTGGCAATACGTGACAAGAGGAGCAAGGAGAGCAAGTTTTTCATAAGGACATAGTAGAGGTGTTTTAACCTCCCTGAAAGAGGGCCGCCTCCTTTTTTATTTTTATTCTTTTAATTTTACACATTCTTGTTGAGGCGACACTGTGTTATCTTAGCAAAAGGGTTTTTTTCTTTTGGGCACCGATATTGTAGAGCATGATACATAATGTTTATATGAATAAATTTTAACTATTATATGATATATATACACACACACTATTTGAAAGAAATCTAATAAGCATTTTTTTATAATAATGTAATAAGCATTTATATGTATAAAAAAATATAACACATTGAATTATAGTCAATAATGTTTATGGCGCTGTTTGGGTAACACCACTATGCTTGTATAACATGAAATAAAGGTGTATTTCTTCTCTCTCTCTCTATATATATATATATCATATTTTATATGGTCTATCTTAAAGGTTAACATCCTAGGAATTATATGATTGATTTCAAGTTTAAAATAAACATAAAATCCATTAATAATTTGATATCAATGATAAATAAGATACTTTAGGAAACCTAGGTGAGGAGAAATTAAAAATGTTGAAAAAAAAGAAAAGTTTTTTAGAAAAGTATTTTAATAAAATGTTAAAGGCAGGTTGACATATTAAACAATAAAAAGAAATATCTTAAGTAGAATTTAGAAAGAGTACATACCATACGGAGAAAATAAATATCACTTAATATATTTTATTATAACCAACTACTTTTTTTTATTTAGTGTAGAGTTATATGTAAACTTTATTTTTTGAGGGGCTATATGTAAAGTTTATTCTTTTAAGGAATCAAAATATTAAAAAAAAAATCTATATACATATAAAAAATTTCCAAAAAGTTAAGGGTTAGGTGACAAGGCACTTGCACCTAACAAGGAGGATGAATTGAGTGTTTTCCAAAGCTTAAATTATTTTTTAAAATACTTATTATTGAGAATATTTTGAAAAGTATAAAGAAAAAACAACAATTACATCAATTACTAAATACTTTATGTTTATGTTTGGAGTATAAAAAATATAATTTTTATTCAAAAAGCATAGCACTTAACAATATATAGAAGTCTTTAGTACAACAACTTAATTTCAAACAAATTAGAACAATCTAGCAATCCCTTCTACAATTGTTTGTTTTAAAATGGATGAAGAAAAATGTATCAAGCTATAAATGATATATCAATATTATTCGTTGATCTATATGTAAAATATCAATATTAAAATAAAGCATCAAGCAAATAACTTAGAATGTAAAGAGTTAAAAACAAAGAGAAAAACAAGTTCAAGATTTATCATAATTTAACTCCGATCTAAGCCTAACTCTAGTAGCCAAGCTTCTATTATAAATGTCTCCACTGATTTTACACATTTAGTGAGTACTTGTATGGCCTTTATAATCTCCTTATTCAACCTAGAGATGTCACACTCTCTCTAAATCTAAATATACCTACTATTTCTCAAAAAATACACTCCAAGAACTTTTTTCTACTCTTGTCTGTCCTCACAAGGGAAATTACTACCTTTCCTTTACAAGCCCTTAAATGAAAAAGATTGCTCAAATAATTTATCTCTAAAATATAGATATACAAGATAAAGCTTTAATAACTAATTAATTAAGCAAGTTTTGGCTCATTGATGTTGATTTCTTTTCCTAGGACCTTAAAACAAGCTAAAGATCATATTATAATAATTGGTTTTACTTCAAAGTGTGTTTGGAAGGTCATATGTATGAGGTTATATGAAAACTAGCTATTAGACACACAAAAAAGCTATTGTACATTTTTCTTTGGAAAACTTTTTTTGATGATATCAATTGACTATCAAGGTTACTTGTAGTTTGAATATGATTGTTTAACTTGTGTTTTATGAAATTCCAGGTTGCTAGTTGACTTGTAACTTTGGGTAGGGTTTTTTTAAGGTTGCTAAAGGCTTACTAGTTGACCAATAAAAACTGCCAGTCAACCTGCAAGCCCTAGTTTAACATTTTTCAAACTTCTCAGTCTACTAGTTAGCTCATAGCCTTAGGTTGAGATTTTTCAAAGCTTTTGATCTACCAATCAATTTAACCTATAACCTAGATTTTTATAACTATTTAAAAAATTAACTTAAAAGCCAACAAGTCTCATCTAAAACATTTTAACTCCTTCTTGAGTTAATGAATTGTCATTGAAAAGTTCTTTAAGTTTATTTTAAATGGAAGAAGTTTTAGATCAAATTCCATACCGCTAGAGAGATATGATTAGAATCATGACCAAAAGATCAAAATTAGGTTTTAGTAAAAAAACTCTATATCTCATTATCTTTTAAGTTCAAACAAATATTTTCAAAACCAAGAAGTATGGAGCAAATAAATGCTAGTCTAAATCATTAAATTTTACATAAATTTCTCTTAACCTATAATAAATATACCTTAATTACATAGTGAGCACTTCATACAGGATAAATTAATTTTCACACCACACTAGTAATTTACATACTCCTTCGTACATGCCTTATTCATATGGTATAAATTATTATATATATATATATATATATATTACAAACCATGGTTTTAAAATGCAATCACGATCAAACTTCTAATGTTGTTGAGATTTCACGTCTCTGGAGGTCACAACCAGCTGAGATTGCGCGACACAATCGTCAAATTTGGCATCGTTGCCAGAGAGTTTAGTTTCTTAATTGTTTAAAAGGGTTTCTTAGTATTTTTGCTCTGTTTTGTTTTGTTTTCCCTCTATTTTGAAGTTGGATTTTGGACATTTCGATTGCTTGAATCAAACGGTTTATTTGCTGAAATTTTTGTTCAACTTGCCTAGAAAATTCTTAAACTTTGTTTTATAAGGTTTTTGGGTGTTTTGATCAAAATTAATAGCATAGCTATTAGGTGCACCATTTTTTGGCTAAGTTCCAACGTTTTAGGTACTTTTTCTAATTTTTTAGTATTTTTTAGGATTTTTCTAGATTTATTATTTTAATTTTTCTTTGTTGATTTTTTGTGTTCCTTCTTAGTTTTTGCTTGCTTAATTGGTTTATGACAAGGACCTCTGGTGAAAAAATTAATTGATTTGGATCCAAAAATTGAAAAGAACCTTTAAAAGCCAAGTAAAGATTAAGAAAAATAGTGATAGTGTAGGAATTAGGGGTAATGCTTTTTCTGCTTTTGATTGTGTGCAAGGAATTGATTGTGTACTTCAATTTGCTAATAATAATATAGCTGAACAAGATCAAGTGAATGCTAACATGAATATGCATGTTCAGGCTAACTTGAATGCAAATGCACATTTGAATGATAACATGTATGTAAGAACCATTAGAGAATTGATAGCTCTTAATGTGCATGAGAGGCTCGTCGCGCAACCCTCAAAATAAAACTAGGTTAATAAAATATGTAGCTAGTGGCATAACCTAGGTCATCTCCCTTGGAATTGGAGTTCAATGATTAATTGAGTTTTCCAAATGTTAAAAGACTCTAAAAATTTCTAAACTAAGGGGGGTTTTTTATTTAATTAAACTAAGTAAAATGAAATTAAAATAAAGTTCCTAATTGCTACCTAATTATATGAATTATGAGTGAAAGATGGTCTTGTGACTAGCCTTGAATTTGTCCCTTGGTATCTATTATCCTTATCCTATTCCAATTGTGATTAATTCTGGCCTAAGAGTTCCTAATTGTGTTCATAACAAATTATCTTGAGTTACCACGCAAGAATCAATAAATTAATAATCTAACGTTGAATTGAAACCTTAATCCCGCATTAAATTGTTAAATGTTATCTTTAAGATCAATGAACAACCAATTAGATTGATTAACTGATTAATTAGCCTCTGAATCATCATCCTAAAATGTTTAATTAACCAACTAAACACTAAGAAATTCTCAAATTTAACTTTCAAGCACATAATTTCATTCATGTATTTCATCGAATACCTTCGAGGCACACATGGGAAATTAGAGAATAATGAAAAATTAGTATCTAATGTAATCAATTAATTAACAAAAGGTTCCCTAATTAGTGTCTAACCAGCCACTAATTACAATTACACAAATTCCCTATCAAATATAACTTAACCAAGATAATATATGAAAGAGAAAAAGTGTAGGAAAATAAGGAATTCTTAGCCAAAATTCTGAGTTTTTCTCCATGGGTTCAAGCTTCTCTAAGAGCTTCCTCCTAGCTAGCCTCAAGATAGATTAGAGCTTCATTGTATAGTGGATGGATGGAAGATTGGGATGGCGTGGAGTGGGCGAAGGGTGGAGTTGATGGGGGCGAATGAATCTCGAATATAGAAAATGACGTGCATGAATGAATGAATGCCCCTCGTCTGGAATGGTGTATGGCCGAATATATGGACGAGGGTTTCCGAAAATATGGAGGCGTGAATGTGGTGGATGTTTGCTCCCTCTCACGTGAACTTTTTAATGATTCCACGTGCTCTTTAATGAATCATATGCAGCCTCCTTCGTGCAGCTCAACCTTTTGCATGCTGAATTCACATTTTTTTTCTTCCCTCAGCTCGTTACTTCATGCTATGTTTTTAGCTCATCTTCATTAATCCACGTGAGCTACGTTTTCCCCGTCTTCCTCAGCCACTTAATGCACCAAAACGTGGCTTCTTCTTTGTGCTTCATTTCCATATAAAAACTATTTCTGCAGCTTCTTCACATTATCCACGTTCTTGTTCACAGCACATAAAACTTAAGCTTCTCACGTGCTTTTCTCCATGTTGGCTGCTTCTGTGCTTTTGTGTTTTCTTCATCCCCATTTGGTCGAGTGTGCTAACTTTTCTACGTGGAGCTGCTTCTTCTTTGTTCTGCCTCTGCATGTGTGTGTTTGGCAGCCCTTCTCACCTCTTCTTCTTAGCTTTTTCACGTTAGCTTTTTGAATCATTGCCACGTGAAACTTTCTACTCACCAAAACAGAGCATCGTGAAGATGTGGCTGGTCATGAGTGTGAATGCATTAACTTGAGCAAATGTAGTGAGATGAAACCTTTTCTCTAGCCCACATTCTACTTGTAGCTTCAGCTTCTTCCAAGCCCACGTGATTTTCTTCTTCCGTTTCTGCATGCATTTTCCTTCTTATACCACGTAGCTTCTTCATTTCTCAGCTTGTGCAGCAGCTTCTTCACCTTATTCTCAGCTTTTCACGTTGAAACTGCAGCTCATGCAAGCTTCTTCGTCCAGCCCAGTGCCCAGCTCTTGCTTGTTTTCATTTGTTTCCACGTTGTTTTATTCTGCTACTCCTACGTACAATTGGACGTTGCTGCATGGTTCTGTTCTTCTCGCTAACATTAAAACTGTGGCCTTGCCTTCTTCTTGCAGCTCAACATCTTAGTGCCTCCTTCAGGTCAACTTCTTTGCATTTTTATTCCACAAGCTCCCAGCTTCAGCTCGTGTCAATCCAGCTCGTATTCTCCTCTTCTTCATTTTCTTACTCTATTCGTTCCTTCCTGCTCCTTAGCAGAACCATCGAGTCTCTCACCTTCCTACAAACTCGCAACTTCCTTCTCTTTTTTTTGTGCATGTGTTCTTCCCCCATGTTAGCTTCATTTTTGTTCAGCTACTGCCCCTACATGCATGGCTTTTTTTCCCTTCATGAATCACGTAGCTTCTCACATGTTGTTTAGTTCTTGATTCAGTCATGAAGCTTCAATCATTTTCTAAATTAATTTCCATCCTTAAAATTCCCATTGCCCAACAAAAAATCTGCACAAATAGTAAGAACAATTCAATAGAAAAATTCACAAAATCATTTAAAGAACTTTATGCATTAAAATTCTAAAATCTTGTAAATAATTTCCTAAAATATAGAAATGGCTTCTAAAACAAAATCTTATCTAATTAAAGTCTTAAAGCCATATTTTATTATTAAAATGCCTATGTTTAGGAGAATAAAATAGATAGAAATATATATTTATCAGTGCACTATCAAAATCTTTGTATATAATATCCAGAATTAGATGCAAATTTTAAGCTTAAATCTAGTTTGATTCACTTACTTCCTAAATTTCATGGATTTGCAGGAGATGACCCTCACAAGCATCTGACGGAATTCCTTGTTTGCTCTACAATGAAGCCACAAGGAGTCTCAAAAAAACAAATTAAGCTTAGAGTATTTCCTTTTCCTTGGATGGTGTAGCCAAGGACTGGTTGTACTATCTACCCTCTGGTGCTATCACTTCTTGGGATCAACTGAAGAGGCTTTTCTTGGAAAAATTCTTTCCTGCTTCTTGCACTACATCAATAAGGAAAGAAATCTATGGCATTAGACAGAATAGTAGAAAAACTTTGTATGAATACTGGGAAAGGTTCAAGAGATTGTTGGCTAGTTATCCTTACCATCAAATTTCTGGTCAGTTACTTATTCAATACTTCTATGAGGGGCTATTGAACATGGAAAGAAACATGATTGATGCTACTTCTGATGGAGCCTTAAGTAATCTGACACTTATAAGAGCTTGGGAGTTGATTGATAAGATGGCTCAGAATGCTCAGTAATTTGGTTTTAGATCAATGCAGGTGGCAAGAGGAGTAAATAAGTTAGGTACTCCACGGTATGATACTCGGATTAGGAGTCAATTGGATGAGTTAACCTCTATGGTTCATCAGATTGCTTTAGCTCAGCAGCAGTTAGAGTCATCCTCTACTCCATCTTAGACTTATGCACCACAGTCCTATCCTACTCAGAAGCATTCTTATCCACAGTGCTATACACCTAGGTAGACATCTACCTCTACTGCCTTGGTGGGACCCCTATGTGACATATGCTGTTTAGCCACACATGCTAATGATCAGTGCTCGATGTTAGAGGACAAGGTAGAGACTTGTGCTGGAATGTTTCCAATCAGGCCAATACAACAAGGGCAACAAAAGTATGACCCCTACTCCAATACATACAATCCAGGATGGAGGGATCACCCTAACTTGAGATATGGAGGAGGGCAACAACAGAACAGATATGATGTTGCAGGACTTAGTGTACAGTCTTCCCAACTTATGAGGCAGTTAATTCCTATATAGGAGGAACCAAAGAAAGGAAATAATATGGAGGGTTTAATGAAGCAGCTTATAAAGAGTAATGCAAAACTCACACAACAATTATAGCAGCAACAGCAGCAATTTCAGATAAGCATGCAAAATTTAGAAAGAAAGGTTGATACTTACTTAGGCCAGTTTGCTACCTCTCTCAGTGAGGTGAAATCTCTGGGTGTAGGCCAATTACCATCACAAACAATTGTCAATCCAAGGAATAACAGTAATGTTAGTGCCATTACACTGAAAAGTAGAAAGGAAGTTCAGGGATCCTCAGATACTATTACCATGGATAAAATGGCATCATCAAAAACATACATCGCACTAGATGAGCTTAAGAAAGAAAAGGAGCTAAAGAAGATTATGCCTTTCCCACATAGACCTACTTTGGGAAAGAGGCAAAATGAAGCAGAAATTAAGAAATAAATTCTCGAGACCTTCAAGAAGGTTGAGGTTAATATACCTTTGTTAGAAGTAATCAAGACCATCCCTAAGTACACCAAATTTCTCAAGGAAATATGTACCAACAAGAGGTGACTAAGAAGGAATGAAAAGTCAATTTTGGCAAGAATGTTTCAGCACTTATACAGCCAACAATGCCCACTAAGTGTCGAGATCTGGGCACTTTTATGATTCCATGCACTATTGAGAATTTGGAGTTTTTAGATACTTTGATTGATCTTGGTGCTGCTATAAATGTTATACTTAACTCAGTGTACTTATCTTTGCAGATGGGAGAGCTAAAACCTACTGGAGTGGTTGTGCAGCTGGCAAATAGGAGCATTGCTTATCCTTCAGGAGTGTTGGAGGATGTCCTGATTAAGGTAAAAAATTTAATATTTTTAGCTGATTTTTATGTCCTTAACTTAGAATGATAGATATAGGTCTTGTGAACATACCCCACTCATTCTAGGTAGACCTTTCTTAAAAACTACAAAGACAATTATAAATGTGCATGAGAGTACTCTTCAAATGGAATTTGCTAGCAATGTGGTACAATTTAATGTATTTGATGCCACGAAACACCCCTATGATGATAACTCTATTGTTAAACTCAGATATGTTTTCAGGAATTAGTCACAAGTGTGTCTTTGATTGATATGCCATGAAACACCCGAACTTTGATAGATTTGTTCGAAAAGGTTTTAGCTCCGATTTGAGTGATTCCAAAGGTATTTTACTAAAGTGGGAACCTAAGTTTCATAATGGAAAAGATGATTCTAAAAAAGGAGCTAAAATGAATTAGAAATGAAAATGCCAAGAATGAAGGGCAAAATGAGAATTTTTGAATAGTTCTTCTTCCTCCCTTATATATATAAATGGTGTCCCACTCTTACCCTCATGTAGCCTCATATGTTTCTGCCCTAAACTAGAGAAAGAAGCCTTAGGATGAGGCGCACAGGAGGAAGAAGAAGAATAGGAGAAATTCAAGCAAAAATGTATGAAATTTTGGTAGTTTTTCATGCTTTCCTCCTTCCAAACTTCTTCTCCTCTATTCTCCTTTATTTCTTATGATTATAATGAAATTTATAAATCTTTTTTAAGGAAGAAATTGAGGGAAAAATTTGGATTTGAAGAGAGGAACTCAAAGAACACAAGATTCAAGTGAGAAAAAGTAAAAAAAAATAAGGTAATTTCTTTTTCCATAGTTACTACCCCTTGCTCCCCTTCTCCACCATTTCGCCCCACTTGAGAAGACCTAAGAGGATTTGATTTTTAGGCAGAACTAAGAGTGATTCTTAGGAAAAAGGGTTTGGAGATTAAAAATATGCAAAGAAAATTAACAAATAACCATAAAAATTTAAGATGCAAAGTCTAGGGTTTCATATGTTTCTTACAAAATTTGAATTGATACCTTGATTCCTATGTTTAAATGAGAGTTTAAATGAGCTCCTAAAATCCCTAGAAGTCTCCCCATGTGCTTCCTCCATCAAGAAAACAAAGCAAAGTTCAAGGAGATCATCAAGCTTCCTAATCTCGGCCTAAAGGAGTTTGTGTACCTAGGAATAGTTTTAATTTGTTCCAAGCCCATTTTTGAGTCATATATGATGAGTGAAGATGAGGGGAAGCCTTGGAAAAAATTTAGAAACCATAGAAAGTGAGTTGGTGCATTATGTTCTATAATATGACCTAAAGAAGTAACATGTAATTAAGCTCTTTATTTTAATTATGTGATGACTCCAAAAGGCTTAAAAAGAGTCAAGAATCATATTTGAAAGAAAAGAATGGAGCTTAGAACTTAATTGATAGGTGTTTCTTCATTAGGTTTATTCTTGCAAACATAAAGCGATTTATAGACTAAGCTAGAGTCTAAGTAAGTTGTGTGGCCTTAGAATTAATTCCATCAACCTAATTGGCTTTCATAAATTGGGTCTAGGCAAAAAAAGAATGATCTCCACCTTCTTAGGTGTGTGATATCAAGAGAGAGGATTCAAGGTTTAAGAAAAAAGTGTACAAATGTTAGCAAGGTAGCTCTCTCCACCTTCTCTCATACATGATTACTTGCTTTACTTGTCTTTAAATGTGTGTATATATATTTCAAGCCATAAAAAATGTTCTAGCATAAACTTTTACTCTATGGTACCATGATGATGCATTATGTTTTTCAAATAATATTTATGATGCTTGTTTTGGTTTGCTTGAGTGTGGTGAGGCTAAGAACCTTTAGCCATGGTGAGGATGGGCCAAGAACCCTTAAGATTGGTTGAGACAAAGTAAAGAGTCTCTCAAAAGTGAGGTTGACTCTCAAGAGCAGGATTGAGTCCAAGAACTTCTTAAAGAATGGGTGAGGCAAGTCCAAAATCCACAAGTAAATGAGTGAGACTCATCTACTTGCTTGGCAAGCCTATGGGTGAGGTAAGTCCAAAATTCACAAGTAGATGGGTGAGACCAATCCAAGTACTAAGAATGCTTTTTGAATGATTCCATATGTCCATATGCCATACATGCATTTGTGAGACTTGTTTTGCATACTTTATGTATGATTGAATGGGAGATGAGCTATTGGGATTCTTTGAATATCATCCCCTCCTCTCCAATGTTCACCAAGAGAGTAAGGTAATGGAAGCCAACCACCTTGAAGATGAGAGCATGACATCAAAGTGTCTTGAAATTGTTACTTTAAGGCCTTATGGATAGCAATTAATGAAATCCCTAGTTGTATATGACCTATGATATTATGAGCATGTATAATTATATTAATGTATTGTGTATAAATGAGAGCTAGGGTTATAGGTATGAAAATACTCATTTTGGTCATGTAATGGCAATTTTGCATTATAGAATTTCATGTATGAATGGAAGTGGAATAGCCAAAATGAGATGCATGAGGTTTGGGATCATTTGAGCAGTTCACACAAGTCCCAATTATATTTTTAGACTTGCCCAAGAGGTACCAAACCCCAAGGAAAGCTATTTGGATATTTTGATATCTTATATGAAGCCAAAATTGATCATAATAGAACCCTATGTCACTTTTTGTTCAAATGAGATCTTTTTGATTTGAGATTTGGCATGTAATTAGAACTTGTTGAGAGATTTTTGGGAAGCTCTTCTTGACGTAATGCTAAGAAATGCATTATCCTTGCCTCTTTGTGAGTTGTTTGATATGAGGCATAGAGATAGTATGAAATGAGCTAGAAATATATAGTGTTACAAAGGATCATTACCCCCTCCCTTTTATTGATCAAATGCTTGAGCATTTAGCTTGAAAGTCTCACTGCTATTTCCTTAATGGATTTTCAAGTTATTTCCAGATATGCATAGCCCCGGAGGATCAAGAGAAGATAACATTTACATGCCCATTTGGAACATTTGCCTACAAAAGAATGCCTTTTGGTCTTTGCAATGCCCCTAGAACTTTCCAGCAGTGCATGGTTTCTATTTTTAGTGATTTTCTGGAACATTGTATAGAAATTTTATAGATGATTTCACTGTATATGGGAACTCTTTTGATGACTACCTGTGTAGTCTAGATAGAGTCTTAACAAGATACATAGAGAAGAACCTTGTACTTAATTTTGAAAAGTATCATTTTATGGTTCGAAAAGGCATTGTATTAGGTCATGTTATATTTGAATAGGGCATAAAGGTTGATAAGGCTAAGATAGATGTTGTCACTTCTTTACCATACCCGACATATGTTTGGGACGTCAGACTTTCATAGGTCATACAAGTTTTTATAGAAGATTCATTCAGGATTTTAGTAAAATTGCTTTGCCATTATTTAAGCTGTTACAAAAAGATGTTGATTTCCATTTTGATGATGCATGTAAAACAACTTTTAATGATCTTAAGAAAAGATTGACTTCCCCATCCATTATTTAGCCTCCTGATTGGAACCTCCTATTTGAGCTTTTATGTGATGCTTTTAATTTTACTGTAGGTGCAGTTTTAAGTTAGAGAGTGAATAAAAGGTCTCATGTGATAGCTTATGCTTCCAAAACTCTGGATGGGGCCCAAGAAAATTATACAACCATAGAAAAAGAGTTTCTTGCTATTGTTTTTGCTTTGGATAAGTTTAGATCATATTTGCTTGACACTGAAGTCATTGTTTTTACTGATCATGTAGCCTTGAAGTACTTGCTAAAGAAGCTTGATGTGAAGCCAAGATTGATTAGATGGATGCTTTTACTTCAAGAGTTTAATATTGACATCCGAGATAAAGGTAGAGTTGAAAACTTGGTGGCAGACCACTCGAGCCGAATTGAGGCTTCAAAGGTAAACTCTTTACCCATTGATGATGATTTCCCTTATGAGCATTTGTATGCAGTGCATAGTTTCTACCTATGGTATGCGGATTTAGTGAATTATCTAACTACTTCTGAATTGCCTATTGATTTGAATAAATATTAGTTGAATAAATTTAGGAGTGAAGCTAGATATTATATTTGGGATGATCCATACTTGTGGAGACTATGTAGTGATCAAGTGATTCGACATTGTGTGCCTGATATAGAATTTGATTCTTTTTTGAAATTTTTTCACATACTTGCATGTGGAGGTCACTTCAGTCTAAAACACACAACTAGGAAGGTTCTATATAGTGGATTGTATTGGTCTACTTTGTTTCATGATACCTTTAATTTTTGTAAAAGATGTGTCAAGTGTCAATAAACAGGTAGCATATCTAGGAGAAATGAAATGCCACAGTATCCCATTTTGTTTTGTGAGGTCTTTGATGTGTGAGATATTGATTTTACGAGACCTTTTCCTACTTCTTTTGGTTTTGCATACATTTTATTGGCTGTTGATTATGTTTCAAAGTGGGTAGAAGCAAGACCCACTAGGACTGATGATTCTTCTGTGGTTGTAGAGTTTGTTCGCTCTCATATTTTTTGCAGGTTTAGTATCCCTAGAGCCATTATCAGTGACCAAGGTACTCATTTTTTGCAACCGGAGTATGCAAAACTTACTTAGCAGGTATGGTGTTATGCATAAAGTAGCTACTCTAATCATCCTCAAACAAATGGCCAAGCAAAGATTTCTAACTGGGAGGTGAAGCAAATTTTAGAGAAAACAATGCAGCCGAATAAGAAAGATTAGAGCAAGAGGCAAGATGATGCACCTTGGGCCTATAAGACTACCTACAAGACTTCTATTGGCATGTCACCCTCTCGGCTGGTATTTGGGAAAGCTTGTCACTTACTAATAGAAGTGGAGCACATAGCTTACTAAGTTATAAAGAAATGCAATTTGGATTTGAATGGAGTGGGATCTCACAAGAAATTCTAACTCCAAGAACTTGAAGAGAGTAAGTTGGAAGCCTATGATAATGCAAGAATCTATAAAGAAAAGACAAAGGCATTCCATGATAAGATGATTGCAAGAAAGGAGTTTGTAGTTGGCTAAAAAGTTCTACTTTATAAATCCCGCTTAAAACTCATGCCAAGTAAGCTTCGTTCTAAATGGGAAGGTCCATATATAGTCTTTGATGTTTTCCCTTTTGGTGTAGTTGAGCTTTTGGATGAGCAAACAGGAGTTAAATTCAAAATTAATGGACATAGGCTTAAGCACTTTCATGAAGGAGTACCAAGAGATGACAAGGAAGAGCTCCAACTTTATGATCCACCCTAATCCCCGGTTGTACCCTTTCCCTTTCCCTTTTTATATTGTGTTGTCTTTCTATTGATTGGACTGTGTGCTGGCATTATGGACAATACAATGTTTAAGTGTGGGGGAGGGGATACAAATAAAATTTTTAGTTTTGTTTTGTTTTGGTTAGTTGAATTTTCTAGTTTCTAGGTTTTTAGTCTTTTGTTTTATTTTTGAAGTGTTAAAGTTTTGTGTTGTTTTTCAGTTTTTGAAATTTTTTTTGTGTTTTTGTGAAAGTTGCTAGTATTGAGGAGATCATAGCTTCGATATATCTTGATTTGATAGAAAATTGATCTTTTGTTGAGAATGCAAGTTAAGTGGCAATTAGCTTTGCTTTAATGAAATTTGATGATGGTCAATTTACCTTGTGAGATTTTTGAATCTACTAATATTCATTTCTTGTGTATATTCACCTATCTTGCTTTTACTCTAGAACTTAGCTTGAATCTTATTCAAGGCCATATTTATTCATTTTTTATGCATGGAAAGGATTAAGGCATTCATTGTTGTTTTGTTTTAGCTAGAGCTAAAGAGCCGTCCTATTTTTGTTTAATCCATTTGCTTTACCCCCTTTGAGCCATATATGTTTCCTTTTTAGCCTTTTAGCCACGAAAAACAAATGTTCTTCCTACCTTGATTAGGATGCTTTTGATTATTAAGGGCAATGTATCTTGTTAAGGTGGGTGGAGGTGCATTTTTCACATCATTTATAGGCCATTTGTTTGTTCTTCTTTGAAAATATTCCAAGTAAAAAAGAGAGAGGATAAAAGAAAATAAAATGAAAAAAATGATGAATGACTCTTTTGTTGAAAAAAGAAAAATAAAAAAAAGAAAAAAAGAAAAGCAAAGCACAAGAAAAGCATTTGAAATGTAAAAAAAAAAAGAAAAAGGAAAGAAAAGTTGTTCTCTTAGTACATATATTTGTTTATGGTAAATGGGGCCTTAAAATACACTTGCATTCCATTCTTATTCTTCTTTTGATGTTCTTGATGATTTTTAGCATCCACTTTGCTTTTTGAATTTCATTCATTCTTTTATTTACCACTTGTTTCATACCTTGGCTTACATTACAACCATAATAAAGACCTTTTGATTCATTCATTGGCATTTGATTTTGGTGGTAGAGATGTAGATGATTGCTAAGCTTATGGTAGTAAAATTGGATAGGATAGAATTTGAGAGTAAGCACTTCATCCTAAACACTAGATAGTAGAGTGATAAACACTAATCCAAGTGAGGGACTTTCATTGCATTTCATTTTTGTTAAGTGTATTGCCATGGTACTTGTTGCATTGATGCAAGTGATATGACATAGAGAATTGAACTTTTGATTTGCTTTGAGCTTCCTTGCACTAAGTGACTTACACAATTCTATTTGTTTTTTCTAATTTCTTTTCCATTATCTTTTTCTTAGAATTTTGGTTTTCTTTTACCTGGGAGTGCAAATGCCTAAGTGTGGGGGAATTTGATGATTGCTAATTTTTATATATTTTTTCCCTTATAATTAGGCATTTTGATGATAAATTTTGGCTTAAAAAATTTTAATTGGAGGGTAATTGAGTTTATTGGTTATTTTTGCATTCTAGAAATTGATTTACAAAATTTTGGAATATTAGTGCATAAATCCTTTTTAATGAATTTGGTGAATATTTCCTACTTCATCTCTTCCATTCTTTTGTGCAGAACATAGCAGCAGGGTAGATCACTTTTCATACACTCATCTTGCTTGGCACAGGTTCCTTATTCACGCACAGACACATAGCTTACATACTCACTCCACTCTTGGGTCTAGCTAACAAATACACACACATATGTACTCACTCACGAAGCTGCACATATAGGTTTCTAGTATGTGGGGTTCAACACGTCATTCATGTGGAAGCTACTACTAGAGCACACACACACACGTGAACAGAACCATGGGTCAACCACTCTTGATGCACCCACTCATATAGTAGCAGCCCACACATTTGCACAGCAGAACAACCATATGCACACACGGCCTCTTCATTTACACCACACTCACTTCATTCACAGCCGTGGGTCCATTCTCCACGTAGCTCCAAAATGTGAATGACATGAAGAAGAGCAACAAGATCAGAAAGAAGCTGTAGGTTATGAGATACCAAGTCAGCTCACGTGAGGAATAAATGAAGCTAAGGAATAAACTCTTGAGCTGGAGAACGTGGAATAAGCTGAACAGAGAAGCTACAGGTTTTAGGACTCCATGAAGGAGGTTTGCATGGTTAGGAGTAAAACAAAGAAGAGGGAGCTGGGCTGGAGAAGAGTAGCATGAGTGGAGGAATCACGAGCTAAATGAAGCAAGAGGCAAACTCGAAATGCAGAACATGTGAATCATTTTCGGGTGATGGCTTGAGCTGAGCTAAAAAGCAGGTACTGGGAGCCTTCCTTTACACACACTCATTCAAACTCAAGGAAGTATGAAGAAGACAAGCAGAGACTCAAACACACACCATCATGCAGAACGTGGAAAACATGTGAAATAAGCTGAAGACTTACATTGAAGCTGACATGGGAAGTGACGTGTAGGAAGAATAAAAGAAAAAGCCACATGATTCATTTAGTAAGAGAAGCTACAGGTTTTTTATTGGGAAGGCAACAGAACATGTCAATTAATGAATAAAATCAAGCATAAGCAGCATGTGTTGAAGCAAGCCAACATGGAAAAGAAAAGAAAAACATAAAAAAATGTAGCTGGGAGAAAAATTCACACGGGCAGCTCCAGGACGTCATTCATCTCATGTGATTCACGTTGCATTACACACACATCCATTCGATCTCATCCACACATCTGCATTTCAATCATCCATATCCATTCATCAAAAGGCTGAGGAGTTAAGAGAGGAAGGCACGTGATAATTAAAAATGCATGGGGCAGCGATGAATGAAGTGAATAATGACGTGATGAAAAAGGCGGACAAAAACAACATGAAGAAAAACGCGAAGTAGGCTGACTGAGGGGGAATGTGAATAGAGCGACGAAGAAGAGGAGTTGGTTGTGACCTCCAGAGACGCGAAAGGAAGGGGAGAAGAAATTGATTCAAGAGTTTGGATGATTTCAACTTCTTCCCTCCTCCATTGTCTTCCAATTATCTTATCCATGGTAGCTTGATTTCGCCTAGGTAGCTGGCTGAAGAGTGTGCTCCCTTGATGCAGATTTGAAATTCAAATTGCTTCTCCCAATTGGATAAATTCTCTTTGCTTAATCTTTTAATTTCAGCATTATTTCCTTTATTAATTTGACTAGGTATAACTTATTAATTTAGGAATTTAATTGCTGGAATTTACTGAATTGGTTGTAATTTGCTATTTGGATGTTAAATTTGATCTCTAAATGTTTGTGGAAAGTCCGGACGCGGTGGCTGTACAATTTGCTATTAATTTCCTCTTGATTTTAGGTCAATTGATGCAATGGTTCTTGGATTAAGTGGCTGGAGTTTTCTGTGCAATTGTTATGTTTGAGAAATTTATTAATCTAATTAGTTTATTAGCATTTTAAGTGGATTGCTCAGTAGATTTTATTGAGCATTTAGAATTAATTTTAGTGTATTCTTATTCATAACTCAATTGATTAATTCTTCAAGGTTTCTTGTAGTTGCAAAGTCCTTGAATTATTGATGAATAGAGTCTTGGATGGTAATTCAAGAGTTCTTATGGAAAATACACTAATGAGCAAGAGTTTAAATCCAATTCTGGTACATTAAAAAGGGAGCAAGGATAATTGAATTCTATGGAGCCAACTAAAGACTAGCTACCACATTTTTTTAGTTGTTTGCTTCACTTAGTCTTAAGCTTTTAGCTCTTGTCATTTTAAATTTAATTCAATTAAATTTTAGTAATTTAAAATTTCCTAAACAATTTTCATTTAGTGATACTTGAAATACTCTTTCACAAACAATTAGAGACAAAAACTCTTTGGGAAATGACCTAAATTGCACTATTACCTACAAGTTTATTTTTCTACCTAGTTTTATTTGAGATTGCGCGACACAATTGTCAAGTGTATTATTCAGTATTCATGTGATATGTTTGATTACCACTTAACCATCCTATGGTAATTTAGATTTAAATTTTATGAATAAATCATGTGAATATTAAAATGATTTATTGCTTTATTATTAAATGCTTATTTCACTTATATTTTAAATATTTTCATTATATTTTCACTATAAAAAATGGGTTTTCTCACAAATTTTTTTTGTGAGGAAAACCCTAGAATTTTGTGAGAATGATCATTTTAGTAGAAAATTCTCACAAACTTTGGGTTATTACAAAAAGAAAAAAAAAACAACTATAGGAATTCAAAATTCCCATGGAAAAATTTAATGAGAAAGTCTTTTTGCAAAATTTTTCTATGAGAAATATCTGTGAGAATAAGTTGTTCAAAAGTTATGAAAATTTTGTGACTTTTGCACCAATTTTCTCATGATAAAATTCGTGAGAAAGAAAGAAAATTCAAAATTTTTTGGATTCTTATTATAAAATTCCATGAGAATCCATATACATTTCTCATAGTAAAATGCTATAAGAAACTAAAAAATTCAAATTATTTTAGTTTCTTATGGATTTATACTATGAGAAAATTGTAACTTTTTTCTCACACTATTAATCTATGAGAGACCTAAAAATTTAATTTTTTTTTTGGTTTCTCATGACATAATACTTTGAGAATGAAGTTGGAGGTTTCTCATAGTAAAATTCTATGAGAAATCAAAATATTCAAAATTTTTTTTTGTTCTCACAAAATTTTATCATAAGAATGATAGAAAATTTTAAGAATAATTTTTTTAGATTTATCATAGATATTTATTGTGAGAAAATAAAAATGTTGTAGTTTTATGTTTTCTCATGATATAATATTGTGAGAAAGCTAGAAACTTAGAGGAAAAAATTACAAGAAGGGAAGAAAGAGTGATAGATGGAGTCCTCTTAGGGTAGCAATAAGAGAGGAGGTAGTAGTAGTAGTGGATGTTGGAATAGGAGGAAACCTATAAGGAATAACCTTTGAAGAAGAAACGTGGGTTCCCTAAGATGTTCAATGACTACCTTGATAGTTTGCAATCAATGTGGGAGGAGCCATAGACATAGACCATGCTTGGTGGGTTATAGTTGTGACAAATTGGTGCATTAAGCTAGGAATTATAGTGTACCATTGGAGTTTACCTCAATTGCCAAGCCATTAACCCAAGGTCAAGTATTTTCCCTTTTGCAGCAAGAGACTAGTAAATCTTTTGGTTTGATTTGAGATACTTTTTTAGTTCACAATTGTATTATAAATGCGTTGTTGGTTTCGATGCCATGCATTCATTCATCTTTTATGATTGTGTTCAACATCTGCGTCTTAAGATTTTGTGATGACATCTCAAGCTTACTTGAATTGTGTTGTTTAATTAGATAATCGTTGTACAGCTCTTAACTTGACTTGCATTCCTTCACATGATATTGATATGATTATTGATATAGATTGGTTGTTCGCAAATAATGCGATACTTGATTATACTCATAAGATTGTTTTTTTGTCAACTTACATTTTTGAATCCCAATTGTTGATTGTAATATCTGATCTTCCTAAATTTGAATTAAAAGCAGTAAGTAAGGATAGAATAATAATCTGAGTATCTAGAAATGAGATTATAAAGTTAAAAATGGTTTAAAACCAGAGCTAAAACTGCTAAATAGTTTAAACCAAAAAAGCAGTGGTAGAATCGTAATTTTATATAACTTTTTAAAAACTCAAAAAAGGAAGTTTTAAATAGTAAAATTAAGTTCATTAGGGTTCTCAGGGGCTCTGAAAACCATAAGAACTGTCAGAATAACCAAAACCCTTCTGATGTGCAATTTAGGTCGTTAGTTAACCCAAATTTTGACCAAGCTATTTGGAATGGTTTCGAACCCCATAAATATGAGAGTAAATGTTTTTAGTAAACTAGAGGGCTTGAATTTTCATGTGGAAAAGATTGTTCTTAAAAAGGATTTAAAATGGGCCTAAATTAGGGAATTGAACATAAGGGGCATAATGGGAATTATGGAAATTATTTTAAAATTCTTCCTTTCTTCTTATTTAGTGTCACGCCACTCTCCCCAAGACCAAAACCAACTTTGTTTGTCTTTGAATTGGCACCCCAAGTTGCCAAAGAAGAAGGAAGGAGGAGGAGGAAGAAGATAGCCAAGAAAAGGTAAGAAATTGTCCACTTTTTCATGGTATTTCATTCACTAATCTTTTCCTCTCTAAGCTCTCTCTATGGGTGGTTTTAGCTTCTTAAAAGAAGCATTTTAGTGGTTGGTTACTTGGAAGAAGGAGAGGATTTGAAAAAAAAAAATTATAGCATCAAAATCTCCATTTAACAAGGAATCAAATAAGGTATACTTTGAATTAGAAAAGTTACTTCTCTTTGATTTCTCTTCCCTTCACCAATTTGGCCTAGATAAGAGCATCTTAGATGGAGTTGAATTTTAACCAAAACTTGATAGAAATCATGGTTTTGAAGCATGTAAGATTTGATAGTTCAAGAAGAGTTAAGTAAAAAGCTATAGAATACAACTTATGGCAATTAGAGTTTTCATTGCACTTTAAAAGTTTTGGAACTATAATAAGGCATTTTAAGCTAAATGAATTCATAATTAAGCTAGAGAGAAGCTACGGAATGCTCACATGCATCAAATTCCAAAGAGAATAACCAAGACTCCAATTGTCCTCCATATGTGTATAGTTTCAGCCAAGGAGTGCTTAAAGCACTTAGGGAGTGTTTTCTTGTGTTCTAATGATTTAAGAGACTTAGATATGAAGAATAAATAATTATGGAACCATTGGATTGAATTTAGGAGCCCTAAATTGAAAGTTAAAATTTTAGGGCCTAAATAAGGTTAAAGAAGCAAGTTAGTCTTAAACCCTTTTAACCAAATATATGATGACCTAAATGAGTTTCATTAGGGTTATATGGCTCATAGCAAGTGAGAGTTTAGAGCTTAGAAAAAGAAAAACAAGAGTTGCCTCTTAAAGGACCTAGACTAACATTAATTTCCATATTAGGCTCTAATAGAATTAAGTGAACTTAATGAGACCTAGGATGGATCTTAATGAGTTAATTTGCCTTGTAAATTGCTATGTATAGGCCAAGCTAGTCCAAACTCACCAAAGTGTTGTTAAGCTAAGGAAAGACAAGAAAAAAAAAAGAGCAAGTGGGCTAATGGTGTCTTGAAGTTTCACGAGTTATAAGGTTTCTCTATTTCCCTATCTTGCATACATAAAAATGCTTGAGTGAATTGAAATACTTGTATATGTTGTTACTTGGTGTATTCATGAGCTATGTCTTGATATGCTTTCTATTATGAGTTTTATGTATGGGTTTGATATGTTTTTTGACTCTAGCTCCTTATGGCATGAAATTTAGCGCAGTAGCTCTTTTTTGACCTCAGGTTGAATTTAATTGAGCCTAATAGTTTGTTTTGATACCATGGCTTGATGAGACATGAGTTTTTATGTTAAAAGTTGCATTTGAGATACATGAGGCATATGAATGGTATTCTTGCACCACATGCATTGCATTTTCTCATGGTGTTTATGTATGCATGGATTTGGTTAAAATTAGCTATTGAGATTCTTCTTGAAATCTCACCTATATAATCCCACTAACCATTTTAGGTTGTTCAAACAAAGAGAAGGAGGCAGAGAAGCATTATACTCTAGGAAATTATGTACTATGAATTTTGTAATGTAAATGTGCTACTTGTGCAAAGTGTACTTAAAGAGTTAGAAAGTTTATGTATGTATGATGGATAATCATGTATATGATGAGGTTTGTAATGGAATCATATGTATAAGTCAGAGCACCTTAATATATGTCATTTTGAGTTAAGAGTTGGCTTTTTGTTATAACATGTACATATGAGATGCATGGAGGTTCAGATGCATATTTGTGTGTTTGATGGTCATATTTTTGTATAAGCCTTAATTTTCATGTTTGACCTTATGGATTGCATGTTTAGGATGATTGAAATTTGTTCAAAGTGGGAGAGTGTAATTTAGAAACCATTTGAACAATTTTGGAACCTAAAATTGGTTCCAAAAAGTTTTAAATTGCATATCTACCCTTGAAAGCTCAAATGACTTAGTTTGAAACTGAAATTTGGTATGTAATTAGAGAATTTTTAGATTTTTCTGACAAGCAAAGAATAGAAATTTTTGTAGCTTTATAGAATATTTTTATAAATTTTCAGAGTTCAGAAATTCTATAAAAAAGTCATGTGATTGTTCACACTACACCAATTTATGTTTTTCTTGTTTTTGAGTGGTCAATGAATTCAATTGCTCATGAAATTTTACAGGCATAAAATTCACATTATACGCTTTTTGTAGCCATCGAGTTTGCATAAATCAAAGTTACGTAGCACAATATATGAATTTTTGAAATTTGATGCATAATATGTGAAATGGTCAATTTTTGGTTCTTGAGCTTCCTTAGGCTTTTAGTGTGTATTTTCTAATCAAATGGATCAAAACAAGTTTGTTTATAATGAACATGAATAAAGAAAGAGAAAAATTTGAAATTGGACCTCTATAGCTCCGATTGACATGTAAATGAATCAATTTTTGCCATGGGAAGCTTAGTAATGGTTATAAACTTTGTTGCTAATGCCTATAAATAATATAAATGAGTTAAATAAAGCTAGGTATGACATTGATTGGGCTTTTTTGTGTCTGTTGCCTAAGTTGAGGGGTACATGTTATACCTATAAGATAGTTTCTTTACTGGCTTACATCCTTGAGGGGCACTTAATTGACAAACTGGCTTACCTCTGAGCTTATCCTAGATACATGGTATTTTTCACATATCTTAATTAAGAAAATATCAACCATACCCTTTGTAATAGTGTAACATTCGGTACTTCCATAAACGTGAGAAACGTAATGTTCGGTTTCTCCATAAATGTATAAAACTCACTGAATACAAAAGGAAGTTCCCCAAAGAGAGGGATTTAAGGTCCAATAAAATTAGAATAATATTCTAGATCTTAAATAATGATGATCCAAGGTTGGAGGTGCCTTGAAACCAAAGTCAAAATAACTAGACAAAATTTAATGAAAATGCAACTAAACTTAATGACATTTTCATAATTTTGGATGCTTTTTGGAAAACTTATAGGAGGGATTTTTAAATGAAAAAATTAAGTTTCCTAGGATTCTCAGAGACCCTAAAAATCATAGGAACTCTTGGAATAATTTAAACCACTCTAGTTTACGTTTTAGAACGTCAGTTGACCCGAACTTTGATCGATTCTTTCAAGAAAGTTTCAAACCCAATTTAGATGAAATCAAAGACATTTTATGAATTAGAGGGCTTAAATTTTATGATGGAAAAGACAGTTCTAAAAAATGAGTTAAAATGAGCCTAAATAGAGTAAATAGGTGTGTAGGGGCAAAATAATCATTTTGAAAAATTATAAAAGAGGCTTCTTAAGTAAGATTACATCTCATCATCTTCTCCAAGTTTCCATTTTTAGTTAGAGAGCTATGGCATGACACTAAGTGGGGGGAGAGAGAAGAAGTTTAAGCTTCCATTTATGTAAGTAAATGACCTCGTTTCATCCCGCGCCAGTTAGGAAAGTTGTTCCTTTCTCTAAGAGCTCTCTAATGGTGATTTTCTTTTCTTGAAAACTTGAAGATTTAGGTCTAACCCAAGCCAAAAGGGAACTCTTTTTAAGAAACCAATCAGTGAAAAATAATCTATGCGAAGAGAGCTCCATTTTAAGATAAGACTTTACTTGAAACACTTGCAAAATCTTATGTTTCCAAGCCATTTAAGCTTCAATCTAGAGAGAGAAAGTCAGGAGGAGAGTTTTTCTTTATGTGTTCTTTATGGAACCAAGGGTTATGGAGTGTGAGGATTAAGAATATACAACCAGAATTGAAAAGGGAGCTTTAGAATGCAAGTTATGGAATTTAGGGATTTAGTTGCACCTAGGCTAAGATGAAGCTTCCTAGTAGTAATTTAAGTTGTCTAAGAGTATATATGAGTTCCTAAGACACCAAGAGAGCCTCTCATATGCTTTTCCCATCAAAGAAATCAAAACAACTCTATTAGTGATCCAAAGAGACAAAGCCTTGGCCTAGCATGGAAGGACCACTAAGGGAGTGTTTTAATTTCTTCCAAGTTTAGTTTTGTATCATATATGACGGAAGAGGATGAGAGGAAGCCTTGAAAAAATTTTAGAAAGCCTAGGAAGTGAGATAGTACCATTATGATGACCCTAACTTCTAATCATTGTAATTAAGGTTAAATACGTGATTAATAACCATAATTCAAGATTACATGTCATTAAGACTAATTACATTGTGGAAATATGGGGAAATTTGAGCCTTAATTTATTAGAGTCATCAACCATACAATTATCAACACTTGCGTACATCCGGGGAAACAAACATTCATTTATGAGCCTTGATTCTATTACCTATCATTTCCAACTCACCTTTATCTTCTATTAATGTTTACAAGTCATCCTTTGAGGTTACAATATGAAAAACCAAGATTTTCTAGTCAATATAGGGGTTTCGGGACATTCATTGTGGCCAATTTCCTTTTAGCCGAGGCCAATTCCCTTCGGCTTCACCCCTCACATCGTTACTAATTTCGCCGCAACGAGTTGGACCTTCGCCGTAGCCAACCTACATGGCACCGCGATGAAGAAGCCTTCTGGGACTTCCCTCGCTCACCTCTCGCTATTGGCCGCGACCAATACCTCCTTTTGCCACGGCCAATTTCTCTCTGGAATGCCTGGCTCATTTTCACAAAATTTCGCAATGGCCAATTCCCTACTTTGCCGTGGTGAATTTCCCTTTGGGCAACTCCTAGTTTAGCCTCTCCTATTTCGCTGTGGCCAATTCCACATTCGCCGCGGCGAATTGTTCTCTGGTGCTATCCCTAGGCAACTTCGCCATTATTGGCCGCAACTAACAATATTTTAGCCGCGGCCAAATGCCTTTTAATCTTAATACTCTTAAGACCTTGCCTCATACTCTCCACTCTCCCTCCAATAACCCCCTAGGGTCACTTTACCTTAAATTATGAAACTCTAATGATGTTTATGCACCTTATTTACCCAGCTATTCTACCGTCACTAATTAAAACTTAAATATGAATTCTTACTCATCCAACTACCATATATCAGCCATTTCACATATTGCTGTTAACAAAAATTACATAAGCTTCCAACAATTAACATTCACGCATACATTCCATTAAGGGTCCAGACATCTCTGATTCAAATCAACAATCTAATATATCATAGGATTGTATTACTCAAATAGTCAATATATCATGGGTTCACTAGCCAAAATGAGTGTGAAGATTCATACATCCATCAACAGCTAATGTAAAGCCTATTACTCATTAGTTACATTCCATGTTATCAAAATACAATCTCCTACACTTGGCAATGCAGATACATGATGATGCTATACAAAGGTTAACAAAAATTAGCATCTACTCTATTCTCCTCACACCTGGCCTCAGCTCATGGATGTTCATCCACTTGCTTACCCTTATCCTTGCTCGAAGAACCTTCACCTGAAATGTTTAATCTCATAAAATGGGGTGAGATATGAATTTCAGTAACCAAGGCAATTCCATCATATATTCTAGTTTAATTAGCATACATGCATAATTTCACATAAGCAACAGCAAAATACCAGTCATATCAGTAAATGAAACAAGTAGGCTATCATGATTACTATCCCATACTAGCAACCATATTTTCACATGTTAAAGGCCATTAATATCGGGAGAGGCCTGTCCACGGCACCTACTTCCCATTGAGCATAACCAGGGCTCAGTGCATCTGGGGTTTGATCATAACCCGGTGCCCGATCGAAGCACATGCACAGGTGGCAGTCACACCACAGCTCCACCATGGACTCATAAGGTCCAATCACAATATAATGATAGCCAACCAATTCATTCAACATTTCAAATCATTTATGTTTAGCAAAATATGAAATTAAAATAGATATATGCATGAAATTAATATAAACCCAGTTACCTCACTTGTAGGCAATTGCAACAGCCACCAATGGTATAGAATCTCCCTATAATCATAGCATCGGATAATTACTACTCTAATTCATCATTAATAGTTGAAATCAGTACCCAAAGAATTTAAAATGCTAATGACTACCTAAGAATTACTTACCCAGCCACTACAAGTCCCAAATTCGGATTGAAGTGTCCTCTACCAGAAAAGGTCAATATTTCATCCAAGATCCTAGTCAAATTCGTACAAAATTAATACCTATATTATAATCAAGTCATTAGGGTCTCAAATCAGTAGAATTACCTTAAAAAGAAGAGTTCATAGCTATCTAATAACAGCCTTAGCCTCAACCTACGAATTTCATCAAGAAAATCCCCAAACAACCACATTTCAGATTTTGGGTATGGTGAAAATACTCCAAATGAAAAACTAATCAGACCAAAATAAAGAGAAAGATGAGAGGATTAAGTTATATAACTATTACCTTAGCTAAATCTTGCTCTAAAAGTGGAAAAATGTGGAATTATGCCAAGAACCCTAAAGCCTCTTTTGGACCTCCAAATTTTGAGATGGGTGTTTGTGTTTCAGCAAATGGAGAGGTGGCTGAAGCATTAGGGTTTAAATTGGGTCAAATGTGGGTCATGAGTTACTCCAAGGTCTAACTCTATTTGGGCTTCAAATTTTAGCTTTGTTAGGCTAACTCTTATGCATTGGGCTGCTAAAATTCCATTGGGCTAGAACAAGTTTTAAGAGCTCAAAGGTTTTGGGTCTGCACAAGGTTTATTAGGGCTTCTTAAGAGCCTATACAAGGTGGATCTTGGGCCATTATCACATTGGATCAAGTTGGGTTTGCACCTAGCGTATTGGGCCCCTATTAGCCTCTTATCATGATCTCCTACATTAATTTGGGCCTAGATGAAATTTCTCTCCTAATTAAATCTCAAACCCGTATTAATAATTTATCTTTCCAAAATTTTCATTTACTTAACTTACTCGATTATTCCACATTAATTATTCTTAATTAACCTAATCCATGATTAATACCTTAATTAATTATGGGGTGTTACAACCATAGGTTCCATATTGTGACTTAAAGAAATAATATGTAGTTAGGCTCCTCAAATGATTGTGTGATGATTCCAAGAGGTTTAAATGGAGTAAAAAGCCATATATGAAAGGAAAAAATGGAGCCAAAGATGATGTTTTTCTAAGGTTGCTTCATTAGGTGCTTTATAGAACCATAATTGAACCATATGAGTGCTAAAATTTTTTTAGATTGTGTATGGCATTAGAGATTGTTCTAAGAGTGTATTTAAATCCCATTTGATGTTTTTAATCCAAAAGAATCAAGAACCACCTCTTTGTGGGTGTTTGGCCGAGGGAGAGGAAGAAATTTCCAAGGATAAAGTGTGCTCTTATATACAAGGTGGCTCTCTCTTCTTTCTCTTATGCATGAGTGGATGTTTACTTTGTCTTGAATGTATGTATGTACATTTTGAGGAGAAATGTTTTAGCATGCATCTATATGCCATGGTACCATGATGTTACATTATGTCTTTAAATGATGCTTTGTGAACTTGCTTTGATTTGCTTGAGTGTGATGAAGTCAAGAACCTTCTAGTAATGGTGAGGATGAGCCAAGAACCCTTAAGAATAGTTGAGACAAAGCCAAGAGTCTCCCAAGAGCAAGGCTTAGTTAGAAGCCTTTAAGAAAAAGGATGAGGCAAGTCCAAAATCCTTGAAGAGAATGGGTGAGGCTAAACCACTTGTTTGGCAAGACTTTGTATGTTTTGTATAACATCTTGAATGCCAGAAATGTTTCATGAATGATTACATGCCCATGATAGCTATGCGTGCATTTTTAGATATGGATTTGCATTCTTTATGTATGGTTGAAAGGGAGAAGAGCTATTTGGATTCCTAAAATCTCATTCCTTCATCCCCACCTGTCTAATATGTCTAAGTGGACCAATTAAGCCAAGAAATAGAAGCCAACAAGCCTAAAGGAAGAAGATTGACGACAAAGTGTGGAATTTTGCCATTTTGGAGCCATATGAATGGCATATAATATAATCCAATATTGTATATGATAGATGAGTCTATGAACATTAATTTCATGAATATTTGACGTATGAGTGAAATTTGATGCCATATGTATGATATTGCATGATTTGGACATTGAATGGCAAGAACTAGCTTATATATCCTTGTGTATATCTTAGGGCGAGAGTGTGAGTTTGTAAAATCTGGATTTTTGTACCTTTGAGACATATTTAGTAGACCATTTTGGTGTTTTCCAATATGCTCAAGTGGCCATGATTGTCTTGGAAGCCAATGTGGACCATTTGAGACCCTTAGAAGGTACTAAAAGAGCATTTTTGGAACCCAATATCAAGATCTAACCAAATGAACGAATTTGCTCATGAAATTTGGCATGCACATAAATCTCATCCATAGATTTTTTGGAAGCTAAAGACCAGATTATTTGGAGCTTTGTGGAATTAATTATAATTTTTCAAAGTTGCCATTTTTCTACTATTCTGGTATAAGCATTGTTCATATGATCAGTTCCTTGTACTGTGTCATTTGAGGGCCAAATGGTATCCAATAGTCATGAGATTTTACAGACATAAACTATACATGATAATATTTTTATGTCCACTAAGATCACCTCAATTGGATGTCTGAATAGGGAGATATGAATTTTTGAAGTTCAGTGATAGTACTAATAGTAACAGGCGACCTTGGTTACTGTTCTATCAATTTCTACTGGCTAAACATTCTAGTTTGGTCTAAAATTATTTTTAGTATAAAGTAGACATCTTTATATTTCTAGAATAATATAGTTAGCTTGATTTATATTTTTTTAGAATTAGTTATAATTTTTCAAAATTTATGATAGAAAACTAAAAAACCAATATGAGGCTGCACATACTATTTTTATGTATATACTCTATTAGCTCGAGTTCTTGGCCACTCCTTGAGATGATTTTAGGTTTTATTTATGTATTTAAATATGAGAATAAGATGGATGACTTCATATGGTCCATATGACATGAAATGAAAAATTTATCCACGACGTAACGCAAAAATAATCCATTATTTTGTTATATTTTTACTTGAGAAAGTGGCTAGACCAAGGAACCATGCTTAAAATACTATGAGATAGCCTAGTTAAATATGGTGTTACACTTCATTAGTATCAGAGCAATGTTCTAGGCCTTTTAGGGATATATATGGCTTAAGGAAGCAATGTTACAAGTATGTATGAACTTGTTTTGGGTATTTTAGGTGTGTGAATGTGGCATATGTCTATGTTCATGTTGAATAAGTTGTTAGAATGGTCTTTGAGCAGGTAGTGAACATTAGGAGAGGTAGACCTCTAGGGTTGAGCCAGTAAGGCTAGAACAAAGTAGATTGATCCTATGGCTAGAGCTCTATAGGCTATGATAGCTCGTCGGGATCTATGGTAAGCTCTATGTGTTTACAGTAAGAGTTTATTATCATGTAGCTGCAAGAAAGGCTTACTTAGAGAAAAACCACAAGAGGCCTAATCCTCCCCAGTTGTCACACTCTGACCATTCCAAAATGTTTTTCCTGAGGTAGAGATAGGCAGTAATGCAGTACAGTATAAGATAAAATTGCTGCTGCCCAGTAATCAATTAGAGAGGAAATGAGAGAGAGTTATTTTTCCCCAGCCATGACACCCAAATGTCTGGATGAATTAAAAATTTTAGAAAGTTATCCCTCAAGCCAGAGGGTAGAGCTTATAGGCAACACTCCACCGGGCCTGAGAGCTCAGATGTACCAGTTGGCTACACATGAATAATGCAAGGGGTAGAACCCTTTAGCCTTACTAAAGGACTAAACACAAAGGTAGTTGGGGCTCGAATCATGTAGCTAGACCAGAAGTACTAGTGATGACGGAGTGTATTGCCATATGAAAAGCCTTATTGGTCATATTTAGATTAATATGAGATATGACTTGTTAAGGGGTTAGACAGAGCACAGAGTAAGACCCCTAATGTGAGCAAGATAAAGAGAGATAAATGACCCATTGACAGATGCCGAGAATAATGAAGCAATAGATTAGTAGTGGGCCTAGTACATGGGTTTAAGAAAGAGATTAGCTGAGCTTATGAATGAGCCCAAGCATGTCTAAGATTGAGTAACACCTAGAATTAATCGATTAGACACAGTAGTAGTAAGGTTGTTGAGATCCGCATACAAGGTGTTGACTCCAATCTAGAATGCTATTCTATGTGCCAATGAACGATGCATTTTTACTATAAACTTCAGATATCTAAAGCATACTACGAGTATAAGTGTAAAGGGAGGATACATCTATGTAAGAGAACAAGTGTCATACCCTCACATATAATATGCTATTACTCGCTATTGAAAGATCTTGTACCTACTAGTAGGAAAACCTCATTGACAAGGTCTCAAAATTTACATTGAAAAATGCAAGATCTTGTCAACAAGATCCTAGATCTTTGTGACAGGATGTTCTTGTAGCCATTTAATTGGCATGATTTCATGTTAGTAGCATTGAGAATGTAGTGCGTTTACGAGAAGGGTATACCTCAGGGATGTTACCCTAGAGTGAAAATGAGACATAATAAGACAGAGGACCACTCAGTTAGTGGTCAATGACTCTCCAAGAGGAAAAGCCCTGATATGGTAATTACAGTGATAGGGGAAAGGCAAGGAAGAGTCGAGAAACAAGCACTTAGTAAAGGATACCCTCACCTTAGTAGTGATTAAAGGAGAGTTAATCAAATGAGTATAGTGAAAGTAGCTAGATAAGAGTTTAGTACTTTGTTAGATAAGTTTCCCTAGCATGAGACTCATGTAATGTAAAAACTCACGAGTAATAGAGTACTAAGTGGAGCATAAAGTTACTGATAAAATAGATTTAGGACATTAAAAAAATATATGACCTAAATCGGGTTAATACCACCCTAAAAGTAGTAAAGTATGCTTCTAGAGATGAAAGCAAAACTAGAGAAGAGATGAGGTAAGCAGTTAATATCTCAAGTGCCTCCAAGGAAGCTAAAGAAAATTAAAACCCACCTAAGCGGGTGAGCTCCAGGACTATGTAAAGTAGTAAAGTGAGTCATTAGCTTTAAAGAGAGTAAACTCTAGGGTTTACAGGGGACAATTCCTTACAAAGGAATGATCTAGTTAAGAATAAAACAAGAGAATATGAAGAAGCAGGGCCTTCTCCCACTTTATAGAAAGTGAGTAAGTAAAAGTAAACCCAAAAAGAATAAACATGCTCTTGAGCATAAAGAAAGTGTGTGACGATGTCAGAATCGAGGACATAATGAATCAAAAATAGATAATATGAATGAGTGTACTAGCAAGTACCATTGTCCTTGGTACAGATATCAGTGAAACATGATGAAATACCTTAAATAGAGACAACTGGGCAACATAAATGACCTCAAGATAGTACAATAAATGATGTAAGAAATGAGAGAAAAAGTGCCCTTTCCCTAAGTGTCATATGAAACAAAAAGAGATAGAGCCTCATAACAAGAGGGTACTTTAGATTGTTGGAGAACTTGTACTATACTGGTGATAGTGGCTTTGAGCTCAGTCATGAGGCACCTGTGTATTAGTGTTTGATGTTATAGTTTGCTGGCAATGATGGTTACATGATATTGAGTTTGGCCAACTCAGTAGTAATGTAACTTGAGTGCGTAGCAAATAATGGCATCAACCATAAAGAGTGTCCCGATAATCAAAGAGTATTCTAGTTAGTTAAATCAAGAGATAAGCTAAAGAAAGAGATGTAAGGGATTCCAGTAATATTAGAATGATTAAAAAAGTGTGTAAAAGGGAATCTCCAATAAAGAACAATGATGCAAAAAGGGAACGTGCTAGCAGTATTAGAATGTAAAAGTTTGAGTCCCTTATAATATGACTAAATGAAATGAAAAGGGACTAGCCTAGAACCCCTATCCTATGAGAGAAGTTAAATATGCTCGATGTATGTGATGCCCTGTGTAACACCATAATTCTTAACCTCAATTAATCTCCTTCTTGGCATGATTCCATATGATTTCCAATGAGAAGGACCAAAATCATGGTATTTTAATACTTTAAGTCAAGGTTTAAACACTCATATTTTGCCCCGTGGGTCTTGTGAACCCATCATTTACATTCTCTACTCAAACTCCATTTATACAACTCATGCATAGCATAAACCAACTCATGAACCACTGATATGAAGCCAAAAACCAGAAAATGCAAGTTTTCAAAACGGGCCCAAAAGTTAAATTTTTTGCTCTAACTTTGGAAAATCATAACTAATTCTAGAAAAATGGAAATCAAGAAAACCATAGCTTTTTGGAAAGCTCTGGATGTTAACGTTACACTAAAAATAATTTGAACCCATAATCTTAGAGTTTGGACCATGTTTGACATCAAAAAAGAGATAGAGGTCCGATTGTTCCTAGTACTGATGTAGCTTACTATCATGAACCTCAAAAATTCATAACTAATTCCAAACAATTCCAATCTAGGAAAAATATACTAATTTGGAAAGTTACAAATGTTAAATAGAGGAAAAAAATAAGTTTAGATCATTTCAGTAGCCCTTGGACCTCAAAAACTGATGGAACAATAACGAAGGTTGGATGGCTTCCCTGATGCTGACACAGAACTTTAGAAAGTTTTTCTCCCTCTACAGACCTCCAATTGAGATTCTTCTAGTTGGTATAGGTCACTGTAGATATCTAGTTTATGCCCATAACATTTCATAACAATCAGACACCGTTTGGTCCATGAATGACACAGATTCATTTTCAGACCTATTTGCATAGTACAATAACGAAAACCAAAAAATTCTCCAACTTCAACAATTTGCCAAATATTCCTTAGGCCTCATAATATTGCCCACTTTAGCTTTCTAAGAATCTCTCAACAAGCTCTAAGGGCATCCCAAATGTCATATCAAGAAGAGTTTATTTAGTCATATCTTGATATAGCTCTCGGATTTGGCGAATTTGACACCATAAATGGTTCAAAATGGGGGTAAATGGTCTCCTACATGCTCTAGAATCTCTTGGGCAAGTTTTAAAGTATAAAAACAACATATATGAATTGCCCAAATGATCCAAACTAACACACATCTCAAACTCACCATGCTATGGGCAAAAATACACTACTACATATAAGCTACAAAAGGGCCAAATCTCATATTTTCATTGCTTTGGCTCTCAACATAGTTCATACATTATTTATACATATTTCTACACTTACTTAAATATTTACATCTCAAAAATAATAAGTACATATTCATTTTGGCACCTTTTTACATCAAAAGAACTAAAATAAACTATATAACTGCTTATACATGCTCAACTAGGCTCCTTAGTTTGCACTTTGATCTCCTTGAGTTCCACCTAACATGTTAAGATGGGAGAGGGAAGGGGGTGAGATTCATGGAATCTCAATAGCTCATACACTCATTCAAGGAAGCAATCAAGACATATAAATAAGTCAAAGCATGCAAACCATTCACAATTACATAACACATGATTTTCATGCCATGAATATCATATCAATGCCAAGAATAAGCTTTAGGGACTTTTGGTCTAGTCTCACCCGATTTTTGGGACTTTTAGATTGGTCTCACCCTTGGTTTAGGGACTTTTGGCTCCACCTCACCCATCTCAAGGGACTTTTGGCACTACCTCACCCGAGCAATTTTCACAACCCAAAACATAAGCATATTGGTACCAATGTATCAAGGCAACATCGAATGGCATGTCTCACAATACAAGCATATACATAAGCATACAACGATTGTTATACAACCAAGAATGCAACAAGAAAGAGTGGAGAGCTACCTTACAAGCCAACACAAGCCTTCCCTTTCAATTTCTCTTCTCCCTTCTTGGTTTCACAATCACAACTAGATGAAGCCAATTCTCTTGAGGCTAGACACAACAAAGAGTATAGAATTACTCTCTCATAACTCAAATAAACACTCACAAAGCTAGGGGTGCTTTATTGTGGCAAATCCTACAAAGTACATAAGAACCCCTAGTTTTCTCCCTCTAGAATTTCATTAACTCTTCTCCTACTTCCTTTGCATTTCTTAACTTATCACACTCTAATTTAAGGGTTTTCTTGCTCATTCTAGGTTAGAACAGAGCTATTTTACTCAATCACCCATGGAAAGGAAACTTACAAGGAGAAGAGTAAAATAAAAAAGAAGGAGCATGAAGATCTTTAAAGGTTCTTACCTTTCTTCCTTGGTTTCCCTTCTTCTCCCTTAGCTTCTCTTGGTTTCTTTCTCTCTCAAGCCTTTTCTTTATTTTAGACGAAGTTTATGTCGATTAAAAGAAAAGGAAAGGATTTAGACTCTTTAAGAAGCAAAATTCTCTTTTTTTACGCTTTTTCGGACTAACCCTCGGTATAGCGAAGAATAACCTCGCTATAGTGAAAAATAACCCTCGCTACGGTGAGCACGTATCAGTCACAGACCCCTATTTTCGCTACGGCACACTATTGCGAGAAACCTCTTAGTTTATGTATGAGTTGTATAAATGGAGTTTGAGTAGAGAATATGAATGATGGGTTCACAGGACCCACGGGGAAAAATATGAGTGTTTAAACCCCGACTTAAAGTATTAAAGTACCATGGTTTTAGTCCTTCTCATTGGAAATTATATGGAATCAAGCCAAGAGGGAGATTAATTGAGGTTAAGACATTATGGTGTTACACTCTGGTGCTAAAGGCATTTAAAAGCATAACAGGGGCATAGTTAGAAATTGCAAGATATAAGAGGAAATAGAAAGAGTATAGGTAAAGTGTAGTAAGCCAATAAGAGTAAAGAAAGAAAGCCTGAGTAGAAAGACTTAAAGTGGGAACCTGAGGATCCCTTAGAGAGTGGTGAGTGAAAATCAAAATCTTCCTATGTGTTGTTCCAATGGGATTAATAGAGAAATAAGCGATATAGAAATCACTTCACATGAAGAGCATAGTAGATATCTGAGTTTAGCCTTAGCCATTATGAGTGATGGTTACGAGACTTAGTGAACATATATTTTACTATCAGATACAACGATCTTAGGCTTTGACATCCCCTAGAGATAGATCGCAGTAGATCCTAGCATAGTATAGCAAGTTGTAGTAGACTCTAGTAGGGCTCTGAGAGGTCGTAGTAGATCCCACAGATATATAGAGAGCCCATAGTTATAGCACAGTAGTTCTTTGGGGAGATGATAGCTTGAGATAGTTTTCCCGAATCAGTTAGTTTCAAAGACCAGTATAGTTCAAATCTCAAAGACTAGAAACCTTTTAAGTCTGGTAGACCACTCACTCGGTGTCTCCTTGGTCCATAGCCATGGCCTAGAGAGGTTGGAGCACCTAGGGGTAGTTTTAATTTCTTCCAAGGTTATTTTTGAGTCATATATGATGGAAGAGGATGAGAGGAGGCCTTGAAAAAATTTTAGAAGCCATAGATAGTGAGATAGAGTTATAGGTTCCATAATGTAGCATAATGAAGCAACTCCTAGTTAGGCTCCTTAAAATAATTGTGTGATGACTCCAAGGAGTTTTAATGTAGCCAAGAATCATAAATTGAAGGAGAGAAGGGAGCCAAGATGATGAATTCTTGTAATTGCTTCATTAAATACCTTATAGAAGCATAATGGAGCCATAGGCTAAAGTAGCATTATGTAAAGTGTGTATAATGCCAAGGCTTATTCCCATGAGTAATTTATATTTGTTTTAGTATGTTTAGGCCAAGAGAAATAAGCCTCAAATCATTGTGAGTGCGTGGCCAAGAGAGAGAGCATAATTCTAAGAGAAAAAGTGTACTTGTGTGGCAAAGGTAGCTTTCTCTACTTTCTCTCATGTATGAATGTGTGCTTACCTTGTGTTTGAATATGTGTATATGTTGTGAAAAGTGTTTTAGCATATGCTTTTGTTCCATGGTACCATGAGGTTGTAACATGTTCTCAAATGATGCATAATATGTGTGCTTGGATTTACTTGAGTATGGTGAAGCCAAGAACCTTTAGCCATGGTGAGGATGAGCCAAGAATCCTTAGAAATGGTTGAGACAAAGTAAAGAGTCTCCCAAGAATGAGGTTAAGTTAAAACCTCTTAAAGTAATTGAGTGAGGCAAGTCCAAAATTCATAAGAGAATGGGTGAGACTAATCCACTTACTTGGCAAGCCTATGTATACTTTGTGTGACTTGTTCAAATGCTAATAATGCTTCTTGAATAATTACACATTTCATTATGCTCATGCATGTATTTTCAAGACTTATATTATATTCTTTATGTGTGATTGAAAGGGAGATGAGCTATTGGGATTCTTTGAATCTCATTCCGTCCTCTCCAATGTCTTAACATGCTAGGTGGAGCAAATGAACAAGATAATGGAAGCCACTAAGTTGAAAAATAAGAGATTGACATCAAAGTGTCTAGAATTGCCTAGAATTACTCCTTTTGTAGCCATACTCATGGAATATGATGTAATACTATGATTGAAATATTGTATAATCATTTGAACATGTGTATTTACTCATATATTTTATGTATGTATGAGGTTTAATGCCATATGAATGATACTATAGTTTTTGAACCTTGGATGGCAATGTGAAGCATGTGTAATCTTGTATATGGTATAAGGTAAGAGAGTGAGTTTTTAATTTCTGGGTTTATACACTTTTGAGACAAGTTTAGAATGTCATCTTGGTGCATTCCCATATGCTCAAGTGGTCATGGTTGCCTTAGAACTCAAATTAGACCATTTGGACCCCTTATATAACACAAAATGAGTTATTTTTGTAACTCAATATCAAGATCTGGCCAAATGAACAAATTTGCCTATGAAATTTAGCACACATAAAAATCATATTTAGAGCTTTTTAGGAAGCTAAATATCAGATTATTTGGAGCTCCATGGAATTAATTATAAATTTTCAAAGTTGACATTTTTTTACTAAACTGATGCAGACACTGTTCATATAGTCAAAAACTTGGGCTATGTTATTCAATGGTCAAATGATATCCAATGCTTATGGAATTTTATAAGAATAAACTAAACATGATAAGCTTTCTACGACCACCTAGATCACCCCAATTGAATCTCTGGGTAGGGAGATGAATTTTTGAAGATGGACGACATTACCAGTAATGATAGTTAACCTCTAGTACTATTCCATCAATTTTTGATGGCTAGCAGCCTCTTTTTGTTGAGAATTCAAGGACACGTAGTGAAAAATTAAAATCCTGAATCCCTCCCCATAGATCCATCAATGTCATTTAAATTGAGTAGATTTAGAAATATTTACCTTTTTTGTCGGATCTCAGGAACTGATCTTCAGATCTGCTTCCTCTATTGGTGTCCACACGAATGATTGCTCAACTTGAATGGTGTACTAGCGCCTTCGACCAATGTCTGTACATGTTTTTGGTGAAGAAGATGCTCTCCTCTTTCTCTCTCTCTAAGTGGCCGTGCAGTGTCCGTACATTGTCAGTACGCTTCTCTCTAGGGTTCTTTTGTTGTTCTAGGAAATTCAAGCCTCATCTTTTTTATTATGGAGATATCTCATTAGAGTTTCAGATATATTTGATTGATTTAAAAATACATTATTTTAAATTAAATCAAATTAATATTAATTAAATATATTAGTTTAAATTTAAGTCTATCTAATAGATTAAATTTAACTAATTATTTAATCTAAATCTAGAACTAAATTCAAATTTAATTTATCTCATAAATTAAATTTAAATTATCATATTAGGTTAAATTTAAATCTATCATATAGATTTGAATTTAAAACTAATTGATTTAAATTAATTAAAGGATATATATATATTTCAAAATATAAATAAATATATAAATACATATATATATTTTGAATTTTATAAACTATATATATATATCAAATATATATATTTATAAAAATTCTTCCACCTTAGATTAAACGTGACATTCATTGAATCTAGACGCAATTTTAGATTTAATGAATTTTGACATTCTAGCTCGAGTTGACTCGTTCTTGTGTGCGACCCTATAGGTCCATATGACGTTGGTAGTGGGCTAATAATACTATTTGACCTATAAGTCACAAGCAGCCTCTAGCAAGACATTGTGACTACCCAAATCATATAGGGATTGGTGATCCAATGCAACTTGTTATATAACCCTATCATATCCCTTTTGTCACACGATATCTAGATCAAGTATGAGGCATGGAAACGTCTTCCTCATCTTACTTGATTGTCTCTTTCTCGATCTACGTGCAGATTGACAGTATAAATGGAAACCCTTCCATTCGAGCACGATCATGCATTTCTCAGTCTCACTCATCGAGGGCCTCAGAGATATCTCTCTATTAATTAGAAGGATAAATCCTATCTTGACCATTCATCTTCTTCTACATGAATTTTACTATGCCCAATCATAGCCTTTATGATCACTTGGTTAAAGATGACTTTCGACTATACAAAAAAAATAGTGTTTTTTCATGTTGAAAACTATGGTGATCTCAAGTTTAAGGGCTTGGTGATACGGTTATACATAAGATACACTTATGACTTAATCTATGTAGCTATCTTATGACGGGTTGATCTAGCATCTTGTTTCTTAACAAGTGCCTATGATTTTGATTCATATCTTTATACATGATTAATATATAATCATCAATCAAAATCATACTAGTCTTAGTTTATCATCATTCCCATAATGATGATCGACTAGGGATATTTAAGATAATCAATATGATTTATCCAAGGATATTATTATATAGAACATGCAAAAAAAATATAATAATGTAATAAAGGAAAACTCTTATTTCTTAAAAAAGTACAATGTTTGCAATACAATGATTGGCCTATGACACAATCTTTAACACTTTTGTGGTCTAGATTTATTTTTAGCATAAAGTAGACATCTGTATCTTTTTAGAATGGTATAATTTTCTTAATTTTAATTTTTCTAGAATTAGTTATGATTTTTCAAAATTCAGGTACAAAATTTGGAAATTTACACACTATGTTTTTGAGTATACCACCCATTTACATGAGTTCTAGGCTACTTCTTGAGTTTTTTATGAGTTGTATCTTTATATTGCAATGTGAGAATGAAATGGATAAGTCCATATGGCTTACAGAACACCAAATGAAAAAATTTACCCATGACATAATGTAATTTAATTGTATTTTTCTATGACTTTTTCTTAAGGATTTCATATGCTTTATTGAAATAAGCCTATATATGATATGAGATGAGTCATAGAATCATGGTGTTACAGGAGAAGTTGGCTTAACTTTATTAAAAGGTGAAGGAAGATTTTTATAATGATTTCTGAAATACTGATTATGTCCCTCTAGTTTTATTCCTTCATTTGAGCTCGTTTTAGCTCCTTTTTTAGAACAATTTTTTTCATATAAAAATTTAGGTCCTCTAGTTTATTAAAAATATTTTCTTTCAATTTTATGGAGTTCAGAATCATCCCTAATTATTCAGTCAAAATTTTGGTTAATTCTTTGCTTAAATCGCACATAAGAAGGGTTTTAACTATTCTGATAGTTCCCATAGTTTTCAGGGCCTTTGAGAACTCTAGTAAGCTTAATTTTATCATATAAAAATCCTTTCTTTAAATTTTTGAGAAGTTACTTGAAATTACAGTTTTTGCCACTGTGTTCCTTAATAAGCTATTTAGTTATTTCGGCTTCGATTTCGGGCCACCTCTAGTTCCTTACTCTCATTTCTAGATGCTCTGTTTATTAATATAACATTCTTTTACCTTATTCCATTTCATTTTATTATAGGGGTCATCTTTTGTAATCTTGTCAATTTTGGTCCAATTCTAATAAAATTGGATATTACACTCTTCATATATAATTGAGCATGAAGCTATGAATCTATAAGACAATATGTCATATGTGGTAAAGCCTAAGAAGATTATGGATACAAAGATCAAACAACTATGTAATAAAGATATTATCCTGTTGAAGGTGGTATGGAGAATGTTAACTCCTGGTAAGGCAACTTGGGAGATGGAAAATCATATAACTCATCATACATACTCACCCTATCACAAATTAAATAAGTCATAAGAATAATGATTGCATACTAAGACATCCTATAAAGTGGATTTACAATATAAATTAATCAAAAACCATCTCCTATAGGGACTTTAATCATAGTAGAAAACTCTTATTTGTATCAATAGAGGACTTTTATTCTAGCAAAGAACCCTATCTATATCAATAGAGATTATATGCTATAGGGACTTTTATCCTAGCAGAGAACCTTGTTTGTATCAATGGAAACTATCTCCTAAAAAGACTTTTATCCTAGTGAAGAACACTATTTGTATCAACCAAAGGCATCACTTAAGCACTTTAATAGTAGTTTAATAACATACATTGATAGAAAGCTTGCAAACAATATTGTGAAGAGTAATCAAATAGATCTTAATGGAACCTATCTTATCATATTGATATTTTAATATTATTATATTTTATATTCCTCATATTTAGTCTTAATAATAATTCATTATGGCTAATTTGATGAGTTTGGATTTATTTTATATTAAGTGGGTTAAATTTAGATTAATGGATTTTAATCACATTTTTATTATATTTTTCCAATGGAGGCCCAATTATTTTTATTTGTGTTTTGCAAGTTAGATGAGCCACTCAAGGGATTTGAATATTTTATTATTAGGCCAAAGATGCAGGCTTTGTTAATTCAAGATTAATATTAGATTTCTTTCAATGTGAAAAATTTTGGATTGTTGGATGCACTCAACACATCTTAGCCCTTGGATCTTTTTTAGTAAAGAAGGCAACATCATCTATATAAGGAGGAGAAGATGTCACTTAAGAACACATGCTCCATCTTCTCTATTTCTCATTCTTGCTGTCATCTTTTCATGGCTTTCTAACTTTTCTTGGTGATTAGTCCAGACTTTAAACCTGATAGCGAACTTGAGTCCATGATTATATAGAACTATGGTTTGGATTTAAATTTAGAAGTATTTCATTTTTGTTCTTTTTGTTTTCGTGTAATTATTATCATTCTGGTTAGATGGTTTTTGTTGCATGAATTTAATTCATTTGATCTATTTGAGAATGCGTTTTGATTCAATTAGTTAATTAATCAAATAAATTCATTCTAAACCAAGTTAGGATTCTGTGTGGGTCTCTAGTCATATGAAATAGTTTGGCTTCATGTTGTTGATAAAAGTGCAATTGTGTTATGACTAACAATATGAACCAATTAAAATTCTTGAATAGTAGTTTAGGAATATTAATTGAAAATAACTAGAGGAAAAATCAAACTAAAAGTATTTTTAGGTGACAAGGATAGGGAAATATCAGGGGAAGAATTCTAGATTAGTTATGTATCATTCTGATTGAGTTTTGTTTTTGTTAATTGATTTGCTATTCAGTTTAATTAGTGCAATTTTATATTTGAACCCTTAATCATCACAATTTCAATTCTATCATTCTTAAACTAATTGATTTGATTAATTGCTTTATGGGAGAAGACTTGGTGAGCATTATACTGTAAACTAGCAAAAATTCACTAATCTTGGCTAGTTTGATGTAACAGCCAAGAAATGAGAAAAGGAAAGGAAAAAGAGAAGCTGGAAAATTTTCGAAGAGCTGAGAATTTTCTAAGTCTTCTCGCCATAGCGAGATATGGAATCGCCATAGCGAGAATGCCTCTTCGCCGTAGCGAATATGTTCCTAGCTATAGCGAGTGCGGCATTCCATATAGAGACCAGTGAGTTGCTCGCCGTAGCGAAATTGTTCCTAGCTATAGCGAGTATGGCATTCCATATAGAGACCAGGGAGTTGCTCGCCATAGCGGCGCTATAGCGAAGGCAGAGGTTTGGAACAAATACGATCTCGCCGTAGCGACGCCATAGCGAAGGCAAAGGTCTGGAACAGACACGAGCTCGCCGTAGCGAGGTCACTAACTCGCTATAGCGAGAGCGGTCCAGAAAAGCGAGAAAAAGAGAATTCGACTTTTTAAAAGCTTCCAAATCTCTTCTTTCTTCTTCTAACCGACTCTAACTCGTCTTAGGAGAGAGAAAAGGGCGGAGGAGAGAGTGAGAAGCTGAAGAGAAGAGGAAAGCACAAGAAAGGTATGAATTTTCATAGCTTCCTCTTAGTAAGTTGCCCTTCTCCCCTTCTCCCCTCTTTCCTACGGTTTCAATGGTCGAAAATGGCTAGGTCTTGAGTCTGGTTCAGAGGAGAGAGAGTGGGAAACCATTCTTGAGAGAGATTAGAAGTAGATAGTCTTCTCTTTCTTGCTTTTCCCCTTTCTTAAGAGTTGAGAAAAGAGAGGGATAGCTCATGGACCCTAGTGAGAGGAAAAGACCTAGAATGAGAAGCTCAGTAGAGCTGATTAGAAGTGATCCCTAGCTTAAGAATTGAGTATTGAAGTATTGATTCCATGCTTTTGTGTGGTTAGGCTCAAGAGAAACTCTTCCATCTAGAAGTTGTTGTGAAACCAACAAGGGAGGAGACCATTGATAGAGCAAGTAGTAAATAGCCAGCAAAGGTAGTTCTCTCCACTTTCTCTCATGCATAATTGTGTGTTTACATTGTCTTGCTTGTGTGTATGAATGAGATGAGCTATGAGAAGTGTGTTAGCATGATTATGTGATATGATTGAGATGATGTTTTAAATGCTTGATTGGTTTGCTTGAGGAAATGGGAAAGCCAATAACCCTATAGCCAAGGTGAGGATGAGCCGAAGCCCTAAGTTGGTTGAGCCATGTCTCCCAAAAGTGAGGTTGACTCCCAAAGAGTAAGGGTGAGTCTAAATACCTCTAAAAGTATGGGAAGGCAAATCCAAAAGCCATAAGGGAAGGGGTGAGGCCGATCCAAGTACTCAGCGAGCTCTTGAATGTTATCCATGGCCATTTTACATGTTTCAAATGTTTTTCATCATGTTTTATATGCTAACATGCCATACATGCATAATGAGACTTGTTGCACGCAATGTATGTATGTTTGAATGAGAGTTGAACTACTGAGATTCCATGAATCTCATCCTCCCTCTCCACCATCCAACCATGCCAGGCGGCCCAAGTGAGATTAGGGATGGGAGCAACCACCACCAAGCATGAAGCTAGAGATAGAAGTTAATGAAGAAGAGTGTAAAGGCTTTTTGCCATATGTTGTATTATGAGAATTGTACATGAGAAATGTAAAGCAATGATGTAGCTTATGTACATTTATAGTTTTTGCAAGATAATGTATATATGAATGATGAATGTATGAGAATGAGGTTTATGAAGAATGAGAAAGTAACTTTTGATATGAAATGCTCATGATAGCCTAGTATATATGGGTGCATAAGTGGGCATGGGGTAGTGAGTTTCCCCAATCTGAGTTATTAGACACTTGAGGCATGATTGATAGCTCCTATAGATGCTTTCTCATGTGCTCAAAGAGTCATAGAAGTAGAAAACTTAAGATGGGACCCCATTAGCCACACTTTTGGCCAAGAAAGGGCCTTTTTGCACATGATGTCATAGAATAGCCATATGACCTCTTCTAGCCATGAGATTTGACATGGAACTAGAGTATGTTTAGAGCTTTCTGGGAAGCTAGAGTTCATGTCATTTAGAGGTCTATAGCATTTTCTATGAGCATCCAAAGTTGACATCAGAAATTCGGATTTCAGAAAATCACTGTTCATTTGGTCAGTTTATAAATCATGTCATCTGAGGGGCAAACGTAGTCCAATGGCTACAAAATTTTATACACAGATACTAGATGGTTACAGTGACTTGTAGGAACTGGAAGAACCTCATTTAGAGGTCTAGAGAGGAAGTTATGCAATTTCGAAGTTCCTGCCCAGAATCAGACACCCAACCAGACCCGAGGTACTGTTTCATCAGTTTCCGGGGAATTGGCTTGGTGAACTGATCTGGAGATATTTTTATCCTCTAGCTAACATCCACATATTTCCATGGAGATATAGTTTATGAGCATTGGATTTTTGTGGAATTAGTTAGACATTTTCAAAGTCCATATCAGTAAACTGTGACAGCAAAGAAGCCCCCTCTGACCAGTGAACTATTTCGATGTCAAACGCAGAATGAGTAAGAGATTGAGACTTCTAAGTATTTTTAGCATGAAATAGACGTCTCAAGCTTTCTATAATGACCCAGATCATGCAGATACGATTTTTCTGCATTTAGTTATGAATTTCCAAAGTTAGCCCAGAAAAGAAGCAAAATCTGCCACTAGCGAAAATGCATGTCTCCAATCCCTTTTTGCTTTCCATGAGTTTTAGGCATATAGTAGGGATTGAAATGAGTCTCAAAAGAGTAATTGAGCATGAGGAATCAGAGAGAGAGCTCAACCGGTCCATATTACTTCAAAGTGGAGCTCTACGCACACATAGTGCCATAGAGAGAGTAAGCATAAGGTAGAAAAAGTGTCTCCCTTATGAGTTCCGCATTGCCATATAGGCTAGAGGGCACCTTGGGTATGAGCTAGAGGTTAAGGTGTTACATTTGACAACTATGAGTGAACAATATTTTCTTGGAAAAATTATAAAGAAAGACCCAGAAGTGAAAAAATTTACTCTGAAGGACCTGTTACCATTGGCTTTAACTATTTTATGTTAAAATCAATGGTAATCAACCCTAAAACAATGGTAATAGGTCCTTCAAAGTAAATATTTTTAACTTTGGGTCCTTAAACATAATTCTCTCTATTTTCTTTACCACATATTACCATATCTTTTAGTGTTTTTTTTGTGTCTTTTGTATTTTAGGGTCTTTAGTCAATATCAGAAGCCGGGTCTATCAAATTCGGTCATTCATATTCCAAGCATAGGTCATCCATACACAGGTATCATTTAGAGTTTGGTCTTCCTAGTATGGGAACCATGGCATATGAAAGGGTACAATCATCTATGCATAGGTACAATCTGAAGTAAAGTCTTCTATGCATAGGATTCAATCACACAATCTATTATAGGAGATTAATGTTAAGAATTTAAGATTTTAATTATACTTAGGGTTCCAACCAAATCCACTTAGCTTAACTCATAGATAGAGCATGCAACTAGGTTTTGTAGTCAAAGATTATAAGCCATGAAAGGTCTATAGACATCCATAATGTCCAACTAACTTCAATTTATATGTATGCTTGGCTGAAACTCAAGAACTATTAAAACTAAAAAAAGGAAAACAACAATTTCAACTAAAAAGAACAGCAGTACCCTGGTGTGTAACATCTTCCTCCTTATTATGATTTCTTAAGTAGTATTTAAAACAAATTTGGAGAAATTATACCATATTAGGAAACATTTGGAGACTATGATGTGAACAACTAAGGAGGGATTGATGGATTAAAATTTTATAGAACATAAAGAAAATTTTCTTAAAGTATGAAATTTATTAAGAATTTTAGAGAATTTTAAAGAATTATTTGGCATTTTCATTAATTGTTTAATAGAGAGTAATTATGAAATAAATACTTGAATATTTAATTTTTAGGAAATCCCAAGGTCAAAACACCCTAAAAATATAAGAAAATATTTGGGGGTTAAATGTGTTTAGGTGAGTGTTTGGTTCTCTCCATGATGGTTCGTAGAGGGTCCTCATACTCAACACTCTAAGCCCTAGGTGGCCTGCCTCTGCCCTTGTCCTATCTAGTCTCCACCATCTTATCTAAAAAAAGTAGCACCCTTTAGTACACAGTTGTGTCTCAAGCACATATGCATGTGTATTTCATCACTTCCATGAGAATTCACACCTTAACACAACCAATAATGCAATTCAAGAGCCAAACACCAAGCAAAAGTGCCTGAACCTTGGCTCTAATACCAAAAATGTCACACCATAATTTGTTTAAGCTCATATTCTCATATTCAAGGTTGGTCTATATGGAATCAAGGGAAAACCAAGAAAAGAGAATGAAAATAATGAAATTTTCTTACGTTACATTAGGGTTTAAAAATTTATTTCACATTTTGTGGAACCCATGAACTCATCAATAACATCCTCCACTCACATTCCATCCATACAATTCATAAACATTTCATAAACCATGAATTAGAGACCAAAAACTGGAGATTTCCATGTTTTAGCCTCAGGTTCCAGTGGCAATTTACTGATAGCAATTTTGGAAAATTATAACTAATTTTTAAAAAATCAAAATCAAGCAAATAATAGCTTTTTGGAAAGCTCTAGATGTTAAATATATATTAAAAATAATTACAAGCCATAATAACATCATTTGGACCACATTTGATAATAAAAAAGTAACATAGGTTAGACTGGCCAGCGTTTCTGATATAATTTATTGATATAAATTTTAAAAATTCATAACTAAATACAAAAAAATCTAATTTAGGCAAACTATACCAATTGGAAAAGTTACAAATGTTAAATAGAGGTAAAAAATAAGTCCATACTAATTTAGAAGCCTTCAGACCTTGAAAATTGATGGAATAATAACCAAGGTCTGTTGGCATCCCTAATATTAATATGAAATTTTAAAAAATTAGTTCTCCCTCTACAGACCTCCAATTGAGGTTTTTCTAATTGATACAAGTCACTGTGAATGTCTAATTTCTCCCTGTAAAATTTCAAAGCCATTGAACACCATTTGTCCTATGAGTGATAAAGGTGAAGCTACTGACCATTTCTATAGTACCACTGTCAAATTGAAAAAAATTTGCCAACTTTGGAAATTTACCAAAAATTCTCTAGAGCTCCAAATAATATGAACTTTAGCTTCCCAAAAAGCTATAGACAAGACCTATAAGCATGCCAAGTTTTAGACCAAGAAGAGATCATTGGTCAAATCTTGACATAGCTCTTGAATTTGGCAAGTTTAGTAGCATAAAATGGTCAATATGGTCCCAAATGGCCTCTTACATGGTCTAACATCTTTTGGGCAAGTTTTAAAGTAAGAATGCATGATATATGAACTACCCAAGTGGTCCAAACTATCATGCATTTCAATTTCACTATGCTACATACAAGAATGCATAGCTGCCTACAAGTCACCAAGTGACTAAATCTCACATTTTCATTGCTTTGGTTCTAAATATGGTTCATACATCATTTATATATACTTTTACACTTACTCAAATATTTACATCTCAAAAGTAATATGTATATATACACTTTGACATTCTTTTACATCAAAAGCCATACAAAGCTATACAGAGTGTCAAGAAGTAGCTTTTCAAGCTTCTTGGCTTCCATCTTTAGCTTATTGGACACCACCTAGACATGAGATGGGAGAGGAAAGGGGACGAGATTCATGAAATCTCAATAGCTTATACACTCATTCAAGTAAGCAATCAAGGTATGTCACATGTTAAAGAGCACAAGTATGCATCCTAATATCGCCATAAAGTATTCAATTCAACATTTCCATGCCCCAAAGTGATATCAAAGTCAAGAATAAGCTCTAGGGATTTTTGGTTTAGCCTCACCCTATATTTAGGACTTTTGGATTAGCCTCACACTTGGCCTAGGGACTTTTGACTTGGCCTCACCCATTCATGGGACTTTTGGCATCACCTCACCCATATCAAGGGACTTTTGGCATCACCTCACCCTTATGAGCAATTTTTCACAATCAAATAACATTCAAGAAAGTATATTGGCACTAATGCAACAACACAACATCAAGTGGCATGTTTCAAGATACAAAAACATACAATGACACATGCACATCCAAGAATGCAAACAAGAATAGAGTGAAGAGCTACCTCGGTGGAATTCCAAGCTTTAACTTTGATTATTACTTCCTTTTCTTGGCTACACACCCACAACTTGATAGTGATTGATTTCCTTGGCCTAAACACTACAAACAACACTTAATTACTCCCTTGGAACAAGTCAAAGCATTAGACACACACTTAAGAAGCACACTTTGTTCATTGGTCTCATATTAGTTTCATTAATGCCCTAATGAAGCAACTATCATAATTCAAGTTTTTAGTTTCATTCTCTCCTCATATCTAGACCTCTTGGTTCCATTTAGACTCCTTGAAGTCATCATAAACTCAATTCCAAGAGCTTAGGTCCATGTTACTTCTATAGGTCATATTATGGAACCCATTATCTCATCTTCCAATTTATGGCTTCTAAATTGTTCTCAAGGTTTCCTCCCACCTTCTTTCATCATATAAAGTCCCAAACTAAGCTTGGAACAATTTAAAATACTCCCTAGGTATTCCAAGGAGCTTTGGCCAAGACATAGCAAGGAAATTTGGCCCACAGAGTTTTTGATTTTTTCTTGATGGAAGAGGCACTTGGGGAGCTTCCTAGGGGTCTTAGGAACACAAACAAACACTCACATATGCTAGGGAATTCAAGAATCAAATCAATTTTTACAATATGTTCAAGAGCTTTACACTTTCTTATCTTGAATTTCAATGGATAAACTTTCAATTTCTTTGTATTTTCTAACTCCCCATGGTCTAAAACCTAAGATTCTCTCTTGTTTTTAGGTAGAAACTCCTCTCCCATAATGGTTCTATTTTTGACTGAAACATATACATGGAGGGCAAGGGAAGAAGAAGCAATAAAAGGAAGAAAACTACCTTGAATTCTAGCCTTTTTCAAGAGTGTTTCTCTTTGCCTTAATGATAAGCATGATATATGTACATATATATTTTTTATTCTCCTTATCTTAAGTATTTTAGTGTCCAAATATGGCTTTAGGGATTCAATTATATAAGATTTTATTTTAATAGCCATTTCTGCACTCAAGGAATTTATTTACAAAATTCTTGAATTTTATTGCATAATTTTCTTTTAAATAATTTTGTGAATTTTTCCTACTTAATTTTTCTTATTTTTATGTGTAGATTTTTATGGGCAATTAAATTTCTAATGGTGGAGATTAATCAGAACATGAATGGGAAGTTTTAATTTTGAATAAATTGGCCAAGGAGATTTACATTCACACTCCATACATGCAGATCATATATGCAATAGCTTCACCAAATCATGGACTCTTGGATTGAGATGCACATTCAAGTTCGTCACATGGAAATGAAATAGGAAGCTACTATAGGCAGAATAAAGCAAGAAAGTTTTGAGCTTAAGTGTAGAGAAGAAATGCCACAAGTTGAATGAAGCTAAAGAGCACATGAGGAAGTTATCTCTAAGTTATGAGTTTATAAAGTTTGAAGTGGAAAACTGAGATGAAACCATGTTGTAATAAAAGGAGAGGTTAAAGCACTTTAGAATGCATTGAAGATACTCACATGGGGCTGGAAGACATAAGAAGAAATGCAAGCTCATGAACATAGAAGAAAAAGAAGACTCAAGCATTTATGAAATGAAACACATAGAAGGATGCATGGAGCTAGAATAAGAGCTAAGCCAAATTCAGACTTACATGTATAGATGACGTGGAGAAAAAGCACGTGAGGAGGACCACCATGTTTTGACGTAGAGAAGGGCTACAGAATGTGTGAAGAGAAGAAACAAACGGACTGAATGAGGCATTAAGAAGCACACTTGAATAGAAGTGGAGCAACACGGATGAATGAAGCTAAGAGAACAAACACGCTACAATATAGTTGCACAAAGAAAAAGCACATTCTAGATTCAGGCAAAGCAAGAAGCTCAAATACACACACATGCAGAAGGGAAGGAGCTAAAGTTTAAATGAAGGAGCTGACGTGAATGGAAATAACATGAGAAACTCAAGTTAGAGAATGCAAAAATGATGCCACGTCACTCACGAAGAAGCAACTGGGCATGGATAAGCTATGATTTTGAAAGATAATAAAAGAAGAGCTATTCGTGGCATGCAGGAATGAAAACACATGAAGAAACTCGTGTGAACAAAAGCTTTGAGCTAGAGTTTAGAGAGCAAATTGACATGGGCAGAACATGGAAGTAGAAGAGAAGGAACACATGGAGCTTACATGTGAATGAATTAAAAAGAAAAAGAAAAAAAGCTACGAGCAATTGGCGTAAAGGCTAAGCACGTGGAAGAATTAAATGAATAGTTGAAAATGTAAGAGGGGAGCTGGGAGGAAAATAATGCTAGGTAGTGATATCCAAAACGCGTGAAAAAAAGAGCACATGGAATGATTAGAAAAAGACGTGAAGCTAGATCAAACACACTGGGTAGAGGCATAATACATCATCCAGAGACCATTTTTGAATCATCGAATAAAATAACACGTCCAAAAACCCATCGTCATTCACGCATCCTTCGTCCAGTAGCCATTCCATGCCATTTTTTCATTCCATCATCTTTCATTCCACCTCTAATGAAGCTTTAATCTCCATCTTGTGATTAGCTTAGAAAAGGACCTTGGAGAAGCTTGAATCCATGGAGAGATCAAAGGAATTTTGGCTAAGAATTTCTACTTTCCTACACTTTCTTTTTCTTGTACTAGCTTGGTTAAGTTGTATTTGATTAGGAATTTGTGTAATTGTAATTAGTGGCTGGTTAGACACTGATTAGGAGAGATATTGACTGATTAATTGCATGAATTAAGTACTGAATTTTGCATTTTCCTTTAATTTCCCATGTATGCCAAGAAGGTGTTCGATGAAATGCATGAGTGAAATTACATACTTAATTGTTTGATTTGAGGATTCCTTAGAGTTTGATTAGTTAATTAAACATCCTAGGGTGTTAATTCAGAGGCTAATTGATTAATTAATCATTCAATTCAAGTGTTTGTTGATCATAATGACAAGAGTTAACGATTTAATAGGGGATTGAGGTTTTAATGCAACATTACTTTGTTAATCTCTTGATTCTTGAGTGGTAACCTAAGATAACTTGTTATGGACACAAATAGGGACTCTTAGATCAGAATTAATTACAATTGGATTAGGATAAGGACAATGGATACCAAGGGACCATTCTAGAACTAGTCACAAGTCTATTATTCAACCATAATCCATACAATTAGGTAGTTAGTCATTTTAATTCAATTTCATTTTACTTAGTTTAATTAAATCAAAAACCCCCTAAATTAGGTAGTTCTAGAGTCCTTCAACACTTAGAAAACCCAATTAAACATTAAACTCCATTTCTAAGGAAGATGACCTAGGTTGTGCCACTAACTATAAAATTTAATCTAACCTAGTTTTATTTTGAAGGTTACGTGACACAACCCATCACTTAAGATTCTCTTTGAAACTTTAAACTTTCCCCTCTGAATCAAGGCTCAAATAAAACCATATGAACATCCAAAACCATGGAAAGATGAAGCAAGAAGAGGAGAATAAGATTTCAAGAAGAAAGGCCATGAGTTTCCTTAAATTTCCATACCTTTCTTTAGCTTTTTCTTCCTTCTCTTGAGCTCTCTTTGTGTGCCTCTCTCATGAAGTCTCTCCCTCTATTTTGGATGAAACATAAGGTCTATTAGAAGAGCAAGAGAGGGGGACATCCTTTTATGTAGAATTTTCAAGAAGAAATTGTTAAAAGAAATAATGTTTATGTCCTGTGTTTATGGCATTTTCGTTTTAGCTCCTTTTTTAGAATTGTCTTTTCTATCATAAAATTTAGGTTCCTAATCTTATAAAATAGCATTGAAATCACTCAGTTTGGAGCTAAAACCTTCCCGAATGAAATTGACAAATTTAGGTAAATTGATATTAAAAAATGCACACCGGAGGGATTTTAGCTGTCTCAGGGCTTCCCATAGTTTTCAAGGCCTCTGAAAACCCCAAAGAACTTTAATTTTCCATTTAAAAAGCCTTCCTATGAGTTTTTCAAAAAGTGCCTATATTTATGAAAATGCCACTAGACTTTTAGCAATTTTTTTGAATTACTATAACTTTAATTTTTAGGTAACTCAAGACTCAAATCTTCATTTTTTATTATTTAAAATTTTATCTAAATTTTATTTGGCCATAAATCACTGCAGGGGACTTACTTTTAAAATTGACTTATTACAGTGTTTTCATAAAATGCCAAACATTACACGACATGCCTATAGGAGTTTTGTAGGTAGTATGGTAAGCTTATAATGCATCCTCTAATCTTTTACTCCAATTCTTTCTATTATATTGCACTATTTTCTCTAGAATTTGATTTATCTCCTTATTTGAAACCTTTGCTTGACCATTCATTTGTGGATAGTAAAGGGTAGTTGCTTTATGGAGCACTCTATACTTGCAAAGGAGGGCTTGCATGTTTCTATTACAAAAGTGGGAGCCTTGATCACTAATGATTGCTTTAAGTATACTGAACTTGCAAAAAATATGAGATCTAATAAAGTCCACAACTATAGAGGAATCATTAGTCCTAATGGCTTTTGCTCCCACCCACTTTGAAATGTAATCAACAACTAAAAGAATATACGTGAAACCAAAAGAAATAGGAAATGGTCCCATGAAGTCAATACCCAAACATCAAATGTTTCATAGAACAACAATGGTTGTTGAGGCATCTCATTCCTACGAGAAATATTACTTGTTGGTTGGCATCAGGTACAGTTCTTACAGAAAGCATATGTATCCCTAAATAAGGTAGGCCAGAATAGTCTAGAATCTAGAACCTTCCTAGTAGTACACTAAGGACCAAAATGGCCACCACATGTAAGTGTATGAAAAAAATGCAAAACAGATGTAAACTTATGGTCAGGAACACATCTAATAATTTGGTCACTACACATGCACCACAAGTAAGGGTCATCCCAAATATAATATTTTGCCTCACTTTTAAGTTTATTAATTTGGTGCTTTTTAAAATAAGCAAGTAATTCAGAAGCAACTAAGAAATTTACCATATTTGTACACTAGGGACTTTACCATGCAATGAATATAACTGCTCATCTGGAAAACTATCCCTAATAGCAGATGAATATGAAGAGTGAGGTATTCTACTTAAATGATCAGCTATAAGATTTTTTGCTCCACTTTTATCTCTGATTTCTATCTCAAATTCTTGTAGAAGCAACATCCACCTAATGAGTCTAGGTTTCGCATCAAGCTTTTTGAGTAGGAACTTTAAAGCTACATGATTAGAATAAACAATAACTTTATAATCAAGAAAATAAGAACGAAACTTATCTAAAGCAAAAACAACAGCTAAAAGCTTCTTTTCAGTAGTTATATAATTAGTTTGAGCCTCATCTAAGGTGAAGGATGCATAAGAGATCACATGAGACTTCTTGTCTATCCTTTGGGAACAGTAACAAAGTTGGATGCATCACACATCAATTCAAATGGAAATTCCCAATTATGAGGTTGGATGATAGGCAGGATGGTTAGCCTTCTCTTCAACTCATCAAATGCTAATTTGCATGACTTATCAAAATTAAAATCTACATCCTTTTGAAGAAGTCTAGATAGTGGTAGAGAAATCTTGCTAAAGTTCTTGATGAATCGCTTGTAAAAACCTGCATGGCCAAGAAAAGAACACACTTCCCATACACAGGTGTGGTAAGGTAAAGAAGCAATCACATTTACTTTAGCTTTGCCAACTTCAACGCCATTTTTAGAAACCACATGGCCTAAAATAATTCCTTGCTCTACCATAAAATGACATTTTTCAAAATTTAAAACCAGATTTTTTTAATACATCTTTCTAAAATCATTCCTAAACTTATTAAATAATCATCAAAGGAGGTGCCATAAATAGTAAAGTCATCCATAAAAACTTCCATGCAATGTTTAAGGAAATTAGAAAAGATGCTCACCATACACCGCTGGAATGTACTTAGAGTGTTACAAAGTCCAAATAGCATCCTTCTATATGCAAAGGTACCAAATGGGCAGATAAATGTAGTTTTTTCCTAATCCTTTGGCATAATATGAATTTGAAAGTAACCAAAAAAGCCATCGAAGAAACAGTAATGAGGTTTGCTTGCCAATCTTTCTAACATTTGATCTATGAAAGGAAGAGGAAAATGGTCCTTTCTAGTGGCTTGATTTAGCTTTCTATAATCAATGCAAACTCTCTAACTATTCTGAACTCTCATAGGGATAAGCTTATTCTTCTCATTGAGCACTATAGTGATGCTGGTCTTCTTAGGGAATACTTGCATTAGACTCACCCATTTGCTGTCAGATATGGAGTAAATAATACCAGTTGAAAGTAATTTACTTACCTCTTTCTTTACAACATCTAGGATCATAGGATTGAGTCTTCTTTGTGGTTGCCTTACTAGTTTGGCTCTTTCTTCTAATAAGATTTTGTGCATACACATGGAAGAGCTAATCCCTGGAATATATGCTAATGTCTAACCTTTTGCTTTTCTCTTTTCCCTTAATAATTCTAACAACCTCATTTCATGATCAAGTGGAAGGTTATTTGCTATTATTATTGGAAATTTATTTTCTTCTTCTAAGAAAGCATATTTGAGATTGTCAGATAAAGGTTTGAGTTCAAGTGTGGGTGGTTACTGTATGGAAGGTGCTAATCTTTGTGACGTTAAATGTATAATAGTTTCCACTTATTCATTTTTCTCAACAGAGGAAATGGTATTAAATAAATTGATAGAATTAGGATGAAAATTATAAGCATAATCAGAATTAGAATTCAAGAATGCATCAATCTCAGAATAAGCTATATATTTATTAAGTCCATCACAACATTCTAAATATTGAATTGCATCTATAAATTTAACCATGTTAGTATCTATGTCCATGCAAGTATCAAAAACTAACAAGTCTATCATATTTACATGCAACATGGAGTGTTCTTTTGAAGGGTGTTTCATGGCATCAAGAATGTTAAAATGAACAACATCACCACCAAATTCCATTTATAAAGTACCATCATGCACATTTATTATTGTTTTAGCAGTTTCCAAAAATGGTTTACCTAGAATAAGTGGTCCATGTCCATGTATATTGTCATCTTCCATATTCAGAACATAAAAATCAGCAGAAAAAATTAAATCTTTTACCTTTATTAGAATGTTTTCAAGTACTCCTACAGGGTAGGCTGTGCTTCTATTTACTAACTAAATTACCACTCCTATAGGCTTTAATTCTCCAATCTGTAAAGAGGAATACACAGAATTAGGCATTACATTAATGGAAGCCCCAAGATCTAACATTGTATTATTAAACCTCGTATTCCCTATTGTGCAAGGAATAGTGAATGTGCCAGGATCTTTGTGTAACACCCCAAAAATTAATTAAGGTATTAATTATGGATTAGGTTAATTAGGAATAATTAATATAGAATAATCGGGTAAGTTAAGTAAATGAAAATTTTGGAAAGATAAATTATTAATATGGGTTTGAGATTTAATTGGGAGAGAAATTTCATCTAGGCCCAAGTTAATGTAGGAGATCATAATAAGAGGCTAATGGGGGCCCAATAAGCTAGGTGCAGGCCCAATATAATTCAATGTGTTAGAGGCCCAAGATCCACCTTATATAGGCTCTTATAATTGGCCCAATAACCCTTGTGTAGACCCAAAACCTTTGAGCTCTTAAAACTTATTCTGGCCCAATGGAATTTTAACAACCCAATACATAAGAACTGGCCCAACAAAGCAAAAACTTGAAGCCCATTAGGAGTTGGACTTTGGAGCAACCCATGACCCATATTTGACCCAACTTAAACCCAACAAAAACCCTAAATGCTTCAGCCACTATCTCATTTTTCTGAAACACAAACACATCTCAAAATTTAGAGGTCCAAAGGAAACTCTAGGGTTCTTGGCATAAATCCACCATTTCTCACCTCTAAGCTCAAAATCAGCCAAGGTACTTGCTGTGTATCTTAATCCTCTTCTCTTTCTCTTTAATTTGGCCCAATTAGTTTTTCATTTGGAGCATTTTCATCTACACCCAAAATTTAAAACTTGCTATATGATGTTTCCATGGTAAAAATTTGTAGGTTGAGGTTAGGGTTGTCATTAGATAGGTATGAACTCTTCTCTTTGAGGTAATTCTACTGATTTGAGACCCTAATGACTTGATTATAGTATGGGTATTAATTTTGTACGAATTTGCTTAGGATTTTAGGTGAAACATTGAGGTTTCTAGTAGAGGACACATCAATTCGAATTTGGGACTTGTAGTGGCTGGGTAAGTGATTCCTAGGTAGTCATTAGCATTTTAAATTCTTTGGGTACTTGTTCTGTTAATGATAAATTAGAGTAGTAATTCTCTGATGCTATGGTTATAGGGACATTTTATACTATTGGTGGCTGTTACAATTGTCTACAAGTGAGGTAACTAGGTTTATATTAATTCCATGCATATATCTATTTTAATTTCATATTTTACTGTACATGTATGATTTGAAATATTGAATGAATTGGTTGGCTATCATTATATTGTGATTGGACCTTGTGAGTCCATGGTGGAGTTGTGGTGTGGCTGCCACCTGTGCATGTGCTTTGATCAGGCACCGGGTTATGATCAAACCCCAGATGCACTGAGCTCTGGTTGTGCTCAATGGGAAGTAGGTGCCGTGGACGGGCCTCTCCCAGTGTTAATGGCCTTTAACATGTGGAAATATGATTGTTAGTATGGGATAGTAATCATGATAGTCTAATTGTTTCATTTACTGATATGACTAGTATTTTGCTAATGCTTATGTGAAATTATGCATGTATGCTAATTAAACTAGAATATATGATGGAATTGCCTTAGTTACTGAGATTCGTATTTCACCCCATTTTATAGGATTAAACATTTCAGGTGAAGGTTCTTTGGGTAAGGATAAGGGCAAGCAAGTGGATGAACATCCATGAGCTGAGGCCTGGTGTGGGAAGCTACACTTGGTCTGAGTAGAATAGAGTAGATGCAAATTTTTGTTAACCTTTGTATAGCATCATCATGTATCTGTGTTGCCAAGTGTAGGGAATTGTATTTTGATAACATGGAATGCAACTAATGGGAAATAGGCCTTACATTAGCTGTTGATGGATGTATGGACCTTGACACTCATTTTGGCTAGTGAACCTATGATATATTAGATTGTTGATTTGAATCAGTGATGTATGGAACCTTAACGAAATGTATGCTTGAATGTTAATTGTTAGAAGCTTATGTAATTTCTGCTAATATAAATATGTGAAATTGCTGACATATGGTAGTTGGAGGAGTAGGAACTCATATTTAAGTTTTGAATTAGTGATGGTAGAATAGCTGGATAAATAAGGCGCACAAACCCCATTAGAGTTTCATAATTTAAGGGAGAGTGACCCTAGGGAGTTATTGGAGGGAGAGTGAAGAGTATGAGGCAAGGTTTTAAGAGTAGTAGGATCAAAAGGCATTTGGCCGTAGCCAGAATGTTGTTAGTTGCGGCCAATAGTGGCGAAGTTGCCCAGGGAGAGTACCAAAGAGCAATTCACCGCGCTGGATATGGAATTGGCTGTGGTGAAATATGAGAGACTAAACTGGGAGTCATCCATAGGGAAATTCGTCGTGGCTAAGTGGGGAATTGGCCGCGACAAACTTTTGTAAAAAACTAGGCATTTCAGAAAGGAATTGGCTGCGACGAAAGGAGGTATTGGTCACAGCCAATAGCGGGAGGCGAGCGAAGGAAGTTCCAAGAGGCTTCTTCGCCACGGCGCCATGTAGGTTGGTCGCGACGAAGGTCCAACTAGCCGCGACAAAATTAGTAACGATGTGAGGGGTGAAGCCGAGGGGAATTGGCCATAGCAAATGTCCTAAAACCCTTATATTGACTAGGAAATCTTGGTTTTTCATATGGTAATCTCAAGGGATGATTTAGAAATATTAATAGAAGATAAATATGAATTGGAATTGTTAGGTAGTAGAATCAAGGCTCATAAATAAATGTTTGTTTCCTCCTGAGGTATGTAAGTGTTTGTAATTATGTGGTTGATGACTTTAATAATATTAAGGTTCAAATTTTCCTATATTTCCATAATGTAATTATTTTTAACGCCATGTAACCCTGCTTTATGGTTATTAATCACGTGCTTAACCTTCATTAAAATGATTAGAAGTTAGGGTCGTCACACTTTGCATTTAGTGGGCATAGCTGGTTGAATCAAAGCTGATACATTTCTCCCTATGCTAATTTTCTCATTCCCTTTCAACTTCCTCTTATGTGTACACAGCTTTTTAAGAAACTTCACATATTTTAGAATCTGTTTGATTGCTTCTAAGAGAGGGATATTTACTTCCACTTTTCTGAACGTCTCCATAATTTTCCTATCTAATTCAGCTTCTGCGATTTTCTTGGACTGTGTAATTTGGTTGGGGAATGGAAAAGGTTTGGTATATGTGGAATTCTCTCCCTTTTCTATGGTATTCTTGCCTTGGATTGAAGGGCTATTGTTCTTTGTCACCTTCTTTTTCTTGCAGCACCTTTGTTGGAGGTGTGATTGGCCCATTTACTTGCTTGCCACTCCTCAAGGTTATTGCACTGACATTACCCCTCAGGTTGGTCACAGGCTGTGAAGGTAATTAGCGAAAACCTTGACTTCTCAACTTATTGATATTTGTTGCAGGTTGGCCAATTTGGATCTCCAAACTCTGTATTGTTATTTTTGTTCGCTATTTGAATTGGGTTGTATTTGTTGCCAATTGCTTCACTATATCTTTTAGACTTGGTTTTGACTTGTTCATTTGTTGCATGAGTTGTCTTATAGGCTATTCGTTGCTTGGGCCAGGAGCATTAAATTTCTATTGCTATCATTGTTGGTTAGACCCATTACCAAATCTCAAATTCAAATGATCTCTTCATCCATGATTGTATGATACTGTATAAGGGTCGTATCTATTCTATTATAGCTGTAAAGGTCTACTAGGGAAGATGCCAGCATATGATTTTGTATTATCTTGCAACTGGGGACATTGATTTGTGGCATGTGTGGTTAACAAATAAATACCATATAGAGGTGCAAAGAGTTGTTGAGGTTATCTTTACCTGAGTGCTAACTGTCTGACTATGGAAGCTAACTTCTCAAGTTTATTTTCTATTCTTTATTGATCCATGTGAGTGGCATAGAGTTTGTTTACACCTCGAGTTGGTGTGTTTATTTTGGTGCCAAATTGTTATATATTCTATGCCATATTCGTAAGGAGGTCTCTAGCAGTAGCTGGGGTTTTGTTAACCAATGCTTCTCCTGTAGCTGGATCAACCATACTTCTGTCCATGGGTAGTAAGCCTTCATAAAAGTACTAAATCAGAAGTTAGTCACTGATCTGATGGAGAGGACAATTTATACATAGTTTCTTAAACCTCTCATAGTACTGACACAATGTTTCTCCATTCATCTGTCTAATACCACTAATCTCTTTTTGGATGGCAGCAGTTCTTAAGGCAGGGAAGAATTTCTTCAAAAATATCCTCTTCAATTCATTTCATGAAGTGATGGCTTGAGGTTGAAGATAATAAAGCCAATCCTTGATTGCCCCATCTAGTGAGAAAGGGAATGCTCTTAGCTTGATGTACTTTTATGAAACTCCTTGTGGCTTCATGGTGGAACAAACCACATGGAACTCCTTCAGATGTTTATGAAGATCCTTACCTGTAAGATCATGGAACTTTAGAAGCAAATGTATTAATCCAAATTTAAGTTCAAAAGTAGCATAAAGTTCAAGATATTAAATACAAAGTGGTTGGTAGCTAATATTAGGTGTAGCCAATTTCCTAAGAGTCTTATCATTATTACTAGTCATATCTACTATTTCAGAATCAAAATCAAAATTCAAATTTAATTCACAATTACTTCCTATATTGTTTGTTATTTTAGAAATCAACTCATTAGTCATAGCTTTTTTAATCTTATGATTTCTAAGTTGTGTATGAAAACTTCTATTAATTTCTAGATCAAACTCAATTAAATATCTATTAGAAGATCTTGTTATACACCAAGAATGAAATAAAATAAAATAAGACACCCGAAAATTACCCCAAAAAATCAAAATAAATTTTTAAAAAAATCACAAAAAATTAAAGAAAAAATATTAAAAAAATTGAAAAAGTGGTCTAAATGATAGAATTTGGCCAAAACGTGGCCTAGCAAATAGCTTAGCTATGAATTTGATTTCTCACAACACCTAGAACATATATACCAAGTTTCAACTTAATCAGAGTTAGTTATTTCTAACACCAGTATTGCCTAGAACAGTTACAAAACACCAAAAATTAACCACAAACACTAAGTATAAATGCTAAAATCAAAATTAAAATTAAGGAATTTCCAATTCTAATTGATTATGATTTATTGGCTTCCTGGCAACGGCACTAAAATCTTTGTAAAGAAATTACTGTTCACTCGCAGTTGTCGAACTAGCCAAAATTATTGAATTTTTACTAATTTGTAGTATAATGTCTACTAGGTTATCTCCCATGAAACTATTAATCAAATCAATTAGTTTAGAAATGACCAAACTAGAATTATAATAATTGGGAGTTCGAATATAAAATTGCACTAATTAAATCGAATAGCAAATTAATGAATGAAACACAACGAAACAAAATTCAATCAAAGTGAAACGTAGACAATCTAGAATTCTTCCTTTGATATTTTCCTTTCCTTGTCACCTAAAAATACCTCTGGTTTGATTTTTAATCCTTTGGTTATTTTTTTATTAATGTTCCTAAACTATCATTCAGGATTTTAATTGGTTTGTATTGTTAATAAGAATGCAACCATGTTTTTGTCAACAATACGAAGCCAAATTGTTTCACAGTTAACCAGAGATTCACGTAGAATCCTAACATGGTTCAGAATAAATGTATTTGATTAATCAACTGATTGGATCAAAATGCATTCTTAGATAGATCAAACAAATCAGAATTCATGCAACAAAAATCATCTAACTAGAATTATAATAATTACACCAAAACAAAGAGAACAAAACGAAATACTTCAGAAATCAAAATTCAAACCAGAGTTCTATACAAACATGAACTCAAGTTCCTTATCAGGTTTAGACTCCGGATTGATCATCAAGAAAATTAAAAAGATATAAGAAAGATGAAAGTAAGAATGGGAAGTAGAGAAGATAGAGTATGTTCTATGGTGATGTCTTTTGCTCCTTAAATAGATTATGTTGCCTTCTTCCTCAAGAAATCCAATACCATTTTAGAAGTAACAATAAGATAATATCCAAATCCTTTTAGGACTTAATAAGATAATGTCCAAATCCTTTAGGAGTCTTCTATCATAATCCTTGTAAGAATCTTATATTTTGCAAAATACAATTAAAAAATAATTAGGCCTCCATTGGATAAATATAATAAAAATGCATTTAAAGTCCATTCATAATGAACGTAATTTCTGTAAAACGATAAAATAAGCTATATAAAAGTAAGTTCTTTGAAATGAGTTAGATAATATCCCAAAATATTTGGATAGAGTCCTAGGCTCCTAAAAAAGATAATTCTACGTTTAGACGGAAAGAAAAATGGAGCTAGGATAGTGAAATAATTTGTGACGAAAACTAACGAAATGTAATGATACTTTCGTAAATAAGTGCAACTTTTGAAAAAACACATAAGAAGGCTTTTTAAATGAGAAATTTGAGTTACCAAGGTTCTCAGAGGCCCCAAAAATCATGAGAAGCCCCAAGATTGGTAAAGCCCTTCAATGTATGTTTTCTAATATCGATGAGCCCGAATTTTGATTGATTCATTCGGAAAGGTTTTACCTTCAATTTGAGTGATTTCAAAGGTATTTTATTAAATTGGAAATCTAAATTTTATAATAGAAAAGACGGTTCTAAAAAAGGAACTAAAATGCAGTTGAAACAAAATTGCCATTATGAAAGGACGGAATTAGAATTTTAAAAAAAGTGTGTTTCTTGAAACTTCCACACACTTCTCCCTTCTTCTCCCCCTCATATAGCACAACTTTCCTTTACCCAAAATATAGAATATGACCTGCTCTCTTAGGTGCACAAGAAAGGGAAGAAAAGGAGGAGAAAAATCAAGGAAAAGGTAGGTAAATCCATGAAATTTCATGCTCTTTCTTCCTCCAACCTTGCTCCTCTCCTTCCATGCTTTCTTTCTATGGTTTTCTTGAGATGATTGGTTCAGTTTTTGGTCTATAACTTTGAGGGACAGTTTAAAAATCTTAGAGAGAAGCAAACCAAGAGGAAGAGGCCTTGAAAACAAGCTTGAATCTAAGGTAATTGCTTGTTGTAGTTGCTTCTTCTCCTTGCTCCATGGATGTGTGTATTTCGGCCAAGAATAGAACCATATAGGGGGAGGATTTTCTATCCAAAAACAAGAGAAGAACTAGGGTTTTAGACTATGAGGAAGAGGAATATGGCAAGAAATTCCAAGAAAAACCCATGGAAAACAAGATAGAAAAGTGTAGGATTCTTCAGGGTTTTGGAAAATCTGATTTTGTGTAAATAATTCCTTGGCTATTTGAATGTTTCCTTGGGCTCCTAAGACCTCTAGAAACCCTCCCAAGTGGCTCTCTCATCAAGGAAAAATCAAGAAGTCTAAGAACCCCAAATATGGTGCTAGTTTTGGCCAAGGTAAGAATACTCGGTTAGGGAGTGTTTTAATTTGTTCTAACCTTGGTTTGGGACTTAATATGATGTTAGAAGATGGGAGAAACCATTGGAAAAAATTTAGGAGTCATGAATTGGAAGATGGAATAATGGTGTGCATAATGGTCCTTTATGAAGCAACTTGGTGTTCCAATTGTGCAAGTGAATAGGTGAGGGCTCTAAGGACCTTAAATGAGTCCAAGAAGGCTAAAAATAACAAGAGAATGGAGCCTAGAACTTGAAATGTGAGAGTTGCTTCAATGGGCAATTTATGGAACCATTATGCCACTTATGGAATCAAGTGTGTGTTCAAGAGTGAGTTTAGTGTCTTGGTTTGCTTCAAATGTGTAATTGTGTGTTGTTTATGGTGTTTAGGCCAAGAGAACATACACCCACCTAGGTGTGCTTGTGAGACCAAAAAAGGAAAGGAAAAGGATCAAGAAAAGCTTGCATAAATCTAAGGTAGCTTTTCATCTCATTTTCCTTGCATTCGTGTGTGCATATGTGTAATGTCCGATTTTCGTTAAATGACAGAAACAAGCTTGTTTTCAAAACAAGTCCCCTAAATTGAATTAGTTAAGGTCCCAAAAAATTTGAGTAATATTCTAGACTCCTAAAAATGAGAATCCTAGCCTCAAACAGAAGGAAAAATTGAGCTAGAATGAAGAAATAAATTTTGACAGAAATCTTACGAAACGTAATGGAATTTTCATAATTTTGAGCAAATTTTAGAATTCATACGAGGGCTTTTTAAATGAAAGTTTTGAGTTCTCCAGGGTTCTTAGAGGCCCTGAAAATCATGGGAAGCCATAGAATAGTTAAATCCCCTTCGGTGGATATTTTCCAACGTCAGTATACCTGAACTTTGACAAATTCATTTGGGAAGGTTTTAGTTTCAATTTGAATGATTCCAAAGGCATTTTACTAAATTGGGAACCTAAATTTTATAATGGAAAAGACAGTTCTCAAAAAGGAGTTAAAACGAAAGAGAAACAAAAATGCCAATAACGAAGGGCAAAATGGGAATTTTTGAAAAAGCCATTTTTCTCCACCTATAAATAGGAGGCACCCCACTCTCTCCTTCATTTAGTTTCAGATTTTTCTGCCCAATTTCAGAGAAGAAGGATAGGGTTTAGGCACACCAAAGGGAGAGAAGAAGAAGGAGAAATTCAAGGTTTAAGGTACGGTTTCTTAGTAGTTTTTCATGCTTTCTTCCATCCAAACCTCCTCTCCTTCATTCTCCTTTGTTTCTTTTAATTAAAATGGAGTTTACAAATCTGTTTTAAGGGGGAAACTTAGGGGAAATTTGGGATTTGAAGAGAGGAGCTTGGAGAAAGCAAGATTCAAGTAAGAAAAAGCAAGAAAATAAGGTAATTTCTCCTCCTATGGTTGCTACCTTTGGTTCCCCTCCTTCTCCATTTCGCCTAACCTAGGAAACCTTAGGAGAATTTGATTTTTAGGTAGAACCAAGGATGAATCTAAGGAAAAAGGGTGTGGAGATTAAAAATATGCAAAGGGAATTAACAAAAGCCATTTGATTTCAAGATGCAAATTCTAGGGTTTCAATTGCACCTTGTAAAATCTAACCTTGTACAATGATTCCTATGCTTAAATAAGAGTTTAAATGAGTTCCTAAGATCCCAAGAAGTCTCCCCATGTGCTTCCTTCTTCAAGAAAACCAAGCAAAGTCCATGAAGGCCATTAAGCTTCATGGTTTCGCCCAATTGAGGTTCATGTAGCTAGGGAGAGTTTTAAATTTTTTTAAACCCATTTTTGAGTCATATATGATGAATAAATATGAGAGGAAGACTTAGGAAAAATTTCGGAAGCTTAGAGAATGAGATAGTGCTTTATGTTCCATAATATGACCTATAGAAGCAACATATAGCTAGGCTCTTGATTTTGATTGTGTGATGACTCCAAGAGGCTTAAAATGAGTCAAGAATCATATTTGAAAGGAAAGAATGGAGCCTAGAATTTATTTGAGGCGTGTTGCTTCATTAGATGCAATTATGGAATAATAATGAGATTTATAGATCAAGCTAGAGTTCAAGCAAGTTGTGTGGCCTTAGAATTAATTCTATGAACCTAATTGGCTTTCATAAATTGTGTTTAGACCAAAAGAAATCATCCCCACACTTTTGTGTGTGTGTGGCTGAAAAAAAGAGGTCGGATTCAAGAGGAAAAATATGTAATTGTATCCAAGGTAGCTCTCTCCTCCTTCTCTCATACATGATTGTTTGCTTTACTTGTCTTTGAATGTATGTATATGTATTTTTAAGCCATGACAAGTGTTCTAGCATGACTTTGATTCCATGGTGCCCTGATGTTATAAAATGTTTTCACATGATGCTATTAATGTGTGCTTGGGTTTGCTTGAGTGTGGTGAGGCTAAGAACCTTTAGCCATGGTGAGGATGAGCCAAGAACCCTCAAGATTAGTTGAGACAAAGCAAAGAGTCTTCCAAAAGTGAGATGGACTCCCAAGAGCATGGTTGAGTATAAGAATCTCTTAAAGAATGGGTGAGACAAGTCCAACATCCATAAGAAATTAGGTGAGGCCAATCCACTTGCTTGGCAATCCTTTGTATGCTATATATGACTTTCTCAAATGATGAAAATGCCTCTTAAATGTTTGCACATATCTATATGACCATACATGTATTTATGAGACTTGTTTGTATTCATTATGTATGATTGAATGGGAGATGAGCTATTAGGATTCTTGAATCTCATCCCCTCCTCTCCATTGATCTAACATGCTAGGTGGACCAAGAGAGCAAGGTAATGGAAGCCAACCACCTTGAAGATGAGAGGATGACATGAAAATGCTTGAATTTTGTTACTTTAAGGCCATGCAAAAGGCAATTAATGTAATTAATAGATGTATATGATTATGATGTTATAAACATATGTAGTTATGATAATATGTCATGTATGAATGGGAGAATATGTTATGTGACCATTAGAATGTGATTTGAATATATGATGGCAATGTGGCTTCTTAAATGATGTTATGGAAATGTGCATAAGTGTGGGTGAGATAGCCAAAATGAGAGGCATGAGGTTTGGAACCATTTGGGCAGCTTACACAAGTCCTAATTATGCTTTTAGACTTGTCCAAGAGGTGCCAAACCCTAAGGAAAGTCATTTGGGCATTTTGGTATCTCATATGGAGCCAAAATTGACCAATTTAGAATCTTAGGTCACTTTTTGTCCAAATAAACTCTTCTTGATCTGAGATTTAGCATGAAATTAGAGCTTGTTGAGAGATTTTTGGGAAGTGAAAGAAGATAATTTTTGGAGGTCTATAGAATATTTGATGAATTTTCAAAGTTGGTAAATTTTCTAATTTTGGTCATGTCACTATTCACTCAGGTCTGTATTTGTCACACAGGGCTCAAATGATGTCCAATTGCCATGAAATTTTATACAGAGAAACTAGACATTTCCAATGACTTGTGCCAACTAGAAGAATCTCATTTGGATGTTTAGAGAGGGAGATATGAATTTTCAAAGAATCTATCTAGTATCAAGAATTCCACCCTACCTTAGTTATTGTTTAATTAAGTTTCGAGGTCTGGATATACTTGAACCAGTCTGAAGTTATTTTTTCCCTCTAGCTAACATCTACATATTTCTATATTGGTATCATTTGCATGGATTAAATTTTTTTAGAATTAATTGGATATTTTTGAAGTTTACTGCAGAATTTTGTGACAGCACCAGTGGACAACCTGACCTCTAGACCTTGTTGAATGTCAAACGTTCTCTGTGTTGGATGTTATAGCCTGGGAATATTTTCAGCATGAATAGACATGTGTAGCTTTCTAGAATGGCTAAGAATGTATGATTTCAATTTTTCTATAATTAGTTATGATTTTTCAAATTTGTGATAGAAATGAGCAAAATCTGGCCGAAAATGAATATGTATATTTCATGCTTCCCTTCAAGTTCCTTGAGATGTAAGCCACTTTTGATGATTCAAATGAGTTTTATTCATGCAATTAAATATGAAAATATATTGTAAGAGCTCACACGGTCCACGTGACACTAAATAGAATTTTCATACGCGACGTAACGCAAAATATTTATTATTTTTATGCTATTTTCTTGGTTCTTCCATGAGATGCATAATGGGAAGCATAGATATAGCATGAAATGAGCTAGAAATTATGGTGTTACAATATGTATGCTCTTGTGACTTGAAAATATGCCACTTGATGTCTTGGCATTACATTAATACCAATGTATTTCTTTGAATAGCTTTGATTGTGGAAATGGCTCATAAGGGCGAGGTGATGCCAAAAGTCCCTTAATGAAGGTAAGGAGATGCCAAAAGTCTCATGGCCTGGGTGAGACAAGGCCAAAAGTCTCTTAGAAGGGTGAGGCCAAGTCAAAAGTCCCTAGGGCAAGGGTGAGACAAATCCAAAAGTCCTAGAAATAGAGTGAGACAAAACCAAAAGTCCCTAGAGTATGTTTTTGGCTTGAATATGAATAAGTAGCATGGAAATTGTGACTTTGCATGCTTTATGATTGCCAAACCTTCCATACATATGCTTTGATGTGTATATACCTTGAATGTGTGTATGAATGGGTGTGAGATTCAAAGAATCTCACTCTCCTTCCCTCCATTATCTTGAAATGCCTAGGTGATGTCCAAGAAACAAGGAAGACAAGCCAAAAGCATTGAAAAGTCATACTTTGTCCATTATGTAGCTTGTTATGTATTTGAATACCAAAGTTACTTTGTACATATTATTTTTTAAATGTAAGCTCATGGACAAATATAATATGATCTATGACTCTTGCATAGACCATATGTGGCATGAAATTCATGGAAATGAGAATTTTGGCTTCTTGATGGCTTGATGTATTAGTGTATTCATGGAAGTGGAATGACCAAACTAAGATGCATGAGGTTTGGGACCACTTGGGCAATTCATACAAGTCATATTCATACTTTTAAACTTGCCCAAGAGGTGCCAAACTCAAAGGAATGCCATTTGGACCAAAGTGATACCTTATGAGAGGCAAAATTGGCCATTTTAGTGAGCTATATCACTTTTTGTCCAAATGATCTCTCCTTGGTCTAAAATTTGGCATTCATCTAGATCTTATTGAGAGATTTTTAGGGAACTAAAGTGGATATTTTTTGGAGGTCTATAGAATATTTGGCGAATTTTTGAAGTTGGAAAAATTTTCTAGTATGGGCATTGGTACTGTTCATATAGTCCAAAATTTGTTCTTTGTCAATCATGAAGAAAATGATGTCCAATTGCCACAAAATTTTACAGAGAGAAACTAGAATTTCTTAGTGACTTGTGCCAATTAGAAGCACCTCATTTGGATGTCTAGAGAGGGAGATATTAATTTTTGAAGTTGCTATATAGTACAGGCAATCAGTTAGACCCGTGTTACTATTTGATTGATTTTTGGGGTCTGAACATTCTTGGATTGGTTTGGAGTTATTTTGTCCTCTAGCTAAAATCCGTAGCTTTCTAGATTGGTATCATTTGCGTGGATTAGATTTTTGTGGAATTAATTGAACATTTTTAAAATTTATGACAGTAAACTGTATTAGTATCAGGTGGTAGTCGGACATTTGTGGTTATTTCATTGTAAAACGTGGTCTAGATGAGATTTTCATGGTTGGGACTTATTTTTATGTAAATTTGACATCCAGAGCTTTCCAAAAAGTTATGATTTATATGATTTCAATTTTTCTACATTTATGATTTTTCAAAATTGCCCTTGAAATCTGTCACTGTACAGCCATGATGAATGAAGAAAATTTTAGGGTTTTTGACCCTTGATCTGTAGTTTATGTGAAATTTTGAGATGTTTATGACTTATATGGATGAAAAATAATTAGAGAATGATGTTGGGGAACCCACGGGGTCCATATAACGCGAATTGAAAAGTTTTACCCCGACGTAATGCAATAATAGTGTGTTATTTTCATACTTTTCCTCACTTTTTGTCTTGTAAACGTGCACCAATTACTCAGAATGGAAGAGTATGATAATAGATAAATATGGTATTACACCATTAATATAAATTTAGCCCATTTAATATAAAATAAGCCCAAATTCATCTAATTAGCCACTATGAATTATTAATAAGACTAAGTATGAAGAATATAAAATATAATAATATTGAAATATCAAACTCATTAGCAGTCATCATATGCAAGCTAAAACAAGCTACAAGTCAAGATGCTTTATTAGGCCCTTTTTAAACCCTAAATTTTCAACTTTCACAATGAACTTCTAAAATTTAGAGCGATGCTTCCCCAAGCCTTTATAATTCTCTAGAGGACCTCTAATTATCTTAGAACTAAAAAACAAGCTTATCTAATACCACTTCTTATGGGATACTTGAGACTATGTATCTATATTGTTATATTGAGTTTTCTTGCTTCCTTTGGCAATTTCTCCTCATTTCCACAACCTAGGTGAATTCTACATGTTCCATATGATCAATTACAAGTAAGAAAATGTAGAGAGAGAGAGAGAGAGAGAGAGAGAGATTTTCTCTCTCAAGGCATGATAAAAAAGGAGGAGAATTCAAAAAACTAAAGTTTGAAACATAACAATATATACCTTAATTCGAAGGTTGTTTTGTGCTCTTTGATTTCCCTTGATTGAAATTATGAAAAAAGGATTTTCTTCCCCTTTTGTGGCAGTTGAAATACATCTAAAATAGAATTTGAAACCACTAAATTGAAGCTCTTGATGAGAAGAATAAATTTCATAACTAGAGCTACGCGCAATGAGGGCTTTTTTTTACTTATTTTCTTGTTTCTTTCTCTTCTCTTTCCTCCCATTTTTGAATGTCATTTATGGTCTCTTTGAAGCTGGTTTAGGTTGGTTTAAGGAAGAAAAATCACTGGTGTGGCATTCAAATTAGGTAAGGAAGATATTTTAACTTTTTCTCATAATTACAATTTTGCCACAATATTTTGATTTTCCTATTTGAGCTTGTTTTAAATCCTTTTTTAGAACTGTTATATCAATATAACAATTTAGGTTCTCTACTTTATTAAAAGCATCTAATTTGAAATTTTTTAAATTTAAAACCATATCAAACAATTTTGTTAAAATTATGGTAAACTGACATCCTAAATTATACACTGTAAGGGTTTTAGCCATTCTGATGGTTCTTATGATTTTTTGGGCCTCTGAAAACTCTAGTAAATTAATCTTTGCCATGTAAATTTTTTTTCTTTAAGTTTCTAAAATTTTGCCTAAAATTGCAATTTTACTATTGGCATGTCAATTTCTTCGTTTAGGCATTCGGGCTCTGGTTTCGGGCCATCCAAGGCTTTATAATCTCTTCTTTGCATGCTTTGATTAATATTTGACCTTTAATTATCCTTAATTCATCTTGCTTTAGGGTCCTCTTTGTCATACATAGATTTTACTAATTCATTCATGTAATATATGAAGATAATATCAAAGTTCATATTCATCCATAAGCATTTTAACACCGAAATTGGGTTGTTTATGGGCCATTTTGAGCCATAGGGTCTAAACTTGAATTTAACCTTTCCTAAATTTATTTTTATTATAAAAAAGTTTGTTCATACTCAATTCATGGTACATAGCTCGAGAATCCCTTAAAATATCATAGAACTCGAAATGATAGCATAAGACTCAAAATTTGCACTAATTTTGAAAAATTATAACTTGGGCCAGATAACTCCAAATCATGCAAATTAGGTGCCTATGAAAAGTTTAAGATGCTGACTACATGTTGCAAAAATTTTAAGAGCATATGAGCACATTTAGCTCATGAAAAACATTACATATCAATGGCTACCATAGCACTAGGTTACAATCAGACTCCTAACTTCAAAAATTCATAACTCCCTCCATAAAACTCTTTTTTATGCAAACTTAGTGGCTCTAGAAAGCTTATAATGTTAGCTATATGTCTATAAATTTCATAAGCATTGGACTTCATTTGTCCCCTAAAGGACAAAAAATTCCAAAGCTATTTTGTGTGAACAGCGACAAGACCTAATTGAAATTTTCGTCCAATTTTAGAAATTAGTAAAATATTCTATACAACTTTAAAAATTATGGTTCTTAGCTTAAAAAAAAAGCTCTAGGAGGGATCTAAATGCACACCAAATCTTAGACTCAAACTAGATCATTTAGGCCACTTTTAACATAAGAGTTGTTTATGGAAGTTTTAAGACCAACTTTAGCTCTAATTTAGACCATTTGGGATCTAATTCATTTTTTTCCACTTTGAGCACATTTCTTTCATCCTATATGACATTTCTAATCATTCCATAGCATGCCAACATAATTGGATCAAGATTTGACCCTTGATACCCAAGATTACATTCATCCATCATGTCATCCCATATATTAAACTCTACCATAATACACGTACATTACCATAAATAGATATACATTGTTATTCTTTAACTTTTACACATGGTTCCATCGAAAGACATGGCATATTATCATCATATACATCATAGGTCTATCATAGTACTTGTAAAGCATCATATACATATATATAACATAATATATTATAACACAATGTCTAATACAACAATTTCCTAGTATCTAAGCTCTTTCTTAATCTTAGCTTTGACTTGGTGAACTTGAAATGGTTAGCAGGAGCATAGGGGGTGAGATTCGAGAGAATCTCAATAGCATAACTCATCCAAATCAATGTAAGCAAGAATGCCATGAGTGAATGCAATGTATGTGGTGCAAGGATGCTATGCATATGTATCATGTAAATCATATACATCATATAATATGAAAACTCATTCATTTCTAGCCATGGCAACATCTTAAAACCAGCTGGGCTCTACCAATCTCAACTTAGGGCCAAGGAAAAGCTACTGTGCTAAGTTCCATGCCATTGGGAGTTAGGAGCCATTACATAAACATAAGGTGTTCATAAAGCTCATATGAAAACATAATGGATCATACTTCATGAAAGCATCGAGCAAAAACACACACAAGCATATCAACTCATTTAAGCACTCAATTGCATGCAAGAAGTGGAGAGAAAGCTACCTTATGATGTTAGAATCTTGAATCCACCACTAACCCATTCAACTTAGCTTTTCTCTTTACTTTTTTTTGCTTGACATTCACAAGTAAGGGAGTTTGGGTTATCTTGACCTACATATGTCAATTTCAAGAAAATTTAATCTAAAGAAAATCATTCAAGCTTCATGATTCTTACTTAGTCTCATTAGAACTCCATATGGTGCATAAAGCTAGTTTTAGGCCTATAATGAAGCTACCCTTGGTTCTTGCTTTCTAGATATCTTATAACTCTTAAGAAGCTCATATGAATCATTACATGCTTGGGTAGAAGGATTTAGAACTAACTTGCTTCATTAACTTTATTTAGGCTCTTAAAATTTCAACTTTCATTCTAAGCCTCCTAAATTTAATCTAATGCTTCTATAATTATTTATTCATCATGTCTAAGTCTCTAAATTCATTAGAATTCAAAAAAATACTCCCTAAGTGCCTCTTCCATAGCTTGGCCGAGACACCATAACAAGAGAAGCAAACATGGACTTTTGTTGATTCTTGCTAGGAATTGATGCATACCTAAAATCCTTGGCTTCTCTACATCTTAGACATGGATTCATATAGCTCTAATACCTTTTAGTGATCCCATAATTTCTAGGATGCAACTAAAAGCCTAACTGCCATATCTTAAATTTTAAAACTTTTCTTTTGATTTCAATTGCATATTCTTATTTCTCATGCTCCAAAACCCTTGCTTCTACCTTGCTATAGCCAAAACTCATCCACTCTCATATGGTCCCTAGTCTAACCGAAACTTATGAAGAAGAAGGAGGCAAGGTGGAGCATAATTATACCATGAAACATACCTTGTTCTAATGCCTTTCAAGAGGAAAATTTGATACTTGGCTTAGTTTCTTCAAACTCTCTCCTTCCTCCAACAAACTAGCCATAAAAATGCTTCTTTCTAAAAACAAAAACCACTAAAAGAAAGAGCTTAAGGAGGAAAACCAAGTTGGTGACAACAAGAGCATGAAAAAGTGCCATTTTCTTACCTTTTCTTGGCCTTCTTTCATTTTTCTTTCTTTTCTCCTTGGCGTGCCTCTCTCTTTTGGTTCAGAAGCTTTTGGTTCTATTTTGAAGTGTGGAGGACGTGCTAGCCTAATTTAAGAAGGAAGGGAATGTGTTATAACATTTTTCATAATTTCTGTTTTACCCTTCGACTTCAATTTTTCCACTTTTGTTTATTTTAGCTCCTTTTTTAGAACCATCTTTTCCATATGAAAATTTAGATCCTTTCATTCATAAAATGCCTTTGGTTTTACCTAAATTGAATTTAAAATCTTACTGAATTATTCAGTCAAAGTTTTGGTCAATAAATGACCTAAAATGTACACCAGAGGGGTTTTAGCCATTCTAGGGGTTCTTATGTTTTTTAGAGCCTTTGAAAATATTGAGAAAATCAAATTTTCTATTTAAAGTTCCTTTCTTTGAGTTTTCAAAAAGTTACCTAAAATTATAAAAATACCACTGCCTTTCTGGTAATTTTATTTAGCTATTCTAGCTCCTATTTTAGGGCATTTATAGCTTTGTATTTTTATTTCTAAATGTCCAGATTATTATTCTAATTTTATTTAGCCTCTATTCCTTTGATTTTAGGGTCTTTCTTTTATAACTCATTAGTTTTGGTCCAGTTTTAGAGAGACTAGATATTACACTCTCTCATTATCTTATCGGTTCTAAATTAGTTTCAAAAGAATTGGATGTTACAATTATCATATCGCATCTCACTAAGATAAACTAGGTACTTTGCTTTGGCAAACCTACCCTATGTTGATCGAGGCCTTGCCGAGTGCCAATCATTGGAAGGCATCACATATTTTTATTGACTTAATATTTTAAATGAGGGATTTAATTAATTTTAATTATTTTAATTAATTTCGATCTCATCATTATTGGCTTATTATGCATGCATCTAATGTATCACTTATATAACAAGTTATTCATGCATTATATCAAACACCTCTCATATTTTATATAATGCATAAAATTTAAATGTGGCATAATATGGCCCAAACTACCTAGATCCTCTAAAGCCAATGAGACGACCAACTACACAACTAAGAATAAAGCTACTTCTTGAAGTCTCTTCCTTGGTTGTCATCATGTGGTCTCTAAATTGTATTCTCCTTTCCTTCTTCCCTTCGTCAATCCTATTTTTTTAATTACAATTGATAAAGGAAATGTTGAGCTACGTTTGAGGGGAGTGAGAAAAGAATGTACAAACCAGTAAATAAGAGAAAGGCATGACAAAATGTTATACTTAAAAATTGCAACAAAAATAATCAATCTCATTGATCTAAAAAGCCATACTATGCATCACACATCATGCAGCACATAATGGCAAACAAATATCATAAGACATATATTTAGAATTTATTTTGCAAAATAACATTTTTTTTATTCTTATCTTTGATTTTAAAACCTAATTTTAAATTCAAATTACAATAATTAGGTGTTACATAGAGTTAGCATGGTGGTCTCGCTTAACTTGAAGGCACAATGAACCTATTCTTAAAGCCGTGTTGACCTTCCTAATCTTGGAATAGATGTGGAACAATTCAAAAACCATCCCATGATGTAAGAGTCGTTATCACACAAACTTATTCCAGAATAATTCTAAAAAGATTTCAAGAAACATAATCCATTCATACTATTGTTATCATATATTTTATACATGTAATACCATAGCTTCCTAGCCTTTACCCTATATCTCATAGGCTTATGGTTACCCACTTTCATGAGAATAGCACATTTAATAACATAAAATTGTGTAATAGAAAGCCCAATTAATTCATTTTTGGCTTTATGGAGCATGTGAACTCATTAATATCATTTTTCATCCATAACATATCCATACAAGTCAGAAACATCACATTTTATCTCATACATCTCGGGTTTGGAACCATCCAACACAAAAACCAGAATTTGCTATTAAGTTACTATGTCCAGATTTCTAATATGCACATTGAAAATTCATAACTAATTCAAAAAAAAATTGAAATCATGTATATATAGCTTTTATAGAAAGCTCTAGATGTTAAATAATGATTAAAATTAATTCCAAATCAAGACAATAGCATTTAACTCATGAGAAGCAATAGAATAGTACATAAGGTCTGTTCTCAGATAGTTTCAGGACCTAAAACTTTAAAAATTTGGTTCTCCCTCTACAGAGCTCCAAATGAGGTGCTTTCAATAGCTATGGAACACTTACGATGTCTAGTTTTTGCCGATAAAATTTTATAAGTATTGAAGTTCATTTGGCCCATGATGACATAGAAACATAAACTGACTATATAAATAGTGACCTTTACCATTTTGCATAATTTAGCCAACTTTGAAAAATCATAATAAATTCTCTAGAGCTCCAAATTGGATGCTCTTTGGCTCTGTGTGAAAAAATCAAGATAAGAACTACTTGATGGCTAAATTTTATGCAAAAAATCATCCATTTGGTTAGACTTTGGTTTAGCTCAAAAATTGGTCAAAATTGAAGTCCATAATGGGTTCAACATGCACCAAAAGACCTTCTCATCCTTCCATAACCACTTGAGCATGACTAAAAGCATATTTATAGCCTATGAGAGCATCTCAAATCGTCTAAAGCATCATAGGGCTCATTCTCACTTTTCTACTTGCATTTATACACATGTGCATCAAGGCATAAGGATGTCAAAATTCCATATAAACATATATTTGGTCTCAAATTCCATTCATACATGACATTCACATACTTTTATACATGCTCAATAGTTTACATGTCATAAACTAGTCATACATACATAATTTGATATTACATTACATTAAAAGCTATTCTATTGTCAAAGTGTTTCACATCAAACTCCTTGGCTTCCATTTTTGCTTCCTTGAACTTTACCTAGGCATTGTTAGATGGAAAATGAGGGAGAGTGAAAAGAATCTCAATAGTTTTTTACTCTTTCAAACATACATAATGGATACATATATATGTCTAAGAGTGCATGTAAGGCATTTAAGCTACTAGTAAACATACATAAAGCATTATCCTTGCCATAAAAACTCATACATGCCATACATAGGCTCTTAAGGGCATTGGTCTAGCCTTATCGATTTTTTTTGGACTTTTGTATTTGCTTCACCCATTTTTAAGGGACTTTTGACTTAGCCTCACTCTTCTTAAGACTTTTAGCTTTATCTCACCCATTTCTAAGGACTTTTGGCTTATTCTCACCTATGCTAAGGGACTTTTAGCTTTGTCTCACCTATTCCTAGGGACTTTTAGCTCATCTTCACCTATGCTAAGGGATTTTTGGCATAACCATACCCATTTAAACCATATTACATACATAAACTCATTTCAAGAAATATAATGGCTAGAAATATTTCTCATAGTTCAAACATATGCACAAGTACTCAAAGACAAGAAAATATCCAAGCAATGCATGAGAGAAAGGTTAGAGAGCTACCTTGAAGCAAATATCACACACTTTTTCTTTAATTCTTCTTCCCCTTTTCGGCCAAGCAATTGCAACTAGATGGCACCTGATTCTCTTGGCCTAGACACATCAAATGAGACATATTTCAATCATTGGAACAAGCTCTAGCTTTATGTAAACTCTATGGAAGCTCACTTTCTCATATAACTCCATTATGGTTTCATACAAGACACAATAAAAGCAACTATTGGAATTCATGATCTTGGTTCCATTTTCTCCTTCAATCTAAGTCTCTTGACTCCATTTAGACTTTTTGGAGTTATCACAATTTATTTCAAAGAGTTTAGGTACAAGTTGCTTTTTTATGTCTTAAAATGGAGCTTACACTTTCATCTCACATACCATGCTTTCTAAATTTATTCCAATACTTCCTTTGATATTCATCTATCATATTTTGTCCCTTTCTAGTGTTAAAAAAAATTTAAAACACTCCATAGATACAAGAACTTAGGCTGAGACATAAGGAGCTTGAAGACCCATGGAGTTTTGCAATTTTTCTTTAGGGAGTTGGCTCATTTGAGGCTTCCTAGATGTTTTGAAAACTCATATACACTCTTAAACAACTTAAAATTACCATTAGAAAGTTTTATATTTGCCAAGGTGTAACAAAATCCCTAACTTCCAAATCTTGAATCCTAAAGCCTTTTAATTAATTTCACATGCATATTCTTGTACCTTATGCTTCCAAACTCCTAATTTAATCATGGTTTAGTCTCAATTATATTCCCTTTAGCATTTCCCTAGTGTGGCCGAATCAATAAGAAAGGAAAACACATGGGATGAGCATGCATTTTAGTTAGTATCTTACCTTGTTTAAATGCTTTTTTAAGGAGCTTTCATATGCCTTAGCTCTCTCCTTCAATTCCTCTCTTCTTCCTACTGAACTAGCCATGAAACATCTTCAAATCAATTACCAAAACCATAGGAAAAGAGAGGAGAAAGAGGAAAGAACATTAGTGAAGGAGAAGACATGAAAAAGCATGAAAATCTTACACTTTTTGCCTTGAAACTTCTTCCCCTTATGTAACACCATATCTATGTAGCTTATCTCATCTCATTTCTAATGATATTCCCTTAGATTACACAACTTCTCAAGAAAACACCATTAAAATAATAGAATATTTTTGCGTTACGTAGTAGATAAAAATTTCATTTTGTGTCTCGTGCACCATACAAACTCATCCATCTCATTCTCCTATTTAAATACTTACATACAACTCAAAACTATCTCAAAATGTTGCCAAAAACTCGAGCTCATAGCATATATACACAAAATAAGACAAGGTTGCCTCGGGTTCTGCTGTTAGATTTCTGGTACCAAATTTGAAAAATCATAACTAAATCTAGAAAAACTAAAATCATGGATACTATACCCTTTTAGAAAGCTACAGATGTTAACTTTATGCTAAAAATAAGTCTAGACCAAAATAAGAACGTCTAGCCATTAGAAATTAATAGAATAGTACCAAAGGTACTACTACATTATTGGTACTGACTTTGAACTTCAAAAATTCATATCTCTCTCTACTTAAACATCTAATTGGGGTGATCTTAGTGGGTATAGAAATATTCTTATATCTTGTTTATTCTTGTAAAATTTTATAAGTATTGGACACCATTTGTCCCTCAAATAACACAGGAGAAGAAATTGACTATATGAACAATAACTATACCAGAATAGCAGAAATTAGGCAATTTTAAAAATTCATAATTAATTCCATAGAGCTTTAAATAATCTAGTCTTTAGCTTTTAGAAAAGCTCTAGATGAGATCTATATACATGCCAAATTTCATGAGGAAATTCTTTCATTTGGTCAGATTTTGACATAGGGTTGCAATTTGGTCATTTTGGTGCTTCTTAAAGGTCATAGGGGTCCATTTTAGCTTCTAAGACTTCCAAGGCCACTTGAGCATGTGGGAAGGCATCAAAATAGCCTATTAAACATGTCTCAAAGGTTCACAAATCCAAATCTCACAAACTCACTCTCCCACTCTAAGGTATACATAAGAACATACAAGCTCTACCTTGCCATTTAATGTCAAAAATATGCTATATCATTCCAATGGTGTCAATTCTCATATATACATCATATATCCATATATTTATACATGAGGGAGTTAGGTTGGTACTTTTTGAGTTAGATACATGGAATATGTTATGAACTTGGCTCAGGTTTGGGGGAATGGTAAGTATGTAGGCCACAGGTCCTACTTTATCAAGAATTTGGAATGGACCTATGTATTTTGGATTGAAACTTTTACTCTTAATAGACTGACCTATCCTGGTGACTGAAGACACTCTAACAAAGACATGGTATCTAACCTCAAACTCTAGTGGCCTTCTCCATCTATCTATATAATTTTTCTATCTACTCTGTGCCGTTAGGAGTATCTTTCTTATGGTCTTAATTTGTCTAGAGGTTTGGTCCACTAATTTTGGGCCTATTAGGCTTTTCTCTCCTAGCTTGATCCAACACATTAGGGACCTATACTTCTTCCTATACAATGCCTTATATGGTGCCATCCGAATACTCACATGATAGCTTTTATTATAGGCAAACTCCACTAGCGGCAAGTATGTATCCTAGTTTCTTTTCATTTCTAATATGCACGCTCTCAACATGTCCTCTAAGATTTGGATGGTTCTCTCCGTCTGACCATCTGTTTAGGGATGATAGGCTGTGCTAAATCTTAACTTAGTACTTAGAACATCTTGTAATGATCTCTAGAAGTTCAAAGTGAACCTAGGATCTCTATCTGACACTATGCTTCTAGGCACACCATGTAACCTCACTATCTCCTAGATGTACAGTTGGGCTAATTTATCTAGGGTAAAAGTGACTTTCATTGCTAAAAAGTACACTGACTTCGTTAATCTATTAGCATCATCCTCGATGATGTCTTGGGTAAACCCATGATAAAATCTATGGCTATACTATCCCATTTCCACTTTGGAATATCTAAGGGCTGAAGTAACCCAGCTAGTTTTTGGTGTTCTATTTTAACTTTCTGACATACTAAACACTGGGAGACGTATTCCATTATCTCTGCTTTCATCCTAGGCCACCAAAGCATCTTTTTCAAATCATGATACATTTTATTGCTGCCTAGATGAATTGTATATTTGCTCTTGTATGCCTCATTTAGTATTTTTTCTTTGATCTATGCATTCTTAGGCATATACAGCCTATTCCTATATCTCACTAGCTGATCCTCAGATAGATTGAAGTCTGCAGTCCTACCCTGATCTATCTAGGACCTAAGCTTCCTTATCTGCTCATCTTCCTGTGGGCCTTTCTTATCTGACTCCTTAGGTTACTTTTTATCTGAGTTTCACTCATTAGCAACTTCCCTGAATGCACCTCATAAGAGAGATTCATATCCCTAAACCTCTTAATCAATTCCTGCTCTCTAATCATCATGTAGGCCATAGGTATGGAATTTCTACTCAAGGCATTAGCTATCACATTAGCCTTACTGAGGTGGTATTTTAGGGTAAAATAGTAATCCTTTAGAAATTCTAACCATCTCCTTTGTCTTATATTCAATTCTTTCTACTCAAATAGGTACTTAAGGCTTTTATGATCATTGTAAATCTCTATGGCTGCCCCATACAGGTAGTGTCTCGATATTTTCAGAGCAAACACCATTGCTGCTAGCTTTATGTCATGTGTAGAATAATTCTCTTCATAAGACTTTAACTGTCTAGAGGCATAAGCTACCACTCAGTCTTTCTGCATAAGCACGCATCATAACCCTTTCTTTGAGGCATCATTATAGACTACAAAAGTATCTCTAGGGTTAAGAACTACTAAAACTAGGGCCATGGTTAACTTATGTTTCAACTCTTGAAATCACTTCTCATATTTCTCATCATACATAAATGGCACATTCTTTTTGGTGAGCCTAGTTAATGGCATTACTATATGAGAAAAGCCCTGAATGAATCTTCTTTAATAACCTACTAAACTTAGGAAGCTCCTGATCTCTGTCATTGTCTTAGGTCTCTCCCACTGTAATACTGCCTCTACCTTATGGGGATCTACTGCAACCCTTGCTTGGGAGATCACGTGGCCTAGGAATTGAACCTCAGTGAGCCAGAACTCACATTTACTAAGTTTAACATATAATTATTTCTCTCTCAAGGTCTCTTAGGCTAATCTCAGGTGTTGCTCATGCTTTTCCCTACTCTTGGTGTAGATGAGGATGTCATCTATAAAGATAACTGCAAACCAGTTTAGGTATGGCCTGAACACTCTGTTCATGTAATCCATGAATACTACAAGTACATTTGTTAACTCGAAAGGTATAACTAAAAATTCATAATGCCCGTATCTAGTCCTAAAAGCTGTCTTAAGAATATCTTTAGCCTTAATCCTAACCTGAGATCTATCTTGGAGAAGACTGATGCTCCTACTAACTAATTTAGGAGGTCATCTATGCAGGGGAAAGGGTATTTATTCTTAATAGGTATCTTATTGAGCTCCCTATAATCTATACATAGTCTAAGACTCTCATCTTTTTTCTTTACAAATAAGACTAGAGCTCCCTACGGTGAGACACTGGATCTAATGAAACCCTTCTCTAAAAGCTCTTCTATCTGTTGTTTAAGCTCTACTAACTTGGTGGGAGCCATTCTATACAGGGTCTTAAACACTAGACCTACTCAGGGTACAATGTCTATAGGAAACTCAACTTTTCTCTCTGGGGGTAGTTCGCTAATTTCCTTAGGAAACACTTTTGAGAACTCTCTCACTATTAAGATTTCCTCTATCCCCTCGTTTATCTCCATCTAGATTGAAAATAAAACTAGAAATCTTTGACAACCATGCTCTAGAGACCTTTCAACTTAGGAGGTGGTCATAATAGCTAGCTCAGCCTAATACTAGGTACAGTCCTACATTCAGGCAAAGTAATACATTTATGGTAACAATCAAGTGTGGCATTATTTACAGACATCTAGTTCATACCGATAATCAGTCAATATCAATAAGGGACGTACATATCAAATCAAAGGTAGTATAATAATGATTAAATTAGTCCACATAGTTCAAGCATGCAAGGGAGGTAATGGCTTTATTTCCTATGGGGGTAGACACATGCAAGTCATATGGCAAGGTATGCATACTCAGACCCAACCTCCTAACATAGCCATATGATATGAAAGAGTGGCTAGCACCCGAATTAAATAAAACAGTTACAGAAAAATCATTAATCTCAATAGTACCTTGGATCAGGCTTGGGGATTTGCTAGCCTCCCGCTGTGTCAGGGCAAAGACTTTTCCCTGAATTTGCTATCTGAGTATAGGAGCCATCTCCCTTTACTGGGTAAACTATTGGGGAGTTTGGGTGCAGTCCTTGGCTATGTGCCTCTATCGCATCTATAACGTATGTTCTGCCCATATAATATAGCCTGTTCCCATGATTTCTACCACACTGATTACATACTGTGGGTGTGGAATTACCTTTGGTAGACTGGACTCTTCTTCTCTTACCTCTTTTATTCCACTGGCTCTTACCACCTCTCCTGCTACTAACTGTGGCCTGTGTTTCCTCTCTAGATCTCTTGGTTTCAGGGAGGGGAGGTCTGGCACTAGAAGTGGTTTGAATAGTCCTAAGGTTCATTTCTGTAACTCTACAAACCTCAACTAAGGCATTAAAGTCCCTAATCCTCTGTGGGACCACCCTGTCTCTAATCTCTAATAGTAGCCCTTTCTCTAACTTATCTACTCTCCAATGCTTGTTATCATATCTATGTAAGTATGAGGAATATCTGGAGAGCTTAACAAACTTGGTTACATATTAGTCTACGGACATTCCTCAGCCTATCTCAGGAGTACAAACTCTAACTCCTTCTGGTCTCTGATAGAGCTAGGGAAGTATCTCATAAAAAGCTTGGAGGAAGGTCTCCCAAGTGCGCAAGAGGTTCCTCGATCTCAATGTCAGCTCAGTGCTCCTCTACCAGTAGTTTACCTCTTTCTCTAACTGAAAAACGGCCATTATAGCCTTCTACTCAAAAGTACACTCTATCACTCGAAAAATCTACTCAAGCTACAATCTAGGCCTAAGCTTTCTTTGTGTTCAATTCACCATCAAAGGTGGGAGGCCTGAACTTTTTGAATTGGGCTATTGTCTGCCTAATAGAAGGTTGCTCTTGGATTGAAGGTGTTTGAGTTGGTGGAGTCTGAGACACCTGTTGTGTCTATAGTTGTGGGTTAGAATGAGTCGCCTCTGAATGCTAGGGACAATCTGAGTGCTATGGTGGCAATGGGGGAAGAGGTGTAAGGCCCTCACTATCCCTCTGCGCAAGCCATTCCTGAAGCTGCATGATCATGGCTTGCTGTTGATCTAGGCGAGCCATAATAGCCTGAAAGGCTCCAACCATCAGATTACTGGGCTTGGCTCTATCCTCGACATAAGCCTCTTTGGAAGGCCTACCTCTCCATGTGTTCACCATCTTTCTGAAACATCATTAGCAAACTTTAGCATCAAATATGAACACACCCACCACCATCACACTCAATTCATCCACAACAAACTTATACATAAAGATAAACTCATGTTCTCAAGCCACAACCCACATCAAAGTGTTTGAATCTTTTCTCTGATACCAATAAAGTGTAACACTATATCTATCTAGCTTATCTCATCTCATTTCTAATGATATTCCTTTAGATTACACAACTTCTCAAGAAAACACCATTAAAATAATAGCATATTTTTGAGTTGCGTAGCAAATAAAAATTTTATTTTATGTCTCGTGGACCATACAAATTCATCCATCTCATTCTCCTATTTAAATACATATATACAATTCAAAACCATCTTAAAATGTTGCCAAAAACTTAAGCTCATAGCATGCATACACAAAATAAGATAAGGTTGCCTCGAGTTTTGCAGCCAGATTTTTGGTACCAATTTTGAAATATAATAAATAAATCTAAAAAAATTGAAATGATATAAACTATACTATTCTAGAAAGCTACAGATGTTAACTATATGTTAAAAATAAGTTCAGACCAAAACAGGAATGTCTAGCCATTAGAAATTGATGGAACAATATCAAAGGTATTGTTGCGTTACTGGTACTGACTCTGAACTTCAAAAATTCATATCTCTCTGTTCAGACATCCAATTAGGGTGATCTTAATGGCTATAAAAACTTCTTATATCTAGTTTATGCCTATAAAATTTCATGAGCATTGGACACCATTTGGCCCTCAAATGACATAGCAGAAGAAACTGACCATATCAATAGTAACTATACCAAAATAGTAGAAATTTGACAATTTTGAAAATTCATAATTAATTTCACAGAGCTCTAAATAATATAATCTTTATCTTTCAAAAAATCTCTAGGTGAGCTCTATATGCATGCCAAATTTCATGGGAAAATTCTTTCAGTTGGTCAGATTTTGATAGAGGGTTGCAATTTGGTCATTTTTTGTGCTTTTTAAGGGTCACAAGGGTCCATTTTAGCTTCTAAGACTTCCAAGACCACTTGAGTATGTGGGAAGGCATCAAAATAGCCTATTAAACATGTCTCAAAGGTTCACAAATCCAAATCTCACAAACTCACTCTCCCACTCCAAGGTATACATAAGAACATACAAGCTCTACCTTGCCGTTCAATGTCAAAAATATGCTATATCATTCCAATGGTGTCAATTCTCATATATACATCATATATCCATATATTTATATATGTTCAAAAGGTTATATATCATACACATAATTGGATTACATATTATGACAACAAAGTGGTTACAAAAGAGCAAAATAATACATTTCCTTGTCATTCTTTCATGTTCTAACTTAGTGTCTCCTATTTCCTTATTTACTTGGTCCACCTAGACATGTTAGATAATGGAGAGGAAAGAATGAGATTTTAGGAATCCCAATAACTCTTCTCCCTTTCAAGCACACATAATAGATGCAAATTCAAGTCTAAAAAGGCATGCATGGCTATCTTGAAATTCATAAACCTATATGGAACATTTCTTGCATTCAAGAGGTCACATATAACATACATAGGCTTGCCAAGGCAATGGTTTAGGCTCACCCATTCTCTTTGGGATTTTGGACTTGCTTCACCCATTTTCTTAAGGGACTTTTGACAAAGCCTTACTCTTTAGAGACTTTTGGCTTTGTCTCACCCATTCGTGGGGCTTTTGGCTCATCCTCACACTAACTAAGGGACTTTTGGCTTCACCACACTCAAGCAAGCCATTCATATTCATAAAAACATTATTCAAATGCATAAGCAAAGAATCATGGTACCATGGCATATAAATACATGCTAGAAATATCTTTCATGGCTTAAACATACTCACACACATTCAAAGACAAGGAAAACACCCAATCATGCATGAGAGAAAGAAAAGAGATCAACCTTTATGGCAAAAGCACACTTTAACCTTTGGAAATGCTTCCTTTCCCTTGGCCACACACTCACAAAGATGTGGGACTTGATTTTTTGGCCTAGACATATAACATGAAAGCCAATTACACTCTTGGAACAATTTCTAAAGCTACACATGCACTTGAAAAGCTAGATTGCTTCTAAAGTTCAATTATGGTTCCATAAGGCACCTAATGAAGCAACCTTGGGAAAAATGATCTTAGTTTCATTCTCTCCCTTAAATTATGACTCTTGACTCCATTTAAACTCCTTGGAGCCATCACGCATTCATTTTAAGGAGCCTAGCTAGGTGTTGTTTCATCATGCTACAATATGGAACCTATACTTCCATTACACTTTCTAGGCTTTCTAAATTTTTTCCAAGGCTTCCTCTCATACTCTTCCATCATATATGATGCAAAATTAATCTTGGAAGAAATTAAAACACTCCCTAGGTGTCCCATCTCTTCCTAGCCTTGGCTATGCCTCCTTTAGACACCAATGGAGTTGTTTTGCTTTCCTTGATGGGATATACATGTGGGAGGCTCTCTTGATGTCTTAGGAACTTATATGGACTTTTAAACATCTTAACTTATGGCTAAAACTCATTTTACAAATCAAAGTACAACTAAAACCCTAGGTTATACATATTGGAAAATCATGGTTCTTTCTTTGTTTCCTTTGCATATTCTTTCTTCCTACACTCAAATTCATATGATTTACTCTTGGTTTTTCCCAGAACCAACTCCCTCATGTCTACTCCTATGATGGCCGAAACTCACCTATATATGAACAAGAAGGAAGAAGCATGGAGGCTAATTGTTTTACCTTGAATTCAAGCTTTCTTTGAATGCTCTTCCTTCCCTTTGGCTCTCTTCCTCCAACTTGAACTCCTCCCTTCTAGTCTAAGCTTAGAATAGAATCAAAAGCCTCAATAAATCCATAGGAAGGAAGAGAAGGAGGAGAAGGGGTTTACTAAAGAGAAACTAAGAAAATTCATGACTTCCCATACCTTGGAGAGCTTAAATTTTTCATTTAAAAAGCCCTAAGAACCTTGGAAAGCTCAAATTTTCCATTACTACAAGTCCTTAAGAACCCTGGAGAGCTCAAATTTTTCATTTAAAAAGCCCTCCTATGAGTATTATAAAAATTGCCTAAAATTATGAAAATGTCATTACGTTACATAACAATTTTATTAAATTTTGTTTGGTAATTTTAGCTTTTGTTTCAGAGCACCTCTGCCCTTCTATTTTTATTACTCAGGGTCTAGATCATTATTCTTATTTTTCCAAACCTTAACCAATTTATTTCAGAGGACTTACTTTTGAAACGCATTTTTTTTTCGTTATTTTACAAAAACCGGCTGTTACAGCTTACTCCCTTGATTGGTGCACCACTCAAGACTCTTTTAGAATCTGTTTAGACTAGAAGCAAGTCGATGGTGAGGGCTAGAGCAGAAGAGCACTTGTTTTAAGGAGCCAAAGGGTCACTTTTGTAACTTTTCTACTTTTCATTTTAGTTCCGAAACCATGGTTTTTCCGTTCATATCAACACCTTTTCTAGACTTGTCTTTTCCATTATAAAATTTAGGTCATTTAACTTATAAAATGGCTTTGGTTTCAACCAAATTAGATTTAAAACTATTCTAAACTATTTAGTCAAAGTTTCAGTCAACCTTTTGTCTAAATTACTCATTGGAGGGGTTTTGACTGTTATGAGGGTTTCTATGGTTTTCAAGGCCTCTGAGAATCTTGCAAACTCAAATTTTTCATTTAAAAGCCATCTTATAAGTTTTCCAATTTTTACAAAAAATTATGAAAATGCCCCAACTTATTTTTGTACATTTTCTTAGCTCTTCTGGCTCAAGTTTTCAGGCAACTCAAGCATCGAATCCTTATTTTCAGAGGTCTAAACTATCACTTTAATTTTATTTGGTCGCTATCCACTTGATTTAAGGGACTTCCTTTGAAAATCTCACCTTTTTATTCCTTTTTCAGAAAACTGGGTGTTACAATACATTCTATTCATATTATTCCACAATCATATAATCATAAGTGGCTTTAATACCATTGTTAGGTTTTAAGGGCCAAGCATAGTAAAAGATTCAAAAATTCTAAAACCCATTAGGGATCCATATGGAAAGATCACAAATCAATGAGAGGAATTCTTAACTTTTTCGAGAAAAACATTCATTGTTGATGGGTTAGAACAAATTCAATCATTGAATGCTTGACCTTATGAACATTTGCTTTTTGATCGAATCTATGTACCTACATGAGCCTTTTAAGTGATTCTTCACAAGTTAGCAATTGAAGCATGGATGTATAGGAATCACCAATGTAGATTGTCCTATAACACCATATTTTTAAAACTCAATTCATACAATTCTCATGCCTCATTTTATTCTTATTCTATAAGAGGCAACATAATGTCATTCATTTTCATGGATAAGTTACGTTTCTCTACAGGTAAAATTTTTCTTTAGGAGTCTCGTGGGCCATATGGACTCATGTATCATATTATTATATTTAAATACATAAATACAAGTCATTTCCATCATCAAAATTTTCCTAGAGGTCATATAAAGCAAAGGGGAGCATGAAATCTCATAGAGTAATTTCAGATAGAATTTTGGCTTTTCTATCATAAACTTTAGAAAATCATAACTAATTCTGAAAAAATCAAAATCATGTATTCTTTTCCATTCTGGGAAGCTACACATGTTTAATTTATACCAAAAAATATGTCCAGACCATAACATCTAACACAGAAGACGTTTGACATTCAAAATAATCTAGAGGTCAGGCTGTTCATTGGTGCTATCATAAAATTCTACAGCAAACTTAAAAAATATCCAATTAATTCCAAAAAAATCCAATCCATGTAAATGATACCAATTTAGAAATCTGTGGATGTTAAATAAAGGAAAAAAATAACTTTAGACCAATTCAGGCACACCTAGACCTCGAAACCTAATCAAATAGTACCTGAGGTTAGTTGGAGTGCCTAGTACTAGATAGAATTTTTGAAAATTTATATCTCCCTCTCTAGACTTCCAAATGAGGTATTTCTAGTTGGTACAAGTCACTAGGAATGTCTAGTTTCTCTGTATAAAATTTTGTGACAATTGGACATCATTTAAGCCATGTGTGGCAGATTTCATTTTCAGACCAAGTGAACAGTGCATCAGACCAAAATTAGAATTTTTGTCAACTTTGAAAATCATCAAATATTCTCTAGACCTTCAAAAATTCTGTTCTTTAGCTTCACAAGAAGCTCTCAACAAGCTCTAATTACATGCCAAATGTCAAATTAAGAAGAACTCATTTAGATAAAAAGCGACATAAAGTTCTATTATGGTCAATTTTGGCTTCATATGAGATATCAAAATATCCAAATGGCTTTCCTTGGGGTTTAACACCTCTTGGGTAAGTCTAAAAGCATAAATGAGCTGCTCAAATGGTTCCAAACCTCATGCATCTCAATTTGGCCATTCCACTTCCATTCATACATAGAATTCCATAATGCAAAATTGCTATTACATGACCAAAATGAATATTTTCATACATATAACCCTAGCTCTCATTTATATACAATACATTAACATAATTATACATACTCATAACATCATAGGTCATATACAACTAGAGATTTCATTAATTGCAATCCATAAAGCCTTAAAGTAGCAATTCAAGACACTTTGATGTCATGCTCTCATCTTCAAAGTAGTTGGCTTCCATTACCTTGCTCTCTTAGTCCACCTAGCAGGTTAGAACATTGGAGAGGAGGGAATGAGATTCAAAGAATCCCAATAGCTCATCTCCCATTCAATCATACATAAAGATGCAAACAAGTCTCATAAATGCATGTATGCTTATATTGACATATGCAAACATTCAAGAGGCATTTTCATCATTTGAAAAAGTCATACATAGCATACAAAGGCTTGCCAAGTAAGTGGATTGGCCTCACCCATTCTTTAAGAGGTTCTTGGACTCAACCATGCTCTTGGGAGTCAACCTCACTTTTAGGAGACTCTTTACTTTGTATCAACCAATCTTAAGAGTTATTGGCTCATCCTCACCATGGTTAAAGGTTCTTGGCTTCACCACACTCAAGTAAACCCAAGCACTCATCATAAACATCATATGAAAGCATATTGTAACATCATGACACCATGGAATTAAAACTCATGCTAGAACACTTTTCATGGCTTAAGAATACACATACACACATTCAAAGACAAGTAAAGCAAGCACTCATACATGAGAGAAGGAAGAGTGAGCTACCTTAGATACAATTACACATTTTTTCTCTTGAATCAAAGCTCCCTCCTTCAGCCATATACACACAAAAGTGTGGGGATGATTTCTCTTGGCCTAAATACAATTTATGGCAGCCAATTAGGTTCATGGAATTAATTTTAAGGCTACACAACTTATTTAGACATTAGCTTAATCTATAAACCTCATTATGGTTCCATAATTGCACTTAATGAAGTAACACCCCTCAAATAGATTTTAGGCTCCATTCTTCCCTTTCAAATATGATTATTGACTCCTTTTAAGCCTCTTGGAGTCATCACACAATCAAAACTAAGAGCCTAACTACATGTTGCTTCTTTAGGTTATATTATGGAACATAAAGTACTAACTCATTTTCTAAGCCTCCTAAATTTTTTCCAAGGCTTCCCCTCATATTCATTTATCATATATGACTCAAAAATGGGTTTAGAAAAATTTAAAACTCTCCCTAGCTATGGTAACCCTTCTTGGCTGAGACAATGAAGTATGATGGGTTCTATGGAGTTTTCTTTGTTTTCTCAAATGGAGAAGCACATGGGGAGACTTCTAGGAATCTTAGGAACTCATTTAAACTCTCATTTAGGCATAAGAATTAAGAGATCAAATCAGAGTTTGGAAGGAACACTTGAAACCTTAGAAATTGCATCTTGAAATTCCATGGTTTTTTGTTAATTCTCTTTACATATTCTTAATCTTCACACCCTTTTTCCTAAGAACCACCCTTGGTTCTGCATAAAAACCAAGTCCTCCTAAGGTTTCTTGAGTAGGGCGAAATGGTGAAGGAAGGGGAGGAAAAGATATCAACCGTGGAAGAAGAAATTACCTTGTTTTCTTACTTTTTCTCACTTTTTCTCTTAGCCTAAACACAATTTATGGAAACCAATTAAGTTCATGGAATTAATTCTAAGGCCACATAACTTGCTTAGATACTAGCTTGATCTATAAACCTCATTATGATTCCATAAATGCACCTAATGAAGCAACATCCCTCAAATAAATTCTAGGCTCCATTATTTCCTTTCAAATATGATTCTTGACTCTTTTTAAGCCTCTTGGAATCATCACACAATTAAAACCAAGAGGCTAACTACATGTTATTTCTTTAGGTCATATTATGGAACATATAAGGCCAACTCACTTTCTATGGTTTCTAAATTTTTTCCAAGGCCTCCCTTCATCTTCATTCATCATATATGACTCAAAAATGGGTTTAGAAAAATTTAAAACTCCCCTTAGCTATCCTAACCTCTCTTGGGTGAACCTATGCATGGTTTTGGCACCCATGGAGCTTTCTTTGTTTTCTCAAGGGGAGAATTGTATGGGGAGACTTCTAGGGATCTTAGGAGCTCAATTAAACTCTTATTTAAGCCTAGGAATCATTGTACAAAATTAGATTTTACAAGGTACACTTGAAACCCTAGAAATTGCATCTTGAAATCTAATGGCTAGTTTGTTGTTTTCTTTGCATATTCTTATTCTTCTCCCTTAAATTCTTAAGATTCACCCTTAGTTTAGTTGAAAACTTGACTCTCTAAGGTTGTCCATATATAGGTCGAAATACTCACAAGAGAAGGGAGGAAGAAGATTAAGTGGAAAGATTGCATGATACCTTGATTTCCTTAGTTTCTCTTGCTTGTTATTCGCCTTCCTTGGCTTCCTCACCTTAATTTCAAAATTTCCCCTTAATTTCTCCCTTAAAATAGTTTTATAAACTTCAGCAAAACCATAGGAAACAAAGGAGAATGAAGGAGAAGGGGTTTGGAAGGAAGAAAGCATAGAAAACTACCAAGAATCCATACCTTTTTTGTGTTGATTTCTCCTTCTTCTTCTCTCCCTTTGGTGCGCCTAAACCCTAGCTCTCTCCTCTGAATTTAGGCAGAACAATATGAAGCTATGTGAGTGTGAGAGTGGGGTGCCACCTATTTATAGGTGGGAGAAAGAAACACTTTTCAAAAATATTCATTTTGCCCTTCATTCTTAGCATTTTCGTTCCTCATTCATTTTAGCTCCTTTTTGAGAACTATCTTTTCCATTATAAAATTTAGGTTTCCAATTTAGTAAAATGCCTTTGAAATCACTTAAATTAGAGCTAAAACCTTTTCGAACGAATTGGTCAAAGTTTGGGTACACCAACATTGGAAAACATCCATCAGAGGGGATTTAACTGTCCCGGGGCTTTCTATGGTTTTAAGGGCCTCCAGAAACTCCAAAGAACTCAAAAACTTCATTTAAAAAGCTCTCCTGTATGAATTCCAAAACTTGCCCAAAATTACAAAAATGCCATTATGTTTCGTAGGTTTTTCTTCAAAATTTGTTTCTTCATTCTAGCTCCATTTTTCCTTATGTTTGAGCCTAGAATTCTCATTTTTTGGAGTCTAGAATGTTACTCAAATTTTTCGAGACCTTAACTAATTTATTTTGGGGGACTTGCTTTGAAAACGCACTTGTTTCCATCATTTAATAAAAATCAAACATTATGTAACACTATAATTTCTAGCTCATTTCATGCCTTTTAATAACTCATGTTTATGAATCATGTGAGTTTCCCATGAAAGAGGCAAGGAAATAATGATTATTTTAGCATTGCATCATATATAAAAATTTCATTCAGTGTCACGTGGACCGCAAATTTTGAGTGGCTCGTTGTGCAACCCTTAAAATAAAACTAGGTTGATAAAATATGTAGTTAATGGCACAACCTAGGTCATCTCTCTTGGAATTGGAGTTCAATGCCTAATTGAGTTTTTCAAATGTTAAAAGACTCTAAAAATTCCTAAACTAAGGGGGTTTTAATTGAATTAAACTAACCTAAACTAAATTGAATTAAAATTCCTAAATTTTATCTAATTGGGTGGATTATGGGTGAAAGATGGGCTTGTGACTAGTTTTGGATTTGTCCCTTGGTATCCACTATCCTTATCCTAATCTAATTGTGATTAATTCTGGCCTAAAAGTTCCTAATTGTGTTCATAACAATTTATCTTGGGTAACCACTCAAGATTCAAGAGATTAATGATCTAACGTTGAATTGAGACCTCAATCTCGCATTGAACTATTAAATCTTGTCTTTAAGATCTTGAACACTCAATTTGATTGATTAACTAATTGATTAGCCTCTGAATCATCCTAAATATTTAATTAACCAACTAAATATTAAGGAATCTTCAAATTAAACAATTAAGCACATAATTTCACTCATGTATTTTATCGAACACCTCCGAAGCACACATGGGAAATTAGATAATATTGAAATTAACTAATGTCTAATTAAATCAATTAATCAACAAAAAAAGTTTCTAATTAGTGTCTAACCAGCCACTAATTATAATTACACAAATTCCCTATCAAATACAACTTAACCAAGATAATATATGAAAGAGAAAAAGTGTAGGAAAATAAAGAAATCATTAGCCAAAATTTCTATGTCTTCTCCATGGATTCAAGCTTCTCCAAGAGCTTCCTCCTAGCTAGCCTTAAGATGGATTAGAACTTCATGGGATGTTGGATGGAAGATGGAATGGAGTGGAGTGGAGAGGGTGAATGGAATGCAGCGAATGGGATGAATGATGAAAGATGGATAAATGCTGAATGAATGGATGAATGGGTTGGAATGGATGATGGATAAATGGTGGACCTTATACGGCGTGAATGTGGTGCTGAATGAATGATGAATTGTGGATATATATAGGCATAGGTTTCCAAAAAATATGGAGGCGTGAGATGGGTGGATTGTGAATGGACTAGGATATCCGAATGGAGGCGTGAGTGACTTGTAGAGGCGTGTGGAATAATGATTTTTGCCCGAGTCCCTTTTAATCCTTTAATGAATCACGTGCTCAGCTACTATTCTTGAGTTCTTGCATTCTTCACGTCTCCTCCCTCAGCTCCAGCATTTTATTTTCTTCTCCCAGCTCATGCTTCATTAATATACATCAGCCCACAGCTCATTCATTTTGCAATTTACTCCCACGTCAGCTTCCTCGATCCAGCTTCTTCCTTCCATTCAGTTTTCTTCTACATTAGCTTCAGCGTTTCTTCATCGTGATACTGTACATGTTTCTGCATGTGTGTATAGGTGTGGGCCCCGCTCTTTATTTTATTATATTCTACATGAATTCCTTCTACTGTTTCTGCAGCTTCTTCACGTTATCCATGAATCATACAGCTCTTCGTTTTTCTCAAGTAGGGACTGCCTCTTCTTCGAACCAGAACTCCATCGTGCTTCATTCTTCTTTCTTATTCAAGTGCTTCATTGATGGTTCTCTTAACTTCATCTCAGTTCGTGTCCTTCTCCTTCACAGCCTCTTCCTCGAGCTTCTGTTGCATGTTCTCCAGCTCATTCACATGAACTTCTTCTTAAAATCGAGCCTACTTCTTCTTCTGTTATGCTCTCTTTTCTCCAACCCTTTCATTCTCAGCTCGCCTTCAACTTGGTGTTTCACTCCTTCAGCTTGCTTTTAATGTGTTTTCATCCTGCTTCTGCATGCGTTCTGCTCAACTGGTGCTTCCTCGTTCAGCTCGTGCAGCACCCAACTCTTGCTTCTCTTCATTTGTGTTTCATTCTTCCACGTGTTCCTTTGTTCTACAGCTCCTTGCTTGTGTTAGCTCGCAACTCTAAGAACCCATAGCTTTTCCAGCTGAACTTCTTTTCCATGAGTTCCTTCAACTCGTGGCAAGCTTCTTCTTGAGTCATACATGTGTGTGATGATCACATGACTTCATGTAAGTGTGTGGGTTGCATGGAAAAGTGCTGTACAAGTGTGTAACTTCTACATAAGAATTGCATGGTGTTTGAAGCTATGTGGATGAAGAGTGTTACATGTTTTCTTATGATTATCATAGTAAATGAAGCCTTCTTTCTAGTTGCACACATGTATACTTGAAGCTCATCCCTTCTCCAAATCAATTTACCATTCAAGCTTTAATTGTCCATTGAAATTCTGCACAAAAGAGTGGGAAAAATCAAATAGGAATTTTCACAAAATAATTTAAGATAAATTTATGCATTAAAATCCAATAATTTGTAATTTGATTCCTAAAATGTAGAAAATGGCTACTAAAACAAAATCTTATCTAATTAAAGTCTTAAAACCATATTTTATTATTAAAATGCCTATGTTTAGGAGAATAAAATAGATAGAAATATATGTTTATCATCGTGTGAGCTCATACAATGCATTCTCATATTTATTTATATGAATACAACTCATTTGGATCATAAAATGTGGCTTACAACTCAAGAATCACGAAGGGAAGTCTAAAATTTGCATATTAAATTTCGGCCAAAATTTTCCCCTTTTCTGACCAAACTTTGGAAATTCATAACTAATTCTATAAAAATTGAAATAATACATTCTTGGCTATTCTAGAAAGCTATGGATGTTTACTTCATACTAAAAATATGTCCAGACCATAACATCCATCATAGAGAGCTTTTGACATCCGAAACATTCCAGAGGTCAAACTGCCTCCTGGTGCTGTCACAGATTTCTGCAGCAAACTTTGAAAATATCCAATTAATTCCACTAAAATCTAATCTATGTAAATGATACTAATATGAAAAGTTGTGTATGTCAAATAGAAAGAAAAAATAACTCTAGACCAGTTTAGGTAGCCCAGCCTTTGGAATTCAATGGAATAGTAATAAAGGTCGGTTGAAATCCCTGATACTAGGTAGAATTTTAAAAAATTCATATCTCCCTCTCTAGATATCCAAATATGGTGCTTCTAGTTGACACAGGTCACTGTGAATGTCTAGTTTTGTTGTATAAAATTTCAAGGCAATTGGACATCATTTGAACTATGTGTGACAGATTTCATTTTCAGACCAAATGAATAGTACAGCAAACCAAAATTAGAAAAATTGCCAAATTTAGAAATTTATCAAATATTCTGTAGACCTCAGAAAATTATAATATTTAGCTTTGCAAAAAGCTCTCAACAAGTTCTAAATGCATAAAAAATATCAGATCAAGAAGAGCTCATTTGACTAAAAAGTGACATATGGTTCCATTATGATCATTTTTGACTCCATATAGGGTATCAAAATATCTAAATGGCTTTCCTTTGGTTTGGCACTTTTGGGCAAGTATAAAAGCATAATTAGGACTTGTGTGAGCTTCCCAAATGGTCCCAAACTCCATGCATCTTATTTTGGCCATTTCATCCACATTGATGTACATTTCCATAATGTTATTCAAGAAGCCACATTAACATTACGAGCTCATTTTACATTCTAGGATTTACATACCATAATCTCTCACTTATACATGATACATCAACATATTTATACATGTTCATAACTTCATACGACATATACATCCATGAATTACAATATATGCCAATTGTATGGTTTCAAAGTAAAAAGATTTCCACATTTTCATGTCATTCCTTCATCTCTCATGTGGTTGACTCCCATTGCCTCGCTCTTTGAGTCCACGTAGCATGTTAGGACATTGGAGAGGAGAGAATGAGATTCAAAGAATCCCAATAACTCATCTCCCATTCAATCATACATAATGGATGCAAGCAAGTCTCATAAATGCATGTATAGTCATATGGACATGTTCAAACATTCAAGAGACATTTTCATCATTCGAGAAAGTCATACATAGTATACAAATGCTTGCTAAGCAAGTGGATTGGCCTCACCCAATTTCTTGTAGATATTGGACTTGCCTCACCCATTCTTTAAGAAATTCTTAGACTTAACCATACTCTTAGGAGCCCATCTTGCTTTTGGGAGACTCTTTACTTTGTCTCAACCAATTTCAAGGGTTCTTGGCTCATCCTCACTATGGCTAAGGGTTCTTGGCCTTACCACACTCAAACAAACCCAAGCACATATCAAAAATATCATATAAGAGCATATTGTAACATCATGGCATCGTGGAATTAAAGTCATGCTAGAACAATTTTCATGGCTTAAAAATATACATACATACATTCAAGACAAGCTAAGCACACATTCATACATGAGAGAAGGTGGAGAGAGCTACCTTGCGAACATTTGTACACTTTTTCCTTAAGCCTTGCATCCTCTCCCTTGACCTTATACACCCAAGAAGGTGGAGATCATTCCTCATGGCCTAGACACAATTTATGGAAGCCAATTAGGCTCATAGAATTACTTCTAAGGCCACACACTTACTTGAACTTTATCTTGATCTATAAACCTCATTATGGTTCCATAATTGCACCTAATGAAGCAACACCCCTCAAATAAATTCTAGGCTTCATTCTTTCCTTTCAAATATAATTTTTGACTCCTTTTAAGCCTCTTGGAGTCATTACACAATTAAAACCAAGAGCCTAACTACATATTGCTTCTTGATGTCATAATATGGAACCTAAAGACTAACTCACTTTATATGGGTTCTAAATTTTTTCCAAGGCCTCCCCTCATTTTCATTCATCATATATGATTCAAGAATGGGCTTAAAAAAATTTAAAACTCTCCCTAGCTATGAGAACCCTTCTTGGCCAAGACAATGAAGCATATTGGGTTCCATGGAGCTTTCTTTGTTTTCTCAAGGAGAGAAGTGTATGGGGAGACTTCTAGGGATCTTAGGAGCTCATTTAAACTTATTTAGGCTCAGGAATCATCATACAAAATCAGATTTTATAAGGTGCAATTGAAACCCTAGAAATTATATCTTGAAATCTAATGGCTTTTTGTTAATTCTCTTTGCATATTCTTAATCTCCACACCCTTTTTCCTTAGAATCACCCTTGGTTCTACCTAAAAATCAAATCCTCTTAGGTCTTCTCAAGTAGGGCGAAATGGAGAAGAAGGGAACCAAAGATGACAACCATAGGAAGAGAAATTACCTTATTTTCCTAGCTTTTCTCACTTGAATCTTGTTTTCTTTGAGCTCCTCTCTTCAAATCCGAATTTTCCCATCAATTTCTCCTTTAAATTAGATTTATAAACTTCATTATAATCATAGGAAACAAAGGAGAATGGAGGAAAAGAGGTTTAAAATGAAGAAAGCATGAAAAACCATGAAAATCCATACATTTCTCCCTTGAATTTCTCCTCCTTTTCTTCCTCCTCTTGTGCGCCTCATCCTCTAGGGTTTTCCTCTGGTTTTGGGCAGAACATGGTCGTGCATAATGAAGGGAGAAAAAGGGCACATCATATATATAGGTGGGAGGAAGTTACACTTTTCAAAAATTTTCATTTTGTCCTTCATTCTTAGCATTTTCGTTTCTCCTTCGTTTTAGCTCCTTTTTAAGAACCTTCTTTTCCATTATGAAATTTAGATTCCCAATTTAGTAAAATGCTTTTGGAATCACTCAAATCAGAGCTAAAACCTTCCTGAATGAATCCGTCAAAGTTTGAGTACACCGACGTTGGAAAACATCCACCGAAGGGGATTTAACTGTTCTAGGGCCTTCCATGGTTTTCAAGACTTTTGAGAACTTTGGAGAACTCAAAAATTTTATTTAAAAAGCCCTCCTGTGTAAATTCCAAAATTTTCTCAAAATTACGAAAATGTCATTACATTTCGTAAGCTTTTCATAAGAAATTATTTCTTTATTCTAACTTCATTTTTCTTTCCGTCTGAGCCCGGTATTCTCATTTTTAAGAGTCTAGAATGCTTCTCAAATTTTTCAAGACCTTAACTATCTCATTTCGAGAGACTAACTTTTGTATCTGGTGAATTTTGTTTATTTACGGAGAAACTGTACGTTACGTTTCTCACGTTTTTTCTTGTTTTTAGAGAACTGGGTGTTACACATTACATTATGCAATAGAAAAACTAGTTTTTCTTTGAATTCCAACGGCTTCCATATTAGGTCCAGAGAGAGAAACTAGAAAAGGGAAGTGAATTTGGCTAAAACTTGATGGAATTAAGTGTTTAAAAGCATAAAGAATATGAATATGCAAGTGAAATCAATTAAAAGGCTTTAGGATTCAAGATATGGAAGTTAGGGATTTTGTTGCACTTAGGCTAAAATGAAGCTTCCTAATGGTAATTTAGATTTTCTAAGAGTGTATATGGATACTTAGGACACCTAAGAAGCCTCACAAATGCCAATCCCCTAAAGAAAATGAATGAAACTCCATGGGTGCATAATATGGAAGGTATTTTAGCCTAAGCAAGAAAATGTACCTAGGGAGTGTTTAAATTGGTTCCAAGGCTAGAATGAGACTAGATATGATGGATTAACATTAATAGAAGCCTTAAAAAAATTTTAGAAGCCATGGAATGTGAGATGGAGGTGTAGGTTCCACAATGTGACATTAAGAAGTAACTTATAGTTAGGCTCTTTAAAATGAATGTGTGATGACTCCAAGGAGTCCAAATGGAGTCAAGAGACCTAGAATATGCCGCCTTTGGTGTGTTTAGGGCAAGGAAACTAAAGGTCACCTAATAGCAAGTCTTGGTTGAGAAAGAGGAGAAAGATTTCAATGGAAAAGTGTGCAGCATTGGCTCCAAGGTAGCTCTCTAACCTTTCTCTTATGCATTGTTAGATGTTTTCTTATCTTTGAGTACTTGTATATATGTTTATGCTATGAGAAATGTCTTTAGCTATTTCCTATATGCCATGGTACCATGATATTCTTGAAATATGTTTTATGAATGTGTTTTAGCTTGAATGGGTTTGGTGAAGCTAAAAGTCCTTTAGTAAGGGTAAGGATGAACCAAAAGTCCCTAAGATTGGGTGAGACAAAGACAAAAGTCTCAAGAAGAGTGAGGCTAAGTCAAAAGTCCCTTGAAAATGGGTGAGGCAAATCCAAAAGTCCTAGGGAAAGTGGGTAAGGTTAAACCAAAACCCTTGAGAGCCTATGTATGATATATATGAGTTTCTTGAACATAGAAAATGAGTTATGTATGTTCATTATAGCATTGAAAGCATGCATGCATTCTTGTATGGCATCCATTATATATGTTTGAAAGGGTAAAGAGCTATTGAAATTCTTTGAATCTCACTCTTCCCCCTCCATATGTCTAATGATGTCTGGTGAGCTAAAAAGTTCAAAAAGTGGAGGCCAAATTCCTTAGAGCATGATACTTTGACAAGGGAGTAGAAAAATGGGCAATTTTATAACAAATTGATGTCAAGAATTGTGTATGTATGATGTACATGTGATGTAAGTCATTGAGCACAAGCAAACGTATGTAAATATGGTGTATAAATGGAATTTGGAACCATATGAATGTGTATGTAAGTTTTTGCCACTTGTGTGTCATGATGTTCATGTGTATAAGTGTGAATGGCATAGTGTTTAGTTCCATGATGTTTAAGGCCATTTGAGATACTTTCCTAGGTTGTGTTTGTGTTATGGGACGTGCTCAAGTGGCTATGGTGCATTAAGAAGACCATTTGGTGCCTCTTTGACCCAATCATGGTGTTAAAAGTGACCAAATTTTAAGCTAAATAAAAAACTTGAGCTAGTCTTGGCATGAAATTTGGCACACTTATAGCACTTACCTAGAGCTTTCCATAGAGCCAAAGAATACCCAATTTGGAGCTCTAGAGAATTAATTATGAATTTTCAAAGTTAGCCAAAAAATGCAGAAATAGTAATGTCACTATTCATATAGTTAGTTCTTTTCCCTATCTCATCCGTGGATCAAATGGTATCTAATGGCTATAAACTAGACATGCTAAGCTTTCTATAGCATTTGAGAGCACCCTATTTGGAGCTCTGTAGAGGGAGAACCAAATTTTTGACGTTTCATGACAGTATCAGGGAAGCAGCAAGAGCTCTAGTATTGTTTCATCAATTTTTGTGGCCTTAATGCTTCTGTTTTGGTTTGGAATTATTTTTACTCTCTAGTAGATATCCACAGCTTTCTAGAATGGTATCGTTTTCTAGGTTTTTATATTTCTAAAATTAGTTATGAAGTTTTGACATTTATATCAGTAACTTGTGACAGCAAACTTGGGCAACTGGACCTTTGGTGCTTTTCTATTATCAATTGTGATCCAGTTGATGTTTTCATGGTCTAGAATGATTTTTATCCTATATTTGACATTCAAGGATTTCTAGAAACCTATCATTTACTTGATTTCAATTTTTCTCTAATTAGTTATGATTTTTCAAAGTTTATACCATAAAGTTGTATCAGTAAATCCAAGGCCAAACTCTTTCTTTTGTGTATGGAGGTTCTAAACTCTGGAAGGATGAGTTGTTTAGTGATGGTTCTGACCTGTATGAATGTATTTTGAGTAGAGGATGATATCGGTGAGCTCATATGGCCTATGAGATGCGAAACAAAAATTTTGAACCTTATGTAATGCAAGAAAATGCATTATTTTTATTGATTTTTCTTGAGAAAGTTGTAAAGCCAAGGAAGCATAACTAGATAAATGAAAAAGGAAGATTAGAATAATATGGTATTAAAAAATCACTATCTTTTAGGCCATCCCTATTAAAAGTGACATTAGATGGCATTAAAATATATGACTCCTTACGTAGGGAACTATTGTAACTTTAGGTTAAAAGATCATGTACATCATGGTCACTATGAGAATTGTTTATAACACTTTTTAAGTGATCCATCTAGCATTCCTATAATGGGTTTATCTAGTACATTTGTTCTCTAACAAGTAACCATGTAATGACTTGATATCTCATATCCATGACCATAACCATCGGTCAACTTACATACTTGTCTCTATATATTATTGCTATCCTATTTGACAATAATACTCAACTAGGGACATTTTAAGAATGATAAAAATTTTTAGGAAAAATTAATATATTTATTTATATTATGCAAATAAAACATTAAATATAATAACTAAAATGCCTTCATAAAAAAAATAATATAATGTATGTATAAACAATCATCCTATGATTGACTTCTAGAGCATACACTAACATATTTTTCTGTAGCATTTGATGGAACCATCTTATTTCAAGGAAAGATATGTGTTCAAAGCTACATAGGACTTAAAAGGGAAAATTTTAGAAAAAGCCCATAAAAGTAAATATACTATTCACCTTGGCTTCATTAAAATGTATCAAGATTTGAAGAGAATGTACTTGTAGCCAAGAATGAAGAAGGAGATCATTGAATATGTGGCTCAATGTCTAGGATGCCAAATGGTTAAGATCAAACATAAAAAACCCTCATGTTTGCTACAAGCTTTAGAAATCTCTTAATGGAAATGGGATAACATCACTATGTATTTTGTAATAAGACTACTTGGCACTTAGATTAGGAAGGATGCTATATGGATAACTGTAGATAAATTAACCAAATCTGCCCACTTGTTACTCATTAAAGCCAAGTATTCCTTAGATAAGTTTGCTCGACTAGATCTTCAAGAAATTATGAGCTTACATGAGGTACCAACCATTATGGTGTTAGACTGAAACCCTAGGTGTACTTCTAGGTTTTAAGGAGACCTAGAAGAAACTTTTGGCATTAAATTGCATTTTAATATGGCTTATCATCTCTATATGGATGGTCATCTAGAATGAATAATTCAAACCTTGAAAGACATGCTGAAAGTCTACATCTTAGACCAAGGGAAGAATTGGAATAGATATTTATTATTAGTAAAGTTTGCAAACAACAATAGTTTCTATTCCAGTATCAGAATGGCACCTTGTGAAGCTCTTTATGGTAAAAAGTATAAGTTGCCCCTTTGTTGGTTTGAAGTAGGATAAAGAAGTTGTTAGGACTGGAGTTGGTACAAGAGACCTTTGAGTGACTTAAGTTGATCCAGAAAATAATGTTTATTGCTTAGAGCAAGTAAAAGAACTACTCTGATAAGAAGAGGAAACCCTTAGAGTTTAAGGAAGGAGTACATATGTTTCTTAAGTTCACTCTTACTATAGGTATAGGCAGATCTCTTAATCCAAAAAATTAAGTCTTAGATATAACATACCATTTTATATGATAAAAAGGATTGAATTTATTACTTGCCAAATTACATTGCCACTTAGATTGTCCAATCTTTACCCTATAATCCATGTATCTTAACCTCGTATATATGTTCCTGATCTTTCGCATATTATAGAAGAGTTACTGCAATTCAAAGAGAATCTATCTTATCAACCTAAGCTTGTGCAGATTGTGGATATTGAAAACAAACACTTAAAAAAATAAAATTATCTCCTTAGTTAAGGTAACCTAGGAAAGGTTAACTCTGAAGGAAGCCACATAGGAGATGAAAGATAAAATTAGAGAAAAGTATCTAGAGTTGTTTCATTAAGGTAATTTCTAATTTTATGAATGAAATTCCTAAAAAGTAAGGAGAAATGTAACATCTTCCTCCCCATTAGGATTTCTTAAATAATATTTAAAACAAATTCAGAGAAATTATCTAACATTTGAAAATATTTAGAGATTATGATGTGACCAAATAAAGAAGGATTGATGGATTATAATTTTATAGAACATAAAGAAAAATTTATAAAATTTATTAGGAATTTTAGCTAATTTTTAAAGGTCATTTGACATTTTTCCTTAATTGTTAAATAGAAAGTAATTATGAAACAAATATATGGAGATTTAATATTTGAGAACTTTCAAGGTCAAAAACATCTTTAAAATATAATAAAAATATTTAGGGAATAAAAGTTTTTAGGTGAGAGTCTAGGATCAAAATATAACTATGAAAAGTTTAAAGAACAAAGTCATATTTTTTCTCTAGATTAAAATGCAATTTTGATACGACTAAAGTGTAATTTTAGCATAGGTCAAAATATAATTTCCCAAGAAAAGAGCACTACAAAAAGGATAAGCCCAAAGAGTTGGAAAATTTGACATGCACCATTCCATAATTGGAAACAAATTTTATATTAAGTAATGTACAAATTAGTATCATTTTACCTACCATAAGTACAAGTTAGTCAACTAACTTGTTTAGAAAGCCAAGGAATGTGTTGAGAGAAGAAAGAAGATACATAGGGATATGTAGGAGACAAATTACACTCTTATTAATTCCTCTTTTCACTTCATTTTGCTATATCAGGTATGAAGAGAAAGATAGAGCATTGAGAGGCAGAGAGAGATGTGAGAGTGCAAGAGAAGAGAAGGTTGAAGGAAAGGAAGAAAGAGAGAGGAAGAAGAAGGAACATGCAGCAAATTCTAGCTACGACCAAGGTAAGACTCTCTTGTCTTACTAAGAACTATTTTTCCTTCATCTTCTCTCTAGGAAGTTGATGGCTTCCATGGCAAAAAGTTATGGATCTTTTTATGTGGCTATTTCATGCTTTAGATGTTGTTCTTGCTAAGTTTATATGCTTGTAGTTTGTAATACCTTAACCTCTTAGCTATTATTCCATGACCTCATTGTCTATCTCACTGTATCTTATATGTATTGGAGCACAAATATAAGGAAACATACACTTCACATGAAAATAATGAATATTTAATGGTGTTTAGTTGTGTTATGTAAGGTCTCATAGTTTCATCTTATGCTCCATGGACCATGTGAACTCACAAATGTCATTTTCTATCTATAACAAATCCATACAATTCACAACACTCATAAAACATCTCAAGAACCTTGGGTTTTAAGCCATATCCCATAAAATCTATATTTTGCTCTCGGGTTCACTTTCTAGATTTTTGATATAAACTTTGAAACTAATTCTAAAAAAATCAAAATCTAGCAAACCATACCATTCTAGAAAGTTGTGGATGTCTACTAATAACTAAAAATAGTTCCAAACCAATGCCATGGCCTTTAGCCCACAGAAATCAATGGAACAATAACTCAGGTCAGGTTGTATTACTAGTACTATCATGCAATTTCAAAAATTCATTTCTACCTCTACAGAGCTCCAAATGAGGTGATCTTGGTGGTTATAGAAAGCTTATGGTGTCTAGTATATACCTATAAAATTTTATAGGCATTGGCCTTCATTGTTCCACATGTGACAGAGAAGTAAACTGACCGAATGATTAGTAACCATACATTTTCTATATAATTTGGCTAGCTTTGAAAAATCATAATAAATTCTTTAGAGCTCCAAATTAAGTGCTCTTTAGCTCTATGAAAATTCTTGATGAGACCTACTTGCCAGCCAAATTTTATGGAAAAACTCACTCATTTGGTCAGATTTTGGTTCAGCTCACCATTGGGTCAGACTTTGGTTCAGCTCACCATTTGGTCAAGTTTGAAGTCTAAATGGAATTTTAAGACACCAAATGCTCTTCTTGACTTTCCATAACCACTTAAGCAAGTCTAAAAGCATAATTACAACAAATAAAAGCATCCCAAATGATCTAAATCATCATAAAGCTCAATCTCACCTTGCCACTTGCACACATACACATAGATATCACATCTCATAAGGGTTCCTTGGTGGCAAAAACATACATATTTATTCATCTAGTTTCCACATTGATACATAAACCATTTATGCGTACATTAGAATATGCTTAATGGTTTACATCATGTATACATCTCATGGTTATATAGTTTGACATCAATATGTCTTCAAAATGCCTATTTTTCATAACTCTTTGTCAAAGTCTTAATCTTCAAGGTTGTTGGCCTCTATTTCCTTGTCCACTTGGCTCACCTAGACATGGTTAGGCATATGTAGGGAAAGAGTGAGATTCAAAGAATTTGAATAGCTCTTAACCTTTCAAACATACATAATGGATGCATATACAAGTCAAAGAATACATGCATGACATTCAAGCTATCAATGAGCATACATAAAACATTTTCCTTGTCACATAAACTCATACATAGCAAACATAAGCTCGCAAGGACATTAGTTTAGCCTCACCCACTTTCAAGGGACTTTTGACTTAGCCTTACTCTTCTTGAGACTTTCAGCTTAGTCTCACCCATTTCTAGGGACTTTTGGCTCATCATTACTCTTATTAAGGGACTTTTAACACAACCAAACCCATTTAAGCCACTTTGAATACATAAATACATTTCAAGAAGCATAATGGTGCCATAGCTTGTAAGTAATAGCTAGAAATATTTCTCATAGTTCAAATATACACACAAGCACTCAAAAACAAGTGAACATCTAAGCCATGCATTAGAGAAATGTTAAAAAGCTACCTTGAAGCAAGATTCACACACTTTTTCCTTAGTTATTCCTCCCTTTTTTTGGCTACACACTTGCAACTAGGTGGAGCTTGATTCCTTTAGCCTAAACATATCAAATGGGACATCATTACATCATTGAATCAAGCTCTATCATCACACACACTCTATGGAAGGTTACCTTATTCTATGGTTCAATTATGGCTCCATACAAGACCTAAGGAAATAACTACTAGAATTTAAGATATTGGCTCTATATTCTCCTTCTGTCTAGGTCTCTTGACTCTATTTAGACTTCTTGGAGTCATCACAAATTCATTCCTAAAAGCCTACATACAAGTTGCTTCTTTAAGTCTTATTATGGAGCCTATGCGTCCATCATACAAACAAGGCCTCTAAATTTTTCCAAGGCTTCCTTTGATGTTCTTCCATCATATTTACTCCTTTTCTACCCTTAGAAAAATTTAAAACTCTCCCTAGGTGCTTCTTCTTGTCTAGGCCGAGACCATGCACCTTCTTGAGCACTTATGGATTTTGCAACTTCTCTTGAAGGAAATGACACATGTGAGGCTTTCTAGGTGTCTCAAGAACCCATATATACTCTTAGACAATTAGAAATACCACTAGAAAGCTTCATATATACCATGGTGCAATAAAATCCCTAGGTTTTGGAAACCTAATTTCTAATGCCTCTTTTTGGAATCTCTTTGCATATGCTTGTTTCTCATCCTCAAAAACCTAGGTTTCATGCTTGGTTTAGGTCAAAAATTAATCCCTCTTGGTTGTTTTGTATGAGTCTGAAACTACTTATGGAGGAACAAGAAGAAGGAAGCAAGGAAAGCCATGAAATTACCTTGATTCTTTAGCCTTTTCAAGAGCTTTCTTTGTGGCTATAGCATCTCCTTGGAATTTTGAACTTCCTCCCTCTGAACATGACTCAAAATAGTCCTAAATCATGCACCAAAGCCATAGGAAAAAAAAATATAAGGAGGAGAATGAAATTTCAAGGATTTTCTCACCTTTTTGCTTAGTTTTTCTTTTCCCTTTGAGCTCCTTCTTGTGTACCCTTCTTCAGCTGGTCTTCCTCTGGTTTGGATAGAAAATAAGTCAGGTAAGTGTGAGGGAGAAGAAGGATGCTTCATGTAACACCATACTTCTAGGACTCAATTCATACAATTCCCATGCCTCATCTTATATTTATTCTATGGAAACAATATAGTGGCATAGGGAGTTATGAATAAAAATACATTTCTCTACAGGTAAAATTTTTCTTTCGGAGTCCCGTAGGCCATATGAAAGCATCTATCACTTTGTTATACTTAAACACATGAATATAACTCATTTCCACCATCAAATTTGGCCTACAACTCGTGGAAAGCAAAGGAGCATATGAAATCCGTGTTTGCATTTTCGGCCAGGATTTCCTCTTTTCTGTCACAAATTTTGAAAAATCATAACTAAATCTATAAAATTCAAAAACATGCAATCTTAGTCATTCTGGAAATCTTGGGATGTCTACTTCATGATAAAAATATGTACAAGTCATAACATCCTACACACAGAGTGTTTGATATGCGAAATAGTTTGGAGGTCGGATTGGATCCTGATGCTATCACAGTTTACTGATATGAATTTCAAAAATGTCCAATTAATTTCAAAAAAATCCAATCCATACAAAATGATACCAATCTGAAAATCTGTGGATGTCAACTAGAGAGAAAAAATATCTCTAGATCATTTCATCAAGCCCAGACTTCGGAATTCAATAGAACAATACTTCTGGTCGGGCAATGTTACTAATACTGGACAAAAATTTTAAAAATTTATATCTCCCTCTCTAGGCCTCAAAATGAGGTGCTTCTAGTTGTCATGAGTCACTGTGATTATCTAGTTTCTCTATACAAAATTTCGTGGCAATTGTACATCATTTGAATTTCGAGTGATAGAAAACAATTTCGGACCAATTGAATAGTGCAGCAAACCAGAAACATAAATTTTGCCAACTTTGAAAAATCATCAAATATTCTGTAGACCTCCAAAAATTTTGATCTTTAGCTTCCTAGAAAGCTCTCAATGAGACCTAATTGTCTGCCATATTTTAGACCAAGAATAACTCATTTGGCTAAAAAGTGACATAGGGTTCTATATTGGTCAATTTTGGCTCCATATAAGGTACCAAAATTGCCAAATGGCCTTCCCTTGGTTGTGGCACCTTTTAGGCAAGTCCAAAAGTACATTTGAGACTTAAGTAAGTTGCCCAAAAGGTCCCAAATCTCATGCATCTCATTTTGGCCATTCAACCCACACTTATGCATACATTCATCAAAATCCCATATTGCACACCTTGGCCTTCCATACTCAAAATAAGTGCTATAGGTCATATATCATTGTCATACATCTAAACATCACATAATAGTATATTTACACATGTCTTATGGTTCATGGTACATATATAACATCATATACATTATGAACTATCATTATAGTTCCAAAATGGCTAAAATAACACATAGGCTTGTCAATCCTTGCTCTTCATGGTTGTTGGCTCCCTTCACCCATAATTACTTGGTCCACCTAGCATGTTAGATCATTGGAGAGGAGGGGATGAGATTCAAAGAATCCCAATAGCTCATCTCCCATTCAATCACACATAATATGTGCAAAGCAAGCTTTACAAATGCATGCATGGAGGAAATAAAAGCCATGGACATTTTAAAGCAAACTTGGCATGTGAACAACTCATACAAATCATTCAAGAGCTCATCAAGCATTTGGATTGGCCTCACACTTCTCCTCATAGATTTTGGACTTGCCTCACCCATTCTTGAGCATTTTGGACTCAACCATACTCTTGGGAGCCCACTTTGCTTTTAGGAGACTCTTTGCTTTGTCTCAACCAAGCTCAAGGGTTCTTGGCTCATCCTCACCCAAGGGAAGAGTTCTTGGCCTCTCTACACTCAAGTAAACTCATACAAACATCATGCACTCATTAGAAAACATAACATGGCATCAAGGATCATAGCATATAAAGGGATGCCAGCATACCTTTCATAGCTTGAAATTATACATACACACATTCTAAAACAAGCTAAACACACATCCATGCATGAGAGAAGATGGAGAGAGCTACCTTGTATACAAGCACACACTTTTTCCTTAGCTTTCAAGCCTCCTCTTTCGGCCACACACCCACAATTTGGTAGAAATGGTCTCTCTTGGCCTAGATACAATTTATGGGAGCCAATTAGGTTCATGAAACAAACTCTAAGGTCATACAACTTGCTTAGATACTAGATTGCTCTATAGGCTCCATTATGGTCCATAAATGCACCTAATGAAGTAACACTCCTCAAAAAATTTCTAGGCTCCATTCTTTGCTCTCAAATATGATTATTGACTCCTTTTAATCCTTTTGGAGTCATCACACAATTGAAACAAAGAGCCTAACATCATGTTGCTTCTTTAGGTCATAATATGGAACCTAAGGCACCAAATCACTTTCTATGAGTTCTAAATCTTTTCCAAGGCCTCCCCTCATTTTCATTCATCAAATATGACTTAAGAATGGCCTTAGAAAAATTTAAAACTCTCCCTAGCTAGGAGAACCCATCTAGGCCGAGGCTATGAAGCATATTGGGTTCCATGGAACTTTCTTTGTTTTCTCAAGGGAAGAAGCATATGGGGAGCCTCTTAGGGATCTTGGGAGCTCATTTAAACTCTGACTTAGGGCTAGGAATCATCATACAAAATCAGATTTTACAAGGTGCAATTGAAACCCTAGAACTTGCATTTTGAAATCTAATGGTTTTTTGATAATTCCCTTCGCATATTCTTAATCTCCACACCCTTTTTCCTTAGATTCATGCTTGGTTCTGCCTATAAATCATCTCCTCCTAGGGTTTTCTCAAGTGGGGCAAAATGGTAGAGAAAGGCACTAAAAATGACAACTATAGGAAGAGAAATTACTTTGTTTTCTTGCTTTTTCTCACTTGAATCTTGTGTTCTTTGAGCTCCTCTCTTTAAATCCGAATTTTCCCCTCAATTTCTCCCTTAAAACAGATTTATAAGCTTCATGATAATCATAGGAAACAAAGGAGAATGAGGAGAAGAGACTTGGAAGAGAAAGAGCATGAAAAACTACTAATTTCCATACCTTAAGCCTTTGATTTCTCCTCCTCTTTGCCTTCCTCTTATGCGCCACTCTCCCTAGGGTTTTCCTCTGATTTTGGGCAGAACTTGGTCGTGCATAATGAGGGGAGAAGAAGGGCTCATCATATATATAGGTGGGAGGAAGTTATACTTTTCAAAATTTCCCATTTTGCCCTTTGTTCTTGGCATTTTCGTTTCTCCTTTGTTTTAGCTCCTTTTTTAGAACCGTCTTTTCCATTATAAAATTTAGGTTCCCAATTTAGTAAAATTCCTTTGGAATCACTCAAATTGGAGCTAAAACCTTCCTGAATGGATTCGTCAAAGTTTGAGCACACCGGCTTTGGAAAATGTCCATCGGAGGGGATTTAACTGTCCCAGGACTTCCCATGGTTTTTAGGGCCTCTAAGAACCCCAGAGAACTCAAAAATTTCATTTAAAAAGCCCTCCTGTGTGAATTCCAAAAATTTCTCAAAATTACGAAAATGCCATTACGTTTCGTAGGCTTTTCGTGAGAAATTGTTTCTTCATTCTAGCTCCATATTTCTTTCCGTCTGAGCCTGGGATTCTCATATTTAGGAGTCTAGAATGCTTCCCAAATTTTTTGGAACCTTAACTCCATCATCTTGAGGGATTTCCTTTTGTATCCTATAAGTTTCGTTCGTTAACAGAGAAACTGTACGTTACGTTTCTCACGTTTCCTCTGGTTTTCAGGGAATCGGATGTTACAAAATCCATGGGTGCTCATAGGTGTGCATTGTCTCAGCCTAAGCAAGGGGAAGCACCTAAGGAGTGTTTTAAATTTTTCTAAAGTTAAAATGGGACTAGATATGGTAGAAGAATATCAAAGGAAGTCTTGGAAAAAACTTAGAAGCTTTAGTTTATGAGATGGAGGTGTAGGTTCCATAATGAGATGTAAAGAAGCAATTTGTACCTAGCCTCTTGGGAATGAACTTGCGATGACTCCAAGGCATCTAAATAAAGTCAATAGTCCTTGATAGAAGGAGGAAATGGAGCCAAGAGCATGAATTTTAGTAGTTGCTTCATTAGGCCTTGTATGGAATCATAACGAAAATCATATGAGAAATTAGCTTTACATAGAGTGCGTGTGATGTTAGAGCTTCCTTCAATGATATAATTATGTCTCGTTTCATGTGTCTAGACCAAAAGAATCAAGCTCTACCTCATTGTAAGTATGTGGCCAAGAGAGAGAAAGGATAATCAAGGAAAAAGTTTGCTTTCTTGCTTCAAGATAGCTTTCTAACCTTTCTCACATGCATGGCTTAGATGTTTATTTGCCTTTGAGTGGTTGTGTATATGTTTGAACCATGAGAAATGTTTCTAGCTATTGCTTCAAGCTATAGTACCATTATACTTCTTGAAATATGTTTATGTATGCAAAAGTGGCTTGAATGTGTTTGGTTATGCCAAAAGTCCCTTAGCAAGGGTGAGGATGAACTAAAAGTCCCTAGAAATTAGTGAGACAAAACCAAAAGTTTCAAGAAGAGTGAGGCTAAGTCAAAAGTCCTTGAAAGTAGGTGAGACAAATCCAAAAGTCTCAAGAAAGATGGGTGAGGCAAAACCAATACCCTTAAGAGCTTATGTTTGCCATGTATGAGTCTATGTGACAAGAAAAATGTTTCATGTATGCTCACTAATAGCTTAATTGTCATGCATACATTCTTTAACATGTATATGCATCTATTATGTATGTTTGAAAGGGTTATGAGCTATTAAGATTTTTTTAATCTCACTCTTCCCCCACATATGCCTAACCATGGTTAAGTAAGCCAAGTGGACTAAGAAATGGAGGCCAACAACTTTCAGAAGCAAGACTTTGACAAAAGGATAGAGAAATGACCTTTTTATTTGTATTTTGATGTCAAGAATTGTAACCATGAGATCTATATATGATTTAAACCATTGAACATGTCCAAATGTATGTAAATATGATGTATGTATCATATGGAAGCTAAATGAATGAGAATGTGAGTTTTTGCTACTCATTTGCCTTTATGTCCATGTGTATGAATACAAGTGGCAAGATGAGAATGAGCTCCATGATGAGTGAGATCATTTGGCATGCTTTTATACGTTGTATTTATGATTTTAGACTTACTCAAGTGGTTGTGGAAGGTTAAGATGAGCAATCGGTGCCTTAATATCCCACTTTGGACTTCAAAATTGACTAAGTGGTGAGCTAAACCAAAGTCTAACCAAATGGATGAGTTTTTACATGAAATTTTGCCAAAAAATAGGTTACATCTGGAGCTTTTTACATAGCAAAAGTGTATTCAATTTTAAGTTCTAGATAATTTATTATGATTTTTCAAAGTTTACCAAATTATGCAAAAATGCTATATGTATTATTTATATGGTCAATTTGCTTCTCTGTGTCACACAAGGGTCAAATGAAGTCCAATGCTCATTATATTTTACAAGCATAAACTAGACATCATAAGCTTTCCATAGCCAATAAGATCACCTTATTTGGAGCTCTGTAGAGGGAGACCAAATTTTTAAAGTTGCATGACCATACTAGTAATGCAGCTCAACCTTTAGTACTGTTCTATCAATTTTTATAGGCTAAATCCCATTGCATTGGTTTAGAACTATTTTTAGCCATTAGTTAACATCTGGAGATTTTTGGAAAACTATCATATGCATGATTTTCATTTTTCTAGAATTAGTTATAACTTTTCAAAGTTTATATTAGAAATTTGGACATGCCAACTTGAGAGTAACTTCCATTTTTCTAGTGCATGGCTTCCAAATTCGTGATGCATGAGATAAATGATAATTTTTATGACTTGAATGGATATGTTATAGATAGAAAATGATGCGGATGAGTTCACATGGTCCTTGAATCCATGAATCATGTATTTGGCTTCCCAATCACGCAATTATTCATGCTTAAAGTATATGTTTCCTTACAATTGTACTCCAATATACATGAGATACATTGAGATAGACAATGGGACTATTGTGCAAGAGCTAAGAGCTTTAGGTATTACAAGTATCATGCCTAGTGTAATACCATATTATGACAAAATATATATTACAATTGGTATAAAACATCCATTTTCATGAAGTTAACACTTTTAACAGCAGAAATCACCGTTATCAAAAGCTAAATTAATTTATTTTTGGTTAAATAAACCATGTGGGTTTACCAAAGTCATCTTCCATCCATAACACACTTATTCAACTAGAAATATCACACTTTGAAGCTTAAATTTCTGGTTGGAGGAATACATCTCAAAGTGAACATCACACTTGCATTTTCCACATATCCCATATTCTGATATGAAATTTGAAAATTTATATCTAATTCTAGAAAATTCAAAATCATGCAAATTAAGACTTTATAGAAAGGTCAAAATGCCCTTTAACTACCATAAAATTTTTAGATTAAAACAATATCATTGGGCTTACAAATTTCTAATGGAATAGTAATTGGGTCTAGGACACATTCTACAACAAACCAGAAACTTTAAAAATTCATATCTCACTCTACAAAGCTTCAAATTAGGTGCTCTTAGTGGCTATGGAAATCTTATGATGTCAATTATATGTTTGGTATGTTTCATGAGCATTGGACTTCATTTGACCCCTGAATGATACCAAAAGCCAAACTAACCATATGTACAATAACAGTGACAGTTTCTACATAATTTAGCCAATTTTAAAAAATCATAATAAACTCTCTAGAGATCCAAAAATAGTGTTCTTTGGCTCTGTGAAAATTTATAGATGAGATCTACATGTTTACCAAATTTTATGCCAAAATTTGTCCATTTAGTCAGATCTTGGCTTTGGGCAAAAGTATGGTTAAAATTGAGATCAAAATGGGATCAAATGGTACCAAATGGCCTTCTAAACCTATCATGACCATTTGAGCATGTCCAAAAGCTTAAACACAGATATAGAAGTATCACAATAGGTTTAAATCATCATGGAGCTTAAATTCACCATTCCACTTATTCATATACACATGCATGGCAAGGCTTTAGAATGACTAAATCATACATTCTCATTCATTTGGCTCTAAATTTGGTTCATATAACATATTTACATGCTTTTACATATGCTCAAGGGTTTACATCTCATACATAATTTGAATCAAATTACATCAAAACTATCCTATTGTCAAAGTAATGTAAATCACAAGTTTTTGCCTCCATTTTTGCTTCCTTGGGCTTCACCTAGACAAGAGTACATGAAAATAGGGGGAGGTGAGATTCAAAGAATCCCAATAGCTCTTTCTCCCCTTTCAAGTAAGCATATATGGCATATAATCATGTCAAAGATTACAAGTATGCATCAAGCACTTTCAAGAACTAAACAAACCATGTTTTAACACTACATGAACATGTCAAGATCAAAACCAAGTTCTAGGGACTTTGGGTCTAGCCTCACCCTACCATTTGGGGACTTTTGGATTAGCCTCACCCACTTTTTAGGAATTTTTGACTTAATCTCACTTATTCTTAAAATTTTTGGCTTTGTCTCACCCATCTTAAAGACTTTTGGCTTTACTTCACTATTCTAAGGGACTTTTAGCACAACCTTACCCATCAAGAATAATCTCACATCCAAAACACAATTCAAGAAGCATAATGGTACCATAGCATCAAACCAATAGCTATAGGCATGTCTCATTATTCAAATAGACATACAAGCATTCAATGGCATTCAAACAACCAAGAAATACATACAAGAAAGGATGGGGAGCTACCTTGGTTCAAGAAACATAATCTTTTCCTTGATTCCTTATCTCCTTGGTTCGGCCTCACACACACACACTTGGAGGAGGCTTGGTTTGCTTGGCCTAGACACATTAAACAAGATACAAACACATCAATGGAACCATCTCTAGCCTTACATAAAGTTTACACAAGATTTTCTAGCTTATGCCATGCTTATAATTCCATACAAGGGCATAATGAAGCAACTCATATAATCCATGAGCTTGACTCAATTTTCTCACTCAATCTAAGTCAGATGACTTCATTTAAACTTATTAGAATTATTACAAACTTAATTCAATGAGCCAAACATCAAGTTGCTTCTTTATGCCTAGATACTTCATTTATTAATCTAACTTTATCTTACCTTATTTCATTTCATTTTAGGGGTCTCCTTTTATAATCTGATCAATTTCAATTCAATTTTTAGTAAACTCTAGTCATGACAAGTAATAATCATCTTCTTCTAGTGCCAAGCTCTACTTTCATCAACCTTCACATTTTGAATTATATAAAATTGATGTGTGATTGGGTACAATTGCTTCATTTTAGGAAATGGTGATTTGTTCATTATTTCTAGCTAATGAACTCTGCTCAAATCAACATAGTCATTTATAAAAGTCATCTTAATCACTAATCCATTTTCATGAACTAATTTCAATTTTTTATTTTCCATACTAGTATAGGCTTTAATCATCTCATTCTTCAATTTAAGAGAAAAACTTCTGCTATTCATTTTAATTGAAAGACGCTATGTACAAGTAGGATAAAATTTTCATAAATATTTTTTTTGAATATCAAAATGAGGTTTTTTTAATTAATAAGCTGCCCAATACTTAAAAGATTTTAACTTATCTTAAGCACAAACAAAACATCATTTATTTGTTTTGCACATGAAGATGTTTGGATAGCCACTGCACATTTTCCTTCAACATCCATAATTCTGCCATCTTTAAGTTTGAATTTAAATAAGTAACCTTTGTCCAAGATTTAGAAATTCTTCATGTTTGTTGTCATGTGATGTGTGCATCCACTGTTTATGAACCACACATCAAAATTTAAGCTTTTTTGCTGCATTCTTTAATAATAGTGGAAGCAAATAGCTTTTCTTCATCTTCTTCACTATTACTAGTCACTTGTGCATATTAGGCTTAAGTTTGTTGGTCTTGATTTATTTTGTACATCTCCTAAGTGTGCCCAAAGTGGTTGCAAGTTGTACACTGCACTCTTAGTTTGTACCAATAATAGTTTTAGCATGATTTGTTTTTCTACAATAAGGGCAAGATGGAAACTTGCCCCTTTGAATTGTCTCATGTTGTTTTATTGCTCCTTCTTATCCTCAATTCTTCTCCCATTGTTTTGTTTCTTTAATCCACCTTCATTTTTTTGACTTTGGCTTTTAAGTAGTTACTACTACTGCCTTAATAACACTTTCATCCTCTATGAAGGCTTTTCTTTGCTCCACTACCTATAAGTCATTTGCAAGTTCTGTCATGGTGACTTGTGTAATACCTTAGCTCCCTAACCCTTAAATCATATCACATAGGCTTATCTCAACACAATTACATGAATATCACACTTTCAAGTAACGGGAAATTTTGAGATTAAAGTGCCATTTACATCATTCTTAGCTTTAGGACCATGTGGACTTACAATTTTCATTTGCATCCATAAAATATCCATTCATATCATAAATATCATAATCCATCTCAAGATCTCGGATTTGGAACTATATTTCAATAAAACTAGAATTTGCTCTCAAGTTGGTGTTCCAAATTTCTGAGATGAACTTTAGAAATTCATAACTAATTCTAAAAAAATTAAAATCATGCATATGATAACTTTCTGAAAATCTCTAGATGTTAACTAATGACTATAATAATTCCAAATCAAGACAATAGGACTTAACATATGAAAAATAATAAAATATACATCAGGTCTACTCTCAAACAACTACAGGACCTGGTATTTCAAAAATTTGGTTCTCCTTCTACAAAGCTCTAAATTAGGTGCTCTTAATGGCTATGGAAATCTTATGATGTCTAGTTTATGCTTATAAAATTTTATAAGCAATAGGCTTCAATTGTCCTACGAGTGACATAGAAATGCAAACTAACCATATAAACAATAATTTTGTCAATTCTACATATTTAGCCAATTTGAAAAATCATAATAAATTCTCTAGAGTTCCAAATTGAGTGTTCTTTAACTTTGTGAAAGATCTAGATGGGACCTATTTACTAGACAAATTTCATGCAAAAAATCATCCATTGGTTGGACTTTAGTTTAGCTCAAGAAATGGTCAAAATTGAAGTCCATAAGGGGTTCAACATGCACCAAATGCCTTTCTCATCCTTCCACAACTACTTGAGCAAGTCTAAGAGCTTAACTACAGCTTATAGAAGCATTCCAAATGAATTAATTATCATAGAGCTCATTCTCACCTTGCCACTTGCATTTTACACATCAACATAATGACATATGAATGGCAAAAACTCACATATTCATTCATATGGTTCTAAAATAGATACATACATTATATTTATATATATTTGAACTTGATCAAAGGTCTACATCACATATACTATAATGCCTTAACTTCCTAGCCCTTAAACAAATGTCACATAGACTATCTTAACACACACTTAGCATATAGGTACACATTTGCAAGAAAGTTACACTTTTATCCATGGTTATTTGTATAGTTGGAAAGCCATATACATCATTCTTGCTTTAAGGACCATGTGGACTTAAAAATATTATGTTCCATCCATAAAATATCCATTCAAATGATAAACATCATAATTCATCTCAAGAATCTCGGATTTGGAACCACATTTCAAGAAAACCAGAATTTGCTCTAGGGTTGGTGTTCTAGATTTCTGATATAAAATTTGAAAATTTATAACTAATTCTAGAAAAAATTATAAATCATACATATGATAGCTTTCTAGAAATATCTAAATGTTAACTAATGACTAAAATAGGAGCATTCGGCCCTCGAAAAGCAATAGAACATTACATCAGGTTTGTTCTTAAACAACTACAGGACTTGAAACTTCAAAAATTTGTTTCTCCCTCTACAGAACTCCAAATGAAGTGCTCTCAGTGGATATGGAAATTTTATGATGTATAGTTTAGACTACAAAATTTCACAAGCATTGGACTTCATTGCCTCATGAGTGACATAGAATGCAAACTAACCATATGATAATAACTTTGTTAATTTTGCATAATTGGCCAAATTGAAAAATCATAATCAATTCTCTAGAGCTCCAAATTGAGTGCTCTTTGGCTCTGGGAAAATTTTCTAAATGAGACCTATTTGTTGGCCAAATTTCATGTAAAAACTCATCCATTTGGTTAGACTTGGTTTAGCTCAAAAAATGGTCAAATTTGAAGTCCATAATGGGTTTAACTTGCACCAAATGCCTTTCTAATCTTTCCACAACCACTTGAGTAAGTCTAAAAGTATAATTACAACATATAGATGTATGCCAAATGGTTCATGTCATCATGGAGCTCATTCTCACCTTGCCACTTTACAATCATATACATAGACATAATGGCATATGAATGGCAAAAACTCATATATTCATTCATATGATTCCAAAATGAATACATAAATCATATTTACATATATTTGAACTTGCTCAAAGGTCTACATCACACATATAACATGTGGTTACAAATCTTGACATCAAAATGCCTAATATTCTATTTCATTGTTAAAGTCTTGCTCTTCAAGATGGTTGGCCCCCATTTCTTGGTCCACTTAGTTCACCTAAACATAGTTAGACATATGTGAGGGAAGAGTGAGATTCAAAGAATTTCAATAGCTCTTTACCCTTTCAAACATACATAATAGATGTAATTATATGTCAAAGATACATGCATGACATTTAAGCTACTAATTAACATACATAAATCATTTTCCTTGCGATATGTACTCATACATATCAAATATAGGCTCTAAGGACATTGGTCTAGCCTCACCCAACTTCCTTAAGACTCTTGGATTTGCCTCACCCTCTTTAATGGACTTTTGACTTAACCTCACTCTTCTTGAGACTTTTGCCTTTGTCTCACTTATTCTTAAGGACTTTTGCTCATCCTCACCCATGCTAGAGACTTTTAGCATAACCAAACCTATTTCATGCCACCTTGCATTCATAAACACATTTTAAGAAACATAATGGTACCATAACATGTAATCAATGGCTAAAAATATTCATAGTTCAAACATACACATAAGTACTCATAGACAAATAAACATCCAAGCAATATATGTGAGAAAGGTTAGAGAGCTACCTTGAAGTAAGAACACAATTCTTCCATTTGCTTATTCCTTAACTCTCTTGCCTAAATTCTTACAACAAGTGGGGCTTGATCCTCTGGTCTAAAACACATCAAATAGGATATATTTCAATCATTAGAACAAGCTTTAGCTTCTCACAACCTCTATACAAGACTACTTTATTCTAAGACACCATTATGATTCCATACAAGACCTAATGAAGCAACTCTTGGAATTCATGATCTTGACTCCATTTAAACTCATTGGAGTCATCACAATTTCAATTCAAGGGGCCTAGACACAAGTTACTTCTTTAAATCTTAAAATGGAGCCTACGCATTCATCTCATCAACCATGATTCCTAAATTTATTTCAATGCTTTCTTTGATGTTTACTAATCATGTTTAGTCTTTTTGTAGCCTTAGAATGAATTAAAACTCTCCTAGGTACTTGGAGAGCTCTTGTCTGAGACATGAGCATGCTTAAGGACCCATGGACTTGTGCAAATTTTCTTTAGGGAGTTGGCATATGTGAGGCTTCTTAGGTGTTTTGAGAACCCATACACACTCTTAGACAACTTAAATTACCACTAGAAAGTCTCATATTTGCCAAGGTGCAACTAAATCCCTAGGTTTTGTAACTTGATTTCTAATACTTCTTATTCAATTCTAATTGCATATCCTTAATTCCTACACTCTAAAACCCTTGTTCCTAGCTTGGTTTTAGTCAAAACTAAATCTCTCCTAGGTGGTCTATAGTTGGCCAAACAAGAGCACATCTAGAACAACTAAGAGAAAGTAAGAAGGGCCATGAAGTTACCTTGATTCTAAGCCTTTCTAATAGCTCTTTCCTTTGCTTCTATCCTATCCTTCAAATCCTAACTTTTCCCTACTGAACAGCCCTAAAATAGTCCCAAATCAAGCATTAAAACCATAGGACAAGAAAGGAGAACAAGGAAAACAAGATTAATGAAGGAAAGAGCATGAAAACCCATAGTTTCTCACCTTTTTACCAAGATTTTCTTCTTCTTCTCCTTCCCCTCCTTTTGTATACCTCTCTATGCTGGTCTCTCCTCTATTTTGGTAGAACTTAGGTCGGTTAGAATGAGGAAAAGGAATGGGATGACACATATAAGAAGGAAGCTTCTTAAAATTCTTTTAAAATTTTCCTTTTTGTCCTCTTTTCTTTGCTCTTCTTTTTAGGTCTATTTCAACTTCTTTTGAGAACCGTCTTATCCATTATAAAATTAGAGGTCCCCTAACTTATAAAATACTTTTGGTTTCACCCAAATTAGATTTAAAACCTTCTGAATGAATTGATCAAAGTTCAAGTCAATCGACGCTTTAAAATGTAAACCAGAGGGGTTTGAACCATTCTAGGGGTTCAATGGTCTTTAGGGCATTTGAGAATCTAGAGAAACTCAATTTTTCATTTAAAGATTCCTCCTTTTAGTTTTATAAAAAGTGTCTAAAATTATAAAAATGCCACTGATGTTCATTTGATTTTATTTAGCTATTCTGACTCTAGTTTCTAGGCATCTCAAGCCTTGGATCATCATTTTCAACTATTTAGAATTTTGTTCTAATTTTATTTGGCATCAAATCTTTCTCTTTTAGGGACTTCCTTTTATAACTGGTCTATTTCTAATATTTCAAGAAAATCAAACATTACATATACAACATGTGGTTACAGATCTTGACATCAAAATGCCTAATATACTACTTCATTGTCAAAGTCTTGCTTTTCTATATGCTTAGCCTCCATTTCTTGGTCTACTTAGTTCATCTAGACATGGTTAGACATGTGAGGGAAGAGTGAGATTCAAAAAATTCCAATAGCTCTTTACCCTTTCAAACATATATAAAGGATGCATTTATATGTCAAAGAATGTATGCATGGCATTCAAGTTACTAATGAACATACATAAATCATTTGGTTGTCATATAAACTTAGACATGTCAAATATAGGCTCTCAAGGGCATTAGTCTAGCTCATCCAACTTCTTTGGGACTTTTGGATTGTCTCACCTACTTTCAAGGACTTTTGACTTAGTCTCACTCTTCTTGAGACTTTTGGCTTTGTCTCACCCATTCCTAAGGACTTATACTCATTCTTACCCATGCTAAGGGACTTTTGGCATAACCATATCCATTCAAGCTACTTTGCATCATAAACATCTTTTAAGAAGCATAATGGTACCATTATATGTAACTAATGGCTAGAAACATATCTCATATTTCAAACATACGCACAAGCACTTAATGACAAGCAAACATCCAAATAATACATGTGAGAAAGGTTAGAGAGCTACCTTAAAGCAAGATTACAAACTTTTCTCTTCAATACTTCTTCTCCTTTTCGGCCAAACACGTGTATTAGGTGGGACTTGATTCTTTTGGTCTAGACATATCAAATGAGACATGATTCAATCATTGGAACAAGCTTTAGCTTTATAGAAACTCTATGCATACTTACTTTCTCATATGACTCTATTATATTTCCATACAAGACACAAGAAGAAACCCTTAGGATTCATGATCTTGGCTCCCATTTTTATTTAATCCAAGCCTCTTGACTCTATTTAGACTCCTTAGAGTCATCACAATTTCAATCCAAGGAAATTAGATACAAGTTGCTTCTTTATGTTGCAAAATGGAGCCTATACCTCCATATCACAAACTATAATTTCTAAATTCATTCCATGCTTCCTTTAATATTTATACTCATATCTAGTTCCTTCTAGCCTTAAAATTAATTAAAACTCTCCCTAGGTGCATGAACAAGTCTTAGTCTAGACATGCACAAGCTAGTGAGCCCATGGAGTTTTTGTAAATTTTTTTTAGGGAGTTGGCACGTATAAGGCATCCTAAGTGTCTTGAGAACTCTTACACATTCTAAGACAATCTAAATTACCACTAGGAAGTCTCATATTTGCCAAGGTGCAACTAAATCTCTATGTTTTGTAACTTGATTTCTAATGCTTCTTATTCAATTCTAATTGTATATTCTTAATTTCCACACTCTAAAATCCTTGTTCCTTGCTTGATTTTGGTCAGAACTCATTCCCTCCTAGGTAGTCTATAATTGGTTGAACCTACCCCCTATGGAGAGCAACCAAGAGATTGCAAGAAGAGTCATGATTCTTACCTTGATTGAATGCTTTTCTAAGGATCTTTCTTATGCCTTAGCCCTCACCTTTAATGTCTAACTCTATCTTATTGAACTAGTCCCAAAACAGTCCCAAATCAAACATTAAAACCATAAGAAAAGAGAGGAAAAGGAGGAGAACAAGATTGATAAAGGAGGAGCATGAAAAACCATGGTGTCTTACCTTTTTGCTAAGCTTTTCTTCTTCTTCTTCCCCTCCTCTTGTGCATCTCTCTTGGCTAAGTTCTCCTCTAGTTTAGGACAAAAATAAGGTTGATTAAAATGATGAAGAGATGGGGCATGACATATAAGAAGGAAGGCAACTTAAGACACTTTTTAAAAATTATCATTTTGTCCCCTTTTCTTGGTTCTTTCCTTTTAGGCTCATTTCAAATCTTTTTTAGAACTGTCTTTTTTATCATAAAATTTGGGTCCTCTAACTTATAAGATGCCTTTGGTTTCATCCAAATTGGATTAAAAATCTTTTCAAATGAATCGGTCAAAGTTTAGATCAATCGATTCTCTAAAATGTAAACAAGGGGAATTTGAACCATTCTAGAGGTTCCTATGATTTTTAGGGTCTTTGAGACCCTTGAGAAACTCAATTTTTTTAATTTAAAGATTCCTCCTTTCAGTTTTCTAAAATGTACCCAAAATTACAAAAATGCCACTGGTTTTCATCTAATTTATTTAGTTATTCTAGCTCTGATTTTTGGGCATTTCAAGTCTTGTATCCTCATTTTCATTTTTTTAGATTATTATCCTAATTTTATTTGGCCACAAATCTTTCTCTTTCAGGAACTTCCTTTTATAACTGGCCCTCGAACATTACAAGATGTGATATATCCTAAGTGTCAAGAAGTTTTGGCTTCAAATCTCTTAGGGAGTGTCGCGATCACTTTCTCCACAATCCTCTTCTCTTCTGTCTCTTCCTTAAAAAACCTAATTTGATCCACAATAGCCATTATTCTATTAATGTAGCCCTTTATTCTTTCTATTTCTTTCATTTTCAACAACTCAATTCCTTCCTTAGATTGAAGATTTGCATTTACTTTGTCTTATTACTCTTTGAGACTCTACATTTAACTTGAACCCAAGCTTCTTTGGCAATTTCACAAACCATTATCATTGTGAGGATGACTTCATCAGCAACTAAATGAAGAATGGAGAAAGCTCAATATTTATTAGCTAACTCTTCCAAATGGTACTTAATTTAGTTTACTATGGATTGGCTGGCAACGGTATACAACTTTATTAGCTTCAACAAAAATCCCATAAATCAAATGATCCTAGCCATATCTTTATCTTGATGGCCCACATTTTTTAGTTTTGGCCTTTGAAAATGGTGCTTGATTTGGTTTACTATTGGGTTGGTTGGCAAGTGGTATATAACTTTATTAGTTTCAACATAATCCCATAAATCAAATGATCTTAGGTATGTTTTTATCTTGATAGCCTTTTGGCCTTTGAAACTGGGTGGAGGAAGTCCTAAAGGATTGGGTGACACCATGACAAAGGATTCAAGTGTTTTAAATGGTAAGTTTTGAAGGTGTTCTTATTAGTTTTCATTGACACACAGTCCCTTCAAAAGACCCTAGAAAGGTCTAATACTAGATGTTAGAGTTTTTTAATGGATTTGTTAGAGTAAAAAGATAAGGAACTAAAAGAAAAGGGAGGGCAATATGGTACATTAAAAAAAAAGGTAGTTGAAGGAAGAACTTCAAATTTCTTCACTACTTTTGTTCTATTTCTTACATCTATATATAAGCAGAAGCATTACAACTTAAACAAGTAACATTGAATGCTAGACCATTCTCTTGAAAAGTAAAAAAAAATAGCTTTATATGACAACTTTACAAAAAGCATGGTCCTAAACATAGAAAAGCATGTATTGACATTGTTTAAAGTAACAAAAAGTCAACTAAACACACCATGCTTTCTTTGTGCAAGCATGGGACATTTTACATTGCATTAAATATCAAAATCCAGCTTTTCACCTATCATCGTGTACCTAGTGTAACACCATATATTTCTAACTTATTTCATAACATTCTCACGCATCGCATCATCAAATCCATTAAAGAAGTGGAAAAAGTCCATTAAAATAATATATTTAATTATGTTGCGTCGTGTATAAAAATTTCATTCGATGTCACGTAGACCATGTCAGCTCATACAATACATTATCATATTTAATTACATAATTACAACTCATTTTCATCATCAAAAGTGGCCTACAACTCATGGAATTCAAGGGGGAGCTCAAAATACTCATATATTTTGGGCTAAAATTTGGCTCTTTTCTGACTAAATTTTAGAAATTCATAACTAATTCTAGAAATATCAAAATTATGCATTCTTGGTCATTTAGAAAAGCTACGGATGTCTAATTTATACTAAAAATATTTTCAGACCATAACGTCCACCACAGAGGACATTTGACATTCGAAATGGTCCAGATATCAAACTACCCACCGGTGCTGTCACAAATTTTTGTAGTAAACTTTGAAAATGTCCAATTAATTTTAAAAAAATACAATCCATGCAAATAATGTCAATTTGGAAAGATTTGAATGTTAGATAGAGGGAAAAAATAACTATAGACCAGCTCAGGCACTCTCAGACCTCAAAATCTAATCAAATAGTAACTGAGGTTGGGTGAAGTTTCTGATACTAGATAGAAATTTTAAAAATTCATATCTCCCTCTCTAGACCTCTAAATGAGGTTCTTCTAGTTAGAAATATTCACTAGGAATGTATAGTTTCTTTGTATAAAATTTTGTGGCAATTGGACATCATTTTGAGCCCTGTGTGATAGATTTCATCCTTGGCCCAGTATGAACAGTGACATGATCAAAATCAAAAAATTTACCAACTTTGAAAATTCATCAAATATTCTGTAGACATTCAAAAACTATGTTCTTTAGCTTCCCAAAAAGCTCTCAATAAGATCTAATTTCATACCAAATATCAGATCAAGAAGAGCTCATTTGGATAAAAAGTGACATAGGGTTCCCTTATGATTAATTTTGGCTCCATATAGGGTACCAACTTGTCCAAATGACTTTTCCTGGGTTTTGTCACCTTTTGGGCAAGTCTAAAAGCATAATTAGGACTTGTGTGAGCTGCCCAAATGGTCTCAAACTCCATGCCTCTCATTTTGGCTATGCCACATGCAATTATATACACACACATCAAGCTTTCAAGAAGCATATCTTGGCATTACATACCCAAATTACATTCTAGCTTTCACACATCATATTCTTTCATTTATACATCATATATTATCATAATTACACATGTCCAAAAGGTCATAGACCATAAACATCAATGGATTACATCATTTGACACAATTATGGTCTTAAAGAACTAAAAACTTTGCATTTTGTTGTCATTCCCTAATCCTCAAGGTGATTGGCTTCCATTTTCTTGTCCACTTAGGCCACCTAGCATATTAGATTATTGGAGAGGAGGAAATGAGATTCAAATAATCTCAATAGATCATCTCCTATTCAATCATACATAATAGATGCAAACAAGTCTCATAAATGCATGTATGGTCATATGGACATGTGCAAACATTCAAGAGACATTTTCATCATTTGAGAAAGTCATACATAGTTTACAAAAGCTTGCTAAGCAAGTAGATTGGCCTCACCCAATTTCTTATGGATATTAGACTTGCCTCATCCATTCTTTAAGAGATTCTTAGACTCAACCATACTCTTGGGAGCTCATCTTGCTTTTAGGAGACTCTTTGCTTTGTCTTAACCAATCTCAAGGGTTCTTGGCTCATCCTCACCATGGTTAAGGGTTCTTGGCCTCACCACACTCAAGCAAACCCAAGCACACATCAAGAACATCATATAAACATAATATGTCATCATAAAATCATGGCATATAAAATCATGCTATCATACTTTTCATGACTTGAAAATACACATACACACATTCTAAGATAAGATAAGTACATATCCATGCATGAGAAAAGGTGGAGAGAGCTATCTTGCACACAATCACACACTTTTTCCTTTTAATTCAAGCTCCTCTTTTCGGCCACACACACACACAAGTGTGGGGAAGGTTTCTCTTGGCCTAAACACAATTTATAGAAGCCAATTAGGTTTATGAAACAAATTCTAAAGCTGCACAACTTACTTAGACACTAGGTTGTTCTATAAACCTCATTATGGTTTCATAATTGCACCTAATGAAGCAACCCCCTTCAAATAAATTCTAAACTCTATTCTTTCTTTTTAAATATGATTCTTGACTCCTTTTAAGCCTCTTAGAGTCATCACACAATTAAAACCAAGAGCCTAACTACATGTTACTTCTTTAGGTCATAATATAGAACCTAAAGTACCAACTCACTTTCTATGGATTCTAAATTTTTTCCAAGGCCTCCCCTCATTTTCATTCATCATATATGACTCAAGAATGGGTTTAGAAAAATTTAAAACATTCTCTAACTACACAAACCCCTTTAGGCTGAGGCTGTAGAGGAAATGGGGTTTCTTGAAGTTTGCTTTGTTTTCTCAAGGGAGGATGCATGTGAGGAGCCTCTTAGGGATCTTGGGAGCTCATTTAAACTCTTATTTAGGCCTAGGAATCATCATAAAAAATCAGATTTTACAAGGTGCAATTGAAACCCTAGGTTTTACACCTTGAATTCTATAGCCTTTTCTTGAATTTCTTTGCATATTCTTACTTTCCTCCCTTAAATTCATGGAATTCGCCCTTGGTTCCCCTCAAAATTCCAGCCCTCTAGCATCTACACACATGGGAGAAATATGGAGAAGAAGAGGGAGGAGTAGCTACCATGGGATGCAAGATTTACCTTGTTTTCTTGCTTTTTTTCACTTGAATCTTGTGTTCTTTGAGCTCCTCTCTTCAAATCCGAATTTTTCCCTCAATTTCTCCCTTAAAATAGATCCATATACTTCATTATAATCATAGGAAATAAAGGAGAATGAAGGAGAAGAGGTTTGGAAGAGAAAGAGCATGAAAAACTACTAAATTTCCATACCTTAAGCCTTTGATTTCTCCTCCTATTTGCCTCCCTCTTGTGTGCCACTCTCCCTAGGGTTTTCCTCTGGTTTTGGGCAGACCTTGGTCGTGCAAAATGAAGGGAGAAGAGGGGTGCATCATATATATAGGTGGGAGAAAGTTATACTTTTCAAAATTCTCATTTTGCCCTTCATTCTTGGCATTTTCGTTTCTTCTTTGTTTTAGCTCCTTTTTGAGAACCATCTTTTCTATTATGAAATTTTGGTTCCCAATTTAGTAAAATGCCTTTAGAATCACTTAAATCAGAGTTAAAACCATCCTGAATGAATCCATCAAAGTTCGGGTACATTGATATTGGAAAACGTCCATCGAAAGGGTTTTAGCTGTCCCAAGGCTTTCCATGGTTTTCAGGGCCTCTAAGAACCTTGGGCAACTCAAAAATTTCATTTAAAAAGCCATCCTATATGTTTTTCCAAAAGTTACACTTATTTACGAAAATGCCATTACGTTTTGTTAGTTTTTTGTAAGAAAGTGTTTCTTCATTCTAGCTCTATTTTTCTTTCCGTTTGAGCCTGGGATTCTCATTTTTAGGAGTCTAGAATGCTTCCCAATTTTTTTGAGACCTTAACTACATCATTTTGGGGGACTTCCTTTTTGTATCTGGTGAGCTTCGTTTATTTACGGAGAAACCGTACGTTACATTTCTCACGTTTTCTCTCATTTTTTAAAGAACCGGATGTTACACCTAGTCTGACTTCTTTAAATAAAATGCATTTGGAGTTAACTCTATGACATTTAAAGTTAACTCTCCTACACTTCATTCATTTAGAGTTGCCTATGCTCCACTTGGTTTAGAGTTGATTCTCTTGCACTTTATTTGGAGTTGCAATTGGAGTTCACTCTAACATTGGAATTAACTCCAAATGTTGGAGTGAACTCCACTACACTTGGAGTTAGCTCTGAACTCCACTACACTTGTAGTTAATTAAGCTGAATTTGGAGTTTACCAGGCTATATTTGGAGTTAACTCCAACACATCATTACTCCATATATCAAATGATCTCATATCATGTTTAGTTACCAATTGAATTACCTTCTAATATTTTTAGTTGTAATGTTTGGGAGAAACAATCACTTTTTTATTAAAATAACACTTTTTTATTGCTAAAAGTATATTTACTTACACTAGAAATAGTTTCATAATGTTTTAAAACCATAAGAGGGGGCGAAAAATGATATTTAAAAATTAAAACTATCAACTTAAGTTTAACAATAGACTTAGAATATTATAAAATTGATCAATTCAAAGTAAAATAGATTATTAATAATAAAAAATTTTCATCCATTTTACTTCTCATGTAATTTTTTTTATTACAACTAAGATAAATATTACAAAATAGTTAAGCATTATGTAAATAGATGATAGACTTCAAATCATAAGATGACATATACATATTTTATTTCTCTATTTATACTTTGGGTAATTTTTAACCTTTCATGCCTGTTTAATAAACTTACTTATACATGATTAGAGGAAAAAAAAATGAGAATGTTAATGAAATTTCAAAGAAAAATTCATATCTTTATGTTCTTAATTAGCAAGTTAGAGTTCATGGCTTGAACTAGTTGGAATGAAGATTAAAGATGCTTTGCCAATAATTAAAAGAGAGAATCCCAATGGGCATATGATTTAAGTTCAAATATGAAAACTTATCCCAACATTTGTATTGCCACCAACAATTATGATTGTGCAGGTTGATAATGGCAAAGTTTGAAGAGTCCCACAAATAGTTGATAGATTTTAAGGAGTCAGATCAGACTGGCATCTCAAAATTGTTTAAATTATAAAGTTGGTTTTAGAATAATTTGTAAGACCTAAATATTATAGAGATCTATATTCAAGTTATTTAGATACTCACTCAACTATGGCATGGATGTGGGAGGAAATCAAGAAATCTTGTTCATTCATATGTGATAATCTTCAGTGACAAGTAAGGGGTGGAAGGCATATCTTTTTATCTAACTACCTTTGGTGGCTAATGTAGCTAGGATTAGCATCCTCATATGAGAACATAGGTGACCTTATTCTACATGAATGTAGGTGTTAGAATTTTCAAGCATTATCACAAATATATTCTCCATAGCAGGGTACAACAAATTGCTCAAGCAACTTCTTCAGTTACAGGCCAGTTAGATTCCTTTTCATGGCTAGAGAATAGCTCTAGTAAGCATATTGTGGCAAATGGTTATACTTTCTTAACAAAAAGATTAGTTTTTTGTAATCTGTCATTATTTACATCTTGGGATAATTTATGGAAACTTAAACTTCCATATCAAATTGTTGTCTTTTATAGAGATTTTTATGAAACACACTCCCTTTGATATCAACTCAACTTATGCATCACTTAAATATTGAGGAATCTTGTCCTTTCTACCAATCATCTAATGAATTTATCAACCATGTGTTTTTGCTTTGCTTTTTGCACATGTAGTTTGGTTTGGTTTTCCTCTCGATTTGTGTGTTAATCACTTATATACAAAAGACATTTTTGTTTGGCTTTAAAAATGGATAAAGCAAACTAAATTAATTAAGGCCCAAATATATGATTATATTGTGATCTTTATCCTTATAACTTATGTCATATGGTTTTGTCGAAACTAGAAATTTTTCTCATATCCTTATTGCAGTTTAGATTTTGCATTATTGTTACTTTATCGACTTTGAAGACAATATAGTCCACTAAATCAACAGCCATCTAAAAGTCATAATAGAACTACTTCTATGTAAGAGTTTAGGTCACGTATGATGGGTTATCCTAATCCATTAATTAGAGGGTCCAAAGGGAAAGTTAATTAATTGTTATTTAGATTAATTAATTAAATTATTCAATTGATTATTTACCTTTAAATTAATTATATTTTTGAATTTTGAATTCTTGAAAATCAAACTTCAAATTACCTTGTAAGTGAGGATTAGTTAAACTAATAATGCATTTGTGTGAGCAAGCCACTTCTCTCCCTCTAAAAAAAAAATTGAGACAAAAGCAAAAGCTCTCTCTGAAGAAAGGAGAAAAAACAGAGACATGAAAATCCTCTATAGTGCATGGTGCTTTTTGCCATGGATAATGATTAGAGTTCTATCTGGTGACTTCGGTCAAAACTACATTGAATAAAGATTAAAGAAGATTAAAATTTCGTTGCATCTAGGTAAGTACCTAGATCCAACTCAGAATGAATTTTAATTTTCCTCCATTGCTATCAAAGCTAGGTTAAGCTCGAATCTATTGCCTTCATGTGTTTCGATTGCCATTCAATATGTTAATTTCATGCATATTATGTTATATATGGGTCAAAAATTAAATGAAATATAAATTGAAGTAAGAACACCCTCTAAAGGCAATTTTTCATAAAGACAAGATTAAGGTGTATAATTAACACTAGAAGAAGCCTATAGTGTAGTGATTGTGTGGTAGAAAGATGGTAGAAAATGAATAAGCTTTAAGAGAAAAATTAAGGCTTCAAGGTTTGGATTTTTTGTGAAGAAACCACCAAATTTTGTGGCTTGGCATTTTCACCATAGTTCATGACTTGTAGCAAGCCACATATGGCTAAAAAGCTTATTGAATAAACTTTCCAACACCACCAAGTTTGTCTCAAACAGATACTTATAGAGGTAGATACAAGGGTCTAAAATTGGCTCTTCGAAATTGAGTTTTTGAAAATCATGGTTAACCAGCCTTGTTTCGAAGGCTATTTCTTTCTCATCAAGCCATAGATCTATACAATCCATATATCATTAGAAAGATGTTGTTGCAAGCTTTCTAATAAAACTAAATTTGCCTAAATTAAAGTTAAAACGAAGGAGATATGAGTCTCCAAAGAAGCTTACTCAAGAGTGACATGTGTGACACCTTGACCTCTAGCTCATACCCAACGTGCCCTCTAGCCCATATGGCAATGCGGAACTCATAAGGGAGACACTTTCTCTACCTTATGCTTACTTTCTCTATGGCACTATGTGTGGGTAGAGCTCCACTTAGAAGTAACATGGACCGGTTGAGCCCTCTCTCTGATTCCTCTTGCTCAATTACTCTTTTGAGACTTATTTCAATCCCTACTATATGCTTTAAACTCATGGAAAGCAAAAAGGGATTGGAGACATGCATTTTCGCTATGGGCAGATTTTGCTTCTTTTCTGGGCTAACTTTGGAAATTCATAACTAAATGCAGAAAAATCGTATCTACATGATCTGGGTCATTCTAGAAATTGTGAGACGTCTACTTCATGCTAAAAATACTTATAAGTCTCAATCTCTCACTCATTCTGCGTTTGACATCGAAATAGTTCACTGGTCAGAGGGGGCTTCTTTACTGTCACAGTTTACTGATATGGACTTTGAAAATGTCTAACTAATTCCAAAAAAATCCAATGCTCATAAACTCTATCTCTATGGAAAGATGTGGATGTTAGCTAGAGGATAAAAATATCTCCAGATCAGTTCACCTAGCCAATTTCCCGGAAACCGATGAAACAGTACCTCGGGTCTGGTTGGGTGTCTGATTCTGGGCAGGAACTTCGAAATTGCATAACTTCCTCTCTGAACTCTAAATGAGGTGCTTCCAGTTCCTACAAGTCACTGTGACCATCTAGTTTCTGTGTATAAAATTTCGTAGCCATTGGACTACGTTTGCCCCTCGGATGACATGATTTCTAAACTGACTAAATGAACAGTGATTTTCTGAAATCCGAATTTCTGATGTCAACTTTGATAAATCATAGAAAATGCTATAGACCTCTAAATGACATGAACTCTAGCTTCCCAGAAAGCTCTAAACATAATCTAGCTACATGTCAAATCTCATAGCTAGAAGAGGTCATATGGCTATTCTATGACATCATGTGCAAAAGGCCATTTCTTGGCCAAAAGTGTGGCTAATGGGGTCCAATCTTAAGTTTTCTACTTCTATGACTCCTTGAGCACATGAGAAAGCATCTTTCGGAGCTATCAATCATGCCTCAAGTGTCTAATAACTTAGATTGGGGAAACTCACTATCCCATGCCCACTTATGCACCCATATATTCTAGGCTATCATGGATTCTTTCTCATTCAACCATGCTCTTTCATTCATCATAAACCTCATTCTCATACATTCATCGTTAATACATACATTGTCTTACAATATTTCTCATTGCTACATCATATAAAACATTTACATCTTACATCTCATGTACAATGTATTACAAAACTTTACACTTTTCTTCATCTCTATCCCTAGCTTCATGCTTGTTAGTGGTTGCTCCCATCCCTAATCTCACTTGGGCCACCTGACATGGTTGGATGGTGGAGAGGGAGGGTGAGATTCATGGGATCTCAGTAGTTCAACTCTCATTCAAACATACATATATTGCATGCAACAAGTCCCATTATGTATGTATGGCATGTTAGCATATAAAACATGATGAAAACATTTAAAACATGTGAAATGGCCATGGATAACATTCAAGAGCTCGCTGAGTACTTGGATTGGCCTCACCCCTTCCCTTATGGCTTTTGGATTTGCCTTCCCATACTTTTAGAGGTACTTAGACTCACCCTTACTCTTTGGGAGTCAACCTCACTTTTGGGAGACATGGCTCAACCAACTTAGGGCTTCGGCTCATCCTCACCTTGGCTATAGGGTTATTGGCTTTTCCATTTCCTCAAGCAAACCAATCAAGCATTTAAAACATCATCTCAATCATAACACATAATCATGCTAACACACTTCTCATAGCTCATATCATTCATACACACAAGCAAGACAATGTAAACACACAATTATGCATGAGAGAAAGTGGAGAGAACTACCTTGCTGGCTATTCGCTACTTGCTCTTATACTTGCCTCCTTCCTTGTTGGTTTCACAACAACTTCTAGATGGGAGAGTTTCTCTTGAGCCTAACCACACAAAAGCATGGAATCAATACCTTAATACTTAATTCTTAAGCTAGGGATCACTTCTACTCAGCTCTACTGAGCTTCTCACTCTAGGTCTTTTCCTCTCACTAGGGTCCATGAGCTATCCCTCTCTTTTCTCAACTCTTAAGAAAGGGGAAAAGCAAGAAAGAGAAGACTAGCTACTTCTAATCTCTCTCAAGAATGGTTTCCCACTCTCTCTCCTCTAAACCAGACTCAGACCTAACCATTTCTATCATCTAAACCATAGGAAAGAGGGAAAAAGGGGAGAAAGGCAACATACTAAGAGGAAGCCATGAGAATTCATACCTTTCTTGTGCTTTCCTCTTCTCTTCAGCTTCTCTCTCTTTCCTCCGCCCTTTTCTCTCTCCTAGGACGAGTTTGAGTCGGTTAGAAGAAGAAAGAAGAGATTTGGAAGCTTTTAAAAAGTCAAATTCTCTTTTCCTCGCTTTTCTGGACCGCTCTCGCTATAGCGAGTTAGTGACCTCGTTACGGCGAGCTCGTGTTTGTTCCAGACTTCTGCCTTCGCTCTGACGTCGCTACAGCGAGATCGTGTCTATTCTAGACCTTCGCTATGGCGTCGCTATGGCGAGATCGTGTCTGTTCCAGACTTCTGCCTTCGCTATGGCGTCGCTACAGCGAGCAACTCCCTGGTCTCTATATGGAATGCCACACTCGCTATAGCTAGAAACAATTTCGCTACGGCGAGCAACTCACTGGTTTCTATATGGAATGCCGCACTCGCTATAGCTAGGAACATATTCGCTACGGCGAAGAGGCATTCTCGCTATGGCGATTCCATATCTCGCTATGGCGAGAAGACTTAGAAAATTCTCAGCTCTTCGAAAATTTTCCAGCTCCTCTTTTCCTTCTCTTTTCTCTTTTCTTCTCTCATGTCTTTTTCTGGGTTGTTACAACATGTCTATAATTTTTTGAAAAGTTACAAAGGAGAGAGGTTGAAGAAGTGGCTTGACCACTTTAAGGGCTGAAGAGTATGGCTCACCCCTACATCAATGGGCCTAAAACCTAGATCAATAGAATGAGGAAGGAGAGAGGGAGCCAATGGTGGTGTCATAGTGGTTAAAAGAGCCACCTATAGTGGTGCATGAGGTTCACATGTCACCTCAACAAGTGAGCTTCCATTTTTTCCTCAATTTTTTGTAATTTTTTAAACTAGAAATAGGGACTAGGTAGGTGGTAGCATGTGTCAACTCCTTTGGGGCTTGTATTTTGCTTTAAAAACTTGTAATTTTAAGAGCTGTAAACTAATATATAGTTTGCTTGTGTTTAAGCATCTATTGATCATGTTTTGATGTCTTTTAAGCCATATAATGGTAATTTTATGGGCAAAAAAATTCATAAAAATTTTAATTACGAATTTTATAATTCTATTTCCTATAAATGAGTAATTATGAACCTAGGGACATTCCATATTTATTATATGGACACATATCAATTAAAAAAATAAAAGCATTTGGATTAATCTAAAGGTGTGAGGGATTGAAATTCCTTAGTTACCAAGGGTTTTAAGTTTGATTAAGCCACTCCTCAATAATGTTTTGAAAGACATCAAATTAGTCAGTATTATAAGGAGAAATTTAAAGAACCAAAATTAAAATTTTTTTAATTAATGTGCATTATAGATAAACCTTTATCACAACTAGCTTCTTCTAGACTTATTTAAACTATTTATCTTCATTAGTAATCAATTTGCAATCGTTACTAAGTTTTTTATGGCAGTTTTAATCCATTTACTATACCAATTGAAGCTATATGTAATATCCAACTTAAACTAAACTAGAATTTGGTAAGATAATGAAAGAAGGTCCCAAAATAAAATCAATTAAGGTCAACTAAGGATAGAATGATAATTTAAGCATCTAAAAATGAAAATAAGAAACCAAGAATAATCTGAAACCGAAGTCAAAATGATTAAACAAACTAAATTGAAAGGACAATGGCAAAATTGTAATTTTGGGTAACTTTTTAAAAAATCAAAGAAGAAAGTTTTAAATTGTAAAATTAAGTATCCTAGGGTTCTCAAAAGCCTTAAAAACCATAAAAACCTTCAAAATGACCAAAACCCCTTTGGTGTGCAGTTTAGGCTATTAATTGACTTAAACTTTAACCAGACGATTCAAGATAGTTCTGAATCCCATGAAATTGAAAATAAATGTTTTTAATAAGTTAGATAACCTAAATTTTCATATGGAAAAGACGATACTAAAAGAAGATTTAAAATGGGCCCAAACGAAGCTAAGCCACTTACTAGACTTCCTCAATAAATGAGTATAATATGTAAGATAAGGAAAGCAAGAAAGTAACTTTCCAAAGTTATAGTTAGATGAATCACTACTAAACAGTTATTAAGTGTAACACCATATTTTTAGAACTCATCTCATATAAATTCTAGGCTTCCTTCCATGAACAACAAAAGAGGAAGAAGGAAAACCATTAAAAATAATCAATTTAATTGTGTTACATCACTGATAAAACTTTATTTTCATCTATTGTGGCCCATATGGACTCATCCTTCTCATTATCATATTTATACAAATACAACTCATAACCATCCCAAGAAGTGGCCTAGAACTCGTGCAAGGGGATGGAATACTTGAAATGCAATGGTGCAACCTCGACTAGAAATTCCAACATATTGATATGCATTTTGAAAAATTATAACTAATTCTAGAAAAATAGAAATCATGCATACTTTACCATTTTGGAGAGCTACAAATTTATAATTTATGCTAAAAATAAATCCAGGCCACAAAAGAGGCTGCTAGCTACTAGAAATTAATGTAACAGTACCAGAAGTCGATTGTCATTATTGGTATTGTCCTCTAACTTCAAAAATTCATATCTCCCTACTCAAATGTCCAATTGGGGTGATCTTGGTGGCCATGTATATTTGGTTTATGCCTGTAAAGTTTCATGAGCATTGGACACCATTTGGCCATCGAATGACATAACTGAAGTTTCTAACCATATAAATAGTGTCTGCATCAATTCAACAAAAAAATGCCACTTTTGAAAAATCATAATTAATTCCATAGAGCTCCAAATAAACTGATCTTTGGCTTCCCAAAAATATCTGGATGAGATCTATATGCATGCAAAATTTCATAGGCAAATTCATTCAGTTCGTCAAATTTTGACATTGGGTTGCAAAATGGCTCATTTTGTGTCATACAAAGGTCTCAAATAGTCCATTTTAGCTTCTAAGGCAACCATGGCCACTTGAGCACGTGAAAAAGCACCAAATTAGTCCACTAAACTTGTCTCAAAGGTGCACAAACCTCATGATATACATAAGAATTCATATGTCAAGTCTTGTCATTCCATACCTAATTCACACTATATCATGCATATGGTATTAATTCTCATTCATACATCATACATTTACATATCTACATGTGTTCATAAGGTCATACAATATATATGATAAGAGATTACATCATGTGCCACTCATATAGCTACAAATTTGCATTTTTACATACTTGATTGTCACACTTTCTCCTTCTAGCTTGGTGGCTCTCACTCTTTGGCTTCTTTGGTCCACCTAGACATGTTAAACATGTAGGGAGGAAAGAATGAGATTCTAAGAATCCCAATAGCTCTTCTCCCTTTCAATTACACATAAAGAATGCAAATCCATTGCCTAAAATGCATGCATGAACATTTGAAATCATATAATCATTCAAGAAGAATCTTTAGCATTCAAGAAGTCAGACAAATCATACATAGGCTTGCTAAGCAAGTGGTTTAGCCTCACACATTCTCTTTATGAATTTTGGACTTGTCTCACCTAATTTCTTAAAAGCCTTGAACTAAGTCTTACTCTTGGGAGATTCTAGATTTTGTGTCAACCATCAAGGGTTCTTGGCTCATTCTCACCATGGCTAGAGGGTTCTTGGCTTCACCACACTCAAGCAAGCCCAAGCAAACATACTAAGCATCATTTGAAAACATAATTTGACATCATGGTACCATGGGACATAGGCATATGCTAGAACACTTTTCATAGCTTGAAACACACATAGACACATTCAAAGACAAGGCAAGTATACATTCATGCATGAAAGAAAGAGGAGAGAACTACCTTTGTTATAAGTGCTAACTTTTCCTTTTGGATTGGACTTCTCTTCCTAGGCCACACACACACACAAGAAGTGGGACTTGTTTCTCTTGGCCTAGGTGACGAGTCTATCGCGCAACCCTCAAAATAAACTAGGTTGGATATTATATGCAATATAGGGCACAACCTAGGTCATCTCCCTTATAAATGGAATTCAATGTTCAATTGGGTTTTCAAATGTTAAAGGATCCTAGAATTATCTAATTTGGGGGTTTTTGATTGAATTAAACTAAGTAAAATGAAATTGAATTAAAATTCCTAATTGCTACCTAATTATATGAATTATGGTTAAATGATGAACTTGTGAATAGTTTTAGATTCACCCCTTGATTTTCACTATCCTTATCCTAATTCATTTGTGATTAATTTTGATTTAAGAGTCCCTATTTGTGTCTAATACAAATTATCTTGAGTTACCATGCAATAATCAAAGGATTAATAATTTAATGTTGAATTGAAACCTCAATCCCACATCAAATCACTAATTCTTGTCATTAGGATCAATTAACACTTGAATTGAATGATTAATTGATCAATTAGCCTGTAAATTAACACTCTAGGATGTTTAATTAACCAACCAAACTCCAAGGAATCCTTAAATCAAATAATAAAACTCATAATTTCACTCATGTATTTCATCAAACACCTTCGTGGCATATATGAAAAATTCCAGAAAAGTATAAAATTCAATGTTTAATCCAACCAATTAATCAACAAAAAAGTTTTCTAATTAGTTTCTAACCAGCCACTAATTATAATTACACAAATTTTTAATCAAATACAACTTAACCAAACTTGTACAAGAAAAAGAAAAAGTGTAAGAAATTAAGAAAATTTTAGCCAAATTCATGTTGCTCATCCATAGATTCAAGCTTGCACCAAGGGTCTTCCTCCTAGCTAGTCAAAAGGATGAATTAATGCTACATGGTGGTGGAAGATTGATGGAAAATGGAGGATGGAAGGCTCTGCGTGGAGTGGACGAAGGGTGAGACGTATTCTGGATGAATGGAATGATGGAGTGTAGCGTCAATATGACGATGAAAATGGAATGAATCAATAACCTCCTCTCCAGCCTTCCTCACGTGTTTCTTTATTTTTCACGTACTTTGTACTCCTAGCTCCTCAGCCCTTGGATGACTAGATATGAATGAATGGAGTGGATGAAAGCTGGACAAAGGATGGAGTCTGGATTCTCGATGTGGTGAATGACAGAGTTGGAATCAATACGATGGATCCTCCAGCGTATTTTTAATAGGTCACGTGCTTCAGCTTTTCCTTTTTGTGTGTCACGCTTCCTTTTTATTATTATTATTATTTTTTAATTCATTCCCATGTATTTCTTCCATTTAGCCAATACCACGTGCTTCCTCTTGTGCATATGTGGGCTCCATTGCTCTTCGCATTTTTATTCAGCCAGCTCCCCACTTCCTTTCTCGCGTTACTATCTACGTTGGTCTCCCTCATCAGCACGTTTTGCCTCTTCTCCACTTGAGCTGCCTGTGTCAGCTCCTTGCTTCTTCATTCATATTCTTCACGTCATTTTTTTACTCACCTCGTAGCTTCTTTTCCATTTTGCTCATATGCATGTGGCTGTCTCATGCTTCTTTCATGCGTTATTCTCCAACTCCAGCTGAGTATTTGTTCTTCCATTTGCCTTTTCACGTTCTTTTCACGTGTTTGGGGCTTCTTCTTGCAGACGTGGTTCTGGATAACGTGTTCCCTGTTTGTTTATGTTGCAGCGTGTAACTTCGTTTGTTAATTCTTCGTGTTTTCTCCTCCATTCTGCCTCTGCATGTGTATGTATCTGAGCTTCCTTCATTCTTGTTTTCTCCATCATGCAGCTGCTTTCCTTTTCTTTTCGTGAATTCGAGTAAGTTCTTGCATCTATGTGGAGCTGCTGTGACGTGCGAGTGCCTTAAGTGAGTCTAGCTTTCATGCCCTTGAATCCCGCGTGTAAATCCCTCACGTTACTTCTTTCTTTTTCTTCAACTGCCTTACGCGTTGTTCTTTCTATACTCTAGTCTGGTTCTCACGTAGCTTCTCTTCTGTTCCAGCCATATTCAACTCATGCAACCCGTGGCTTCTCTTCTTGCTTACGTGCTGCTCTTTAATGAATCACATGCAGCCTCCCACGTGAGCTTCTTAGCTAGAACCTATAGCTTTTCACGTTCTTTCTTAGCTCGTGTTGCTTCCTCTCCTCTCAAGCCTTCTTCTTCTCTGGTTCTTCATGTTTCCCACTCAACCCGTGGCTTTTCTTTGTGATATTCTTCATGTTTACGTGGCTTCTTCTTCAACTCGTGTGCTGCCTTAATGCTCCACGTATTTTCCATGCATTTTCCACGTGCTTTTCTCCTTCTTATTTTCCTTCTTATATCCCATGCATGGCTCTATTTTGCTTGTGCTTCCAAGTAACTCTGTTGCCCAAATAAATGCATTCAAATTGTGAAAATTATTTCCTCTTGAGATTGCACACTAACAAACTTGAAGCCCATCTCTTCTCTTTTTCTTCTTCAATTCAATTTTCTATTTAAAGCTCCAATTACCCATTGAAATTTTGCACAAAAGAATGAAAAATATTGAATAGAACTATCCACAAAATTATTTAAAAGAAATTCATGCATTAAAACTAAATAATTTTGCTAATTAATTCACAAAGTGCATAAATGGCTAATGAAATTAAATTGTATCTAATTAAACCCCTAAAGCCTTATTTGATCATTAAAATAACTAAGTTAGGAGGAATAGAAGATATAAAAATAGCATTTATCACTAGACACATCATATGGAAGCCAATTATATTCTTGAACTAAATTCTAAAGCCATACATTCATTGGAAAGGTAGGTGATTCATATAGCTCTTTTTATGGTTCCATAATGCATTTAACGAAGCAACCCTATGGAAACATGATCTTTGCTCTATTCTTTTCATTCGTTTATAATTCTTGACTCTTTTTAGGCCTCTTGGAGTTATCACACAATCAAATTAAGGAGTTTAGTTAGGTGTTGCTTCTTTAAGGCATAATATGGAACCTATGATACCATCTCACTTTCTATGGCTTCTAAAATTTTTTCAAGGCTTCCTCTCATCCTCTTCCATCATATATGACTCAAAAATAAGCTTGAAACAAATTAAAACTATCCCTAGGTGCCTTAACTACTCTAGGGCGAGGCTATGCTCCTTAAGGTTACCATTGGAATTTTCTTTGTTTTCTTGATGGAAGATGCATATGAAGAGCCTTCTAGGAATCTTAGGAATTCATCCAAATACTCATTTAGACCTAGGAATGATTATATCAAATCAAATTTTGCAAGGGACACTTGAAACCCTAACTTTGCTATCTTGATTTTCCATGATTGTTTGTTAATTTTCTTTTCATATTCTTATTCTCCACAATTAATTCCCTGAGGTTCACCCTTGGTTCTGCCCAAAATCCATGTCTTTTTAAAGTTCTCTAGGTGGGGCAAAAGGAGAAGGAGGGAAGAAGAAGTAGCTACCATGGAATGAAGATTTACCTTGTTTTCTTGGATTTTCTTACTTGTTTCTCACTTTTCTTGGCCTTCTCTACTCAAATCTGAATTTTTTACCTTTGTTCTGCCCTTAAAACAAATCCAAGAACTTCAATAAAATCATGGGAAAGAAGGGAAGATGAAGGAGAAGGAGTTTGCTAAGGAGAAAGCATGAAAAATCAAGAAAATCCATACGTTTTTCTTTGTTTGTCTCCTCCTTTTCTTCTCCTCTTTGTAACACTATAACTCTCTAGCTTATCTCATGCAACTTCTATGTCTTATGTCATGCACTTCTCAAGGACACAAGGAAATGGCATATAAAAAAAATGAATATTTTTATGTTGCGTAGGGGATAAAATTTCCATTCAATGTCCCATGGATCATATGAATTCATACATCTCATTCTCATATTTAATTACATAGCTAAAACTCAAATCCATTACCAAAAGTGGCCTAGAACTCGTGCAAGTGGAGGGAATACATAAAATTCATAGTTGCAGCTTCAGCCAGAATTTCAGTTTTACTATCATAAATTTTGAAAAATCATAACTAATTCTAAAAAAAATCAAAATCATACATTCTTTACTGTTATGGAAAGCTAGAGATATCTACTTTATGATAAAAATATGTATAGACCTCAAAAGGGCTGCTAGCCATCATAAATTGATGGAAGACTACCAAAGCTCGACTATCATCCCTAGTACTGACCTCCAATTTCAAAAATTCATATCTCCTTGCTCAAAGGTCCAATTGGGTTGATCTTGGTGGCCACAGAAATCTTATCATGTGTAGTTGATCCTTATAAAATTTCATAGGCATTGGACATCATTTGGTCCTCTAATGATACAGCCCAAATTTCTAACCATATGAATAGTACTTATATCAATTCAGCAAAAAAATGGTAACTTTAAAAAATCATAATTAATTCCACAGAGTCCCAAATAATCTGATCTTTTACTTCCTAAAAATATCTAGATATGATCTATATGTGTGCCAAATTTCATAGGCAAATTCGTTTATTTGGTTAAATCTTGACTTGGGTTGTGAAATGGTCATTTTCAAGCTCTACAAAGGGTCCAAATGGTCCAATTTGAGCTCCAAGGCACCCATGACCACTTGAGCACATGGTAGTGCACCAAAATGATATTCTAAACTTGTTTCAAAGATGCACAAACCTAGAATTTGAAAACTCACTCTCTCACCCCATGCCATACACAAGATTACACAAAGCTAGTCTTGCCATTCCATACCCAAAATGTGCCATACCATTCATATAACATTAAATCTCATTTGTATATGATACATTTGTATAATTACACATGTTCAGAAGGTCATAGGACATATACAACAATGGATTACAACATTTGCTACTCATATGGCCATAAAGAAGCAAAATCAAGGCACTTTGTTGTCATACTCTCATCTTTTAACTTGTTGGCTTCCATTGCCTTGTTAACTTGGTCCATCTAGCATGTGAAGGCATTGAAGAGGAGGGGATGAGATTCAAAGAATCCCAATAGCTTATCTCCCTTTCAATCATACATAAAATATGCAATTCAAGTCTTAAGAATGTATCATGAGTACAAGGAGCAATATGAGCATTCAAGAAACATTCTTGGCACATGAGTAAGTCATACAAAGCATCTATAGGGTTGTCAAGTAAGTGGATTTGCCTCACTCATTCACTTATGGATTTTGGACTTGCCTCACCTATTTTTTCTAAGAGGTTTTGGCTCAACCTCACTCTTGGGAGACACTTTGCTTGGTCCCAACCATTTCTAAGGGTTCTTAGCTCATCCTTACCGTGGCTAAAAGTTCTTGACTTCTCCACACTAAAGCAAATCCAAGCAAACATTTTAAGCATCATTTGAAAACATAATGCATCATCATGGTACTATGGAATAGAAGCTAATGCTAGAATACTTTTCATAGCTTAAAACACACATACACACATTCAAAGACAAGTTAAGCATATATTCATGCATGAGAAAAGGAGGAATGAGCTATCTTTGTTGCAACCACACACTTTTCTTCTTGAAACAATGCTCCCTTCCTTGGCCTCACATACACAAGGGTATGGAATTGAATTCTCTTGGCCTAAACACAATTTATGAAAGCCAATTAGATTCATGGAATCATTTTTAAAGCCATACATCTTCCTTAAGCACTTAGTCTAATAACTCTTTTTATGGTTCCAAAATGCATCTAATAAAGTAACATCCCTCAAATGAGTTCTAGGCTCAAATCTTTCCTTTCACTTATGATTCTTGACTCCTTTTAATCCTCTTGGAGTCACCACACAATTAAAATAAAGAGCCTAACTACGTGTTGCTTCCTTAGGTGATTTTATGGAACCTAAGACACTAATTCATTCTCTAGGCCTCCTAAATTTTTTCCAAAGTTTCCCTTCATTTTCATTCATCATATATGACTCAAAAATGGGCTTAAAAATATTTAAAACTCTCTCTAGGTGCCTTAACCCCTTTTGACCGAAACTATGTAACATTTGGCCTCCATGGAAGTTTGCTTTATTTTCTTGATGGAAGATACACATGGGGAGACTTCTAGGGATCTTAGAAACTCATTTAAACATTCATTTAGGCCTAGGAATCTTGGTATCAAATTAGATTTTTCAAGGAACATTAAAAACCCTAGGTTTGCTATCTTGAATTTCCATGGTTTTGTTGTTTTCATTGCATATTCTTATTCTCTATACTTCATTTCCTAAGATTCACCCTTGGTTCTGTCCAAAATCCAAGCCCTCTTGTAGCTTCTCATGTTGGACAAACCAAGGAAGAAAAGGGAGGAGGAGTAGCTATAATACCACATTATTTCTAACATAAATCCCTCTTTTGCAAATGAGGATATGCACTTTATAAAGAAAATCTCAAGAAAATGTATTAAAATAATGAATTAAATTGTGTTGCGTAGCAGATAAATTTTTCATTTCGCGTCCTTGGGACCCCATAAACTTATCAAGAACATTATCTAATTATTTTCCTCACATACAAATCATAACATTCTAAAAAATTGGTACAAACCATGGATCAAGGGTCAAAACCCCCAAAATTTCTTCATTTCCTGCGGTTGTACAGTGATAGATTTCAGGTGCAACTTTGAAACATCATAACTAAATGTAGAAAAATCAAAATCATACAAACCATAGCTTTTATGGAAAGCTTTGGATGTTAACTTCATAGTAAAAATAATTCCAGGACATGAACATAGCTTTAGACCATGTTTGACAATGAATTAGCTATAAAGGTCTGGCTGTCCCTGGTACTATTACAATTTACTATCATAAATTTCAAAAATGTCCAATTAATTTCAAAAAAATTCAATCCATGCAAATGATACTAATATGGAAAGTTACAGATGTTAGCTAGGGGGAAAAATAACTCTAGACCAATCCAGGCATGTCCAGGCCTAAAAAACTAATCAAACAGTGACACAAGTCTAACTAGACACTTGATACTAGACAAAAGCTTCAAAAATTAATATCTCCCCCTCTAGACATCTAAATAAGGTGCTTCTAATTGAAATGAGTCACTGGGAAGGTTTAGTTTCTACTTATAAAATTTCATGGCAATTAGACATCATTTGCCCCATGATTGATAAAGAAAAATTTTCAGACCATGTGTACAGTAGCAGTGACCATATCAAAAAAATTGTTCAACTTCAAAAATTTATCAAATATTCTGTAGACCTCCAAATAATACCAACTTTAGCTTCTCAAAAAGATCTCAACAAGCTTTAGATGCATGCCAAATTTCAGACCAAAAAGAGCTCATTTGGACAAAAAGTGACATAGCTCACCAATTTAGTAATTTTTGCCTCTCATAAGGTATCGCTTTGGTCCAAATGGCCTTCCTTTAAGTCTGGCACCTCTTGGATAAGTTTAAAAGCATGAATATGACTTGTAGGAACTACTCAAGTGGTCCCAAACACCATGCATCTTATTTTGACCATCTCACACCCAAGAATACATACATTCAAATGTGCACCCAAGTGTTCAATTTCCATATTTCCATTGTCTTGGCACCATACAAGGATCATACATCATTTATACACAATATTACATTTTTTTATGATCTTACATTACAAAAATAACATGTACAATATCACTCTCACACTGATACATAAAAAAAACTACAAAAGGTTTAAAGTATAGCCCTTTAAGGCTCTTAGCTTGCTTTCTTTACTTCTTGTGAGCCATCTAGACAATTCAAGATGGAAGGGGAAAGGGGAGTGAGATTCCAAGAATCTTAATAGCTCACACACCCATTCACATACACATTCAAGGCATATACACATCAAAGCATATGTATGGAAGGTATGGCAATTATAAAGTATGCAAGGTCATAATTCTTATGCTACTTATTCACATTCAAGCTAAGACCATGCTCTAGGGACTTTTGGTTTTACCTCACCCCATTTATCAAACTTTTAGATTTGCCTCACTCTTGGCCTAGGGACTTTTGACTTGGCCTCACCCTTCCAAGAGATTTTTGGCCTTGTCTCACCCATGTCATGAGACTTTTAGCATTTTCTCACCTTTATTAAGGGACTTTTAGCATCCCCTCACCCTTATGAGCCATTTCTACAACCATAGTCATTTAAAAAGACACATTGGTACCAATGTAATATCAAGACATCAAGTGACATATCACTAAGTCACAAGAACACATACAAGCATACAATAACATATATATGCACATAGGGATGCAAGGAGAATAAGGTGGAGAGCTACTTTGGATTTATGCAAACTTTTCTTAATCTTTTCCTTCCCTCTTTTCGACCTCACAAGTGCACCTAAGTGGGTGGATGTTCTCTTCACTATAAACAACACATAATCATACACTTGAAGCAAGCTAAGACACCAAACTAAAACTTGAATACACACTTGGTTTCAAAAGTGGTATAATAATTCCATAATTGTCCCAATGAATTAACTCTCATATTTGAAATTCTAGGCTCCATTGTCTTGTTATTTCTAGACTTCTTGGACTCATTTAAGATTTTTGGAGCCCTCACACATTCACTTGCATAATTAGAAACACAAGTTGCTTTATAAGGCACCATTATGGACATTATTGCTCCATCTCTCATTCCATGGCTCCTAAATTTTTTCCAATGGTTTCTCCCATCTTTTAACATCATATAAAGTCCCAAACCAAGGCTAGAACAAATTAAAACACTCCCTAGTCCCTTGAACCTAGCTTGGTCGAAACTAGTACCATGGAAGGGGTTTTTGGAGTTTCAAATTTTTCCTTGATGGGAGAGCCACTTGGGAGGGTTTCTAGAGGTCTTAGGAGCTCAAGGAAACATTCAAATAACCAAGGAAACATTCACACAAATCAAATTTTACAAAACCCTAGAAAAATCCACACTTTCATAACTTGATTTCTATTATTTTTTCTTGGAATTTCTTGCCATATTCCTCTTCCTCATGGTCTAAGAACCTAGTTCCTCCCTTGTTTTTGGGCAGAAAAGCCTCCCCCTATATGGTTTTGTTCTTGGCTGAAATCATACACATCCATGGAGCAAGGAGAAGAAGCAACTACAACAAGTAATTACCTTAGATTCAAGCTTATTTTTAAGGCCTCTTCCTCTTGATTTGCTTCTCTATAAGATTTTCAAACTATCCCTCTAAGTTTTGGACCAAAAATAGAACCAATCATCTCAGGAAAACCATAGAAAGAGAGCATGGAAGGAGAAGAGCAAGGTTGAAGGAAGAAAGAGCATGAAATTCCTTAGATTTTCTTACCTTTCTCTTGATTTTTCTCCTCTTTCTCTCCCTCTCCTTGTGCTCCTAGAAGAGCTACTGTTTCTCTATAATTTGGGCTGAGAAAGTCATGCTTAAGAAGGTGAGAGAAGAAGGGAGAAGTGTGTGGGAGCTTCTAGAAATATACTTTTTCAAAAATTTCAATTTCATCCTTCCATAATAGCAGTTTCATTTCAGCTTCGTTTTAGCTCTATTTTGAGAACCGTCTTTTCTATTATAAAATTTAGGTTCCCAATTTAATAAAATGCCTTTAGAATCACTCAATTTAGAGCTAAAACCCTCTCGAATAAATCTGTCAAAGTTCGGGCTCACTGACGTTCAAAAACGTACACTTGATGGGCTTTACCTGTCCCAAGGCTTCCCATGATTTTTGGGGCCTCTGAAAACCCTGGACAACTCAAATTTTTCATTTAAAAAGTCCTCTTATGTGTTTTTCCAAAAGTTATGCTTATTTACAAAAATGCAGTTACATTTCATCAGTTTTTGTCATAAATTGTTTTACCATCCTAGCTCCATTTTTCTTTACATTTGAGCCTAGAATTATCATTTTTAGGAGCCTAGGACTCTATCCAAAATTTTTGGGACATTATCTAGCTCATTTCAGAGGACTTGCTTTTATATGGCTCATTCTGTCATTTTATGAAAATTACGTTTGTTACAGTGGCTACCATGGGATGAAACTTTTACCTTATTTTTCTTGCTTGATTCTTCCTTTGTTTCGCCTCCTCTCTTCAAATCTAAATTTTCCCTTTGTTCTTCCCTCACAACAAACCCAATAACTTCAATATAATGATAGTTAAGAAGGGAAAATGGAGGAAAAGAGGTTTGCTAAAGAGAAAACATGAAAAAACTAAGAAAATCCATACCTTTTGCCTTGTCTTTCTCCTTCTCTTCCTCTCCCCTTTGTATGCCTCACTCTTAGGGTTCCTCCTTTGGTTTAGGATAGAAACATATATGGCTAAGTGAATGAGGAGGTGGGGCATGACACCTATATATAGGAAGGTTAAGAAAGACTTTTCAAAAATCTCAATTTTGCCCTTTCATCTTGGCATTCTCGTTTCTAATTCATTTTAGCTCCTTTTTTAGAATCATCTTTTTCATTATAAAATTTAGGTTCTCAATTTAGTAAAATGCCTTTAGAATAACTTAAATCGGAGCTAAAACCTTCCTAAACAAATCTTTCAAAGTTCAGGGCCATTGTTATTGGAAAAAGTCCACTGAAGTGGTTTTAACTGTCCCGGGGCTTTTCATGGTTTTTAGGACCTCTGAAAACTCTGAAAAACTCAAAAATTTCATTTAAAAAGCCCTCCTGTGTGAATTCAAATTTGCTCAAATTTATAAAAATACCATTACGTTTCGTCAATTTTTTCTTCAATTTCATTTCTTCATTCTAGCTCTATTTTTCTTTTTTTCTAAACCTGGGATTCTCATTTTTAGGAGCTTAGAATGCTAGTTAAATTTTTTAAGATCTTAACTACTTCATTTTAGGGGACTTGCTTTGAAAATACACATGTTTCCATCGTTTAACGAAAACCAGATATTACACTCTTGGTGTGCCTCAAACCCTAGCTCTCTCCTCTAGTTTAGGGTAGAAACAAATGTGGCTAAATGAAGGAGGAGGTGGGGCACCACATATATATATAGGTAGGTTAGGAAGAACTTTTCAAAAATTCCAATTTCATCCTTTCATCTTAGCATTTTCGTTTCTAGTTTGTTTTAGCTCCTTTTTAGAACCGTCTTTTTCATCATAAAATTTAGGTCCTCAATCTTATAAAATGCCTTTGGAATCACTCAATCTAAAGATAAAACCTTCCCGAATGAATCTGTCAAAGTTTGGGCTCACCGTCGTTAGAAAATGTCTATCGGAGGGGCTTTAACTGTCATGGGATTTTTCATGGTTTTCAAGGCCTCTGAGAACCTTGGAGAACTCAAATTTATTATTTAAAAAGCCCTCCTATGAAAATTCTAAGAATTGATTGAAATTACGAAAAATGCCATTACGTTTTGTTGCCTTTTGGTAAAAGCTGTATGGCTATTATGGCTCCAGTTTCAAGGCACCTCTGACCTTGAATCATCATTGTTTGAGATCTAGAATATTATTCTAATTTTATTGAACCTAAAATTACTCTATCTGGGGGGCTTCCCTTGATATCCGGTGAATTTTGTGAGTTAACCGTACGTTACGTTTTTTGGGTTTTCTCTCGTTTTCAAAGAACCTAATATTACATTAAGCCTAGCCAAGGGAGTGAGAAATCCCTATATACTAGAGTTGTGAATCCAATAAAAGAGATTAGGTGTAGTTCTTCATGTAATACCTTAGCTCCCTAGCCCTCAAATCATATCACATAGGCTTATCTTAACACAATTACATGAATATCACACTTTCAAGTAGCAGGAAATTGCGTAATTGGAAAGCCATTTACATCATTCTTAGCTTTAGGGACCATGTGGACTTACAAATTTCATTTTCCATCTATAACACATCCATTCAAATCATAAGCATCATAATTCATCTCAAGAATCTTGGATTTGGAACCATATTTCAAGAAAACCAAAATTTGCTCTCAAGTTGGTGTTCTAGATTTATGATATGAATTTTGGAAATTCATAACTAATTCTATAAAAATATAAATCATGCATATGATAGCTTTTCAGAAATATCTAGATGTTAATTAATGACTAAAAATAATTCTCGACCAAGACAATAACATTTAGCTCATGAAAAATAATAGAACAATACATTAGGTCTGCTCTCAGATAGCTATAGGACCTGGAACTTCAAAAATTTGTTTCTCCCTCTATAGATCTCCAAATGAGGTGCTCTTGGTGGCTATGTAAATATTTTGATGTCTAGTTTATGCTTGTAATGTTTCATATGCATTGGACTTCATTTGACTAACAAATGACACAGGAAAGCAAACTAACCATATGAACAATACCCTTGATAGTTTCTATATAATTTGGCTAATTTTGAAAATTCATAATAAATTCTCTTGAGCTCCAAATTAAGTGATCCTTAGGTATGTAAAAATATCTAGATGAGACCTATTTACTGGCCAAATTTCATGTAAAAACTCATCCATTTGGTCAGACTTTGGTTTAGCTCAAGAAATGGTCAAAATTAAAGTTCATAAGGGGTTCAACATGCACCAAATGCCTTTCTCATCCTTCCACAACCACTTGAACAAGTCTAAATACATAACTACAGCCTATAGAAGCATGCCAAATGATCTACATCATCATGGAGCTCATTCTCACCTTGCCACTTGCATTTATACACATCAACATAATGGCATATGAATGGCCCAAACTCACATATTCATTCATATGGTTCCAAAATGGATACATACATCATATTTACATATATTTGAACTTGCTCAAAAGTTTACATCACATATACAACATATGGTTATAAATCTTGACATCAAAATGCCTAATATTCTACTTCATTGTCAAAGTCTTGCTCTTCAAGATGCTTGGCTTCTATTTCTTGGTCCACTTGGTTCACCTAGATATGGTTGGACATATGTGGGGAAAAAATAAGATTTAAAGAATCCCAATAGCTCTTTACCCTTTCAAATAAATATAACGGATGCAATTATATATCAAAGAATGCATGCATGGCATTTAAGCTACTAATGAATATACATAAATTATTTTCCTTATCATATAAACTCATACATGTCAAACATAGGTTCTAAAGGGCATTGGTCTAGCCTCACATAATTTCTTTGGGACTTTTGGATTTGCCTCACTCACTTTCAAAGGAATTTTGACTTAGCCTCACTCTTCTTAAGACTTTTGGCCTTGTCTCATCCATTCCTAGAGACTTTTAGCTCATCCTAACCCATACTAAGGGATTTTTGGCATAACTATACCCATTCAAGCCACTTTGCATTCATAAACATCTTTTAAGAAGCATAATGGTACCATCACATGTAATTAATGGCTAGAAACATATTTCATAGTCCAAACATACACACAAACACATAATGACAAGCAAACATCCAAACAATGCATGTGAGAAAGGTTAGAAAGCTAATTTGAAGCAAGATTACAAACTTTTCTCTTTAATACTTCTTCTCCTCTTTGGCGAAACACATGTAACTAGGTAGAACTTGATTCTTTTGGCTTAGACACAAAAAATGAGGCACAATTCAATCATTGGAATAAGCTCTAACTTTATAGAAACTCTATGCATGCCTACATACTCATATGAGTCTATTATGTTTCCTTACAAGACATAGTGAAGCAACTCTTAGGATTCATGATCTTGACTCCCATTTTTCATTCAATCCAAGTCTTTTGACCCCTTTTAAACTCCTTAGAGCCATCACACTTTCAATTCAAGGATCCTAGATACAAGTTGCTTCTGTATGTCTCAAAATGGAGCCTACACCTCCATCTCACAAACCATGATTTCTGAATTCATCCCAATGCTTCCTTTGATGTTCATTAATCATATTTTGTCCCTTTCTAGCCTTAGAATTAATTAAAACTCCCCCTAGGTGCTTCAAGTCTTCTTAGCCAAGACATGCACATGGTTATAGACCTATGGAGTTTTGAAAATTTTCTTTAGGGAATTGGCACATATGAGACTTGCAAGGTGTCTTGGGAACTCACACACTCTTTGACAACTTAAATTACTATTAGAAAGTCTCATATTTGCCAAGGTGCAACTAAATCCCTAGGTTTTGTAACTTGATTTCTAATGCTTCTTATTCAATTCCAATTGCATATTCTTAATTCCCACACTCTAAAACCCTTGTTCCTTACTTGGTTTTGGTTAGAACTCATTCCTTTCTAGGTGTTCTATAGTTGGCCGAATCTTCCCCCTATGAAGAACAACCAAGAAGAAGCAACAAGAGTCATGATTCTTACCTTAGTTGAATGCTTTTCCAAGGAGCTTTCTTATGCCTTAACCCTCTCCTTCAATCTCTAACTCTCTCCTACTGAACCAGTCCCAAAATAGCCCCAAATCAAATATTAAAACCATAGGAAAATAGAGAAGAAAGAAGAGTACAAGATTGATAAAGAAAGGAGCATGAAAACCCATGGTTGTCTTACCTTTTTGCTAATCTTTTCTTTTTCTTTTCCCTTCCTCTTATGCATCTTTTTTGGTTGAGTTCTCCTCTGGTTTAGGATAGAAATAAGGCCAGTTAAAATGAGGGAGAGATGGGGCGTGACATATAAGAAAGGAGGTAACTTAAGACTGTCACACCCGAAAATGCGACCGCGTGGCGCTAAATCGAAATCAAAATTAAAAATAGTAGAGTCACCACCAAAATTTTTATTTTTTTGAAAAGGGAAAACTTTGGAAAAACCTTTTTTAATTTGAAGAATTATCTACATATCAGAAAATGGATTCGGGAGTTGATTGTGAGTGAGTAAGGTGTTAGGCACCCTACTACACCCGTTCTTAAGAACAGTTACCCTAAGTTAGTTATGCAAAATTACTATGGCCTTTAATTTATTTTAATTCCCCTTAATGAATCACATGCAAAATAAAAAGATAAAATTAAGAGTAAAAAGAGAATGAAACAAAATTTGGAATAAGAGAAAAGAAATTAAAAAAAAGTAAAACTAAAGAAAATAATTATTTATAAGAGCGAACTTGACCTAAAATAAAAACCTAGGACCTACTTACCCTCTGAAAGGGATCAAAGTCCATGTAGTTCGAGCGAGAATATATTTGTTTGTTTTGTTTTTGTTTTTAGTTTTTTTTTTAGGTTTTATGATTTTTGTTTTTGTTTCTGTTTTCGTTTAGGTTTTGTGGTCTTTATTTTTTTTATCTATATTTTTTTTTGGGTTCATTTTTTTTTCTTTTTTATTTTTTATTTTATTTTTTTGTTATGATTTTTGTTTTTACTATAATGTTTTTTAATAGAGGAAAGAAAAAAGGAAACAAGAATTACTTTCACCTTTGACAAATAAAATGAATTTAGGATTGGTTAATGTGTTTTAATTTGTTAAGATCAAAGTTAATTTTACTTATTCGCCTTCCCTGTATTTTTTTTTTCTTTTTTTTCACCATTTTTTCTTTTGCTTTCACTTTTTCTTTCTCCTTTCCTTTTTTTATATTTATTTTTCATTTATCTTTGCTTGTCTTGTTTTGTTTCTGTTTACTTCTTATTTTGTTTGTTTATTTGTTTGTTTGTTTTTCTTAAGTGATGAATGAAAACAAATTAAAATCTTGTTTTGAGTTTTTCACAAATAACTTTGGAAGTGATTTAGTTTGCAAAAACTAAATTAATCCTACTTCTTTATCTTTTTATTTTTTTTTATTTAGTTAATCCTTAATCTTTTAGTCTTCAATTTTTTTTATTGATTTGCTTATTATTTTTTTGCATTTTTTATCTTTTGTTTTTCTACTTTCTTTATTTATTTTCTTAGGGACAGTATTTTGTTTTTGTTTTATCTTTCATTTTTTTGTTTTTTGTTTATTTACTCTCGTTTTCATGAAGCATACTTTTAAATCTCAAATTTTTGTCCATCAGAAAATTTAAGACGAATTCATAAGTTTAAAAAGGACATTAATCATCTTTTTTTTTGTTTTTCTTTGTTTTGTTCATTTTTTTTAAAAGAAAAAGTTTATTTGATTTTCTCAAAATTGTATATTTTTAATTAATATTTGAACTTTCTGTTTTGAAAAGAGGCACACTTTACCTTTCTAAAAAAAACTATTTATTTAGTTTTGAAACTCTCACTTTTTTTTACACGTTAATTATTCAAGCCTAAGATTTATGCCAAAATACTTGATGACCCAACCAAGTATCTGAGGGGATTGATTGTCACACACAGCCCTGGATGACCCCTTATGTGCCTAAGGGGACATGAAATCCCACACGACAAATCTAAATAAAAAAAATTAAAATAAAATAATATAACATAATACAAAAATAATATTTCTTACAGACCCACAATAACTGATGATTGCGTGTGTGCCATTGTACATCCTGTGATTTTCTCGAAGCACACTACGCATATCATCTATAGCTCATAGATAACAATGAAATAAAATTTCTTCCCTGCTCATCCGTTGAAATCCCTCATTGCATCTTCCCTGACGTATCAATTCACCTAATCGCGAGTCACCAGCCAACCAGCCTCACACAAAGAAAGCAAAATATGCAATAGTTCTCGCGAAAGCATACTCACTCATGAAGCAGCACAGCACCCGTAAAGAAACACATCAAGTCTGCCAATCCACTTGGCATTTTAACAGCTAAAAAGGAACAAATAACCAAAGGGGGAAACAGTAGGATTTTCATGATAACATTTCAGCAAGTGGAAGCAAACATAGGATTTGTCAGAATCCATACTTGGAGTCAAATTCATATTAATGGCTAATTCATACTAGCATAGACAATAGAGCATTTACTTCAATGTTGCTGCTGCAATATTTAGAACCAATCAACACAATCTACGCCATAATCTTCATTCCATTATAGCATTAGCACATTAAAGCAAAAATTAGACAAGACCTAAATCAATCATCAGAATCAAATTGTCCTCTATAATCTGAAAATACTTGCATTTGTGTTAGTTAGGAAACATGCATCTCAAAAACTCCAACCACATTCTCAGTAGGAAGGTAGCTTCTACCAACACTCTTTTCCACATGCTTAAACGAATTAAAAGACCTCTTTGATTATTGACTCTAATGATTCACGGTGCAAGTGTAGCAAAGACAAGTTAAAACAAGGTTATGATTATGCTCACAACACCCGGTATACAACAGCAAATTTTAGTAGAATCTGTGCTCATTTACAGACCAAAAATCAAGCTCAATTCATGTTCAAAAATCACCAAGACAACATGCAGGTTCTAAATGGGATTTTCTTTTCAATTTCTAGCTAAGAACCAAGTTACAATCACACTTAAGATTGCTATAGCTGCAAGTAAACACTGAATAAGGTTCATGTATAACTCCAAATCAGCAACCCAGGTTAAACTCATGTCAAGAAAAGCCCTTGGCTCAAAAGGAACATATGACGGGGGGAATAATGACTATAACAGGTAGAATATTAAAAGGACCCAACAAGGAGATTGTGGCAATAATTTAATTCAAACCTTAGATCCAGTATACATTCTAATGTCAGTCAATTGACTCAGATTATCTTAAAACACCAAAACTCGAATTTCATGCCTAAAATCATTTCTTATGGTAGTAAGTAATTCATAATTGCATAACAGAATAACCTTCCATTAATACAGAACCAAACCAAAGCATGCAGGGGCAACGAATTTTTTCTTTATAAAAATCAAAGCCTATTGTTCCACAGAATCAGGCCATACAGCAGGAACAATCTCTAATACGTTTTCCACAACATGCTCAGAAGAACAGCACCAAATTTCAAGAGAAGTAAAGCGTGGAACATTACCTCTAAGGAATGATGAATCCTCTTTCAAGCCCACCTCCCTTAAGTCGTGAGTTTCCTTCATGGAAGTCCTGAGAAATGCTCGCAATTTCTCTTACCCTCTCTCTGTTTTCTGGGCTTCACTCATGGTTTCCCCTATCTCCGAAAACCCATCTTCCACCCTGAAAACCCCTTTTTTCCTCTAATCTCCTGATCTCCTACCTCTATTGTATCCCTACTCTCTCTTTGAATCTTAGACCCTTTTTTTTTCTGTTCTTTCACTCCCTGTATTCCCGTTTCAGAATACCCCCTCTTTTCTTTAAATCAAAAAATCCTTTTCCTGTTTTCTCCCTCTCACCGTCTCTCCTTCGCGCCCTTTGCCTAGATTTTTCGTCCCCTTCGAATCTCCGCTCACTCCTCTCCGTTCTCTCCTTGATCTCCTTCCCTCTTCGAATCAGACCATCCCCTTTTCTTTACTCACTCTCCCCCTCTCTCTATCCTCCTCTCCAGTCACCTCTTTCTCGAGTTTTTTCTCCTTTTCATCCCTCTGTCTCCCTCAAATCTCTTCGGGTTGCTTCTCCTTTATTCGAAAATCCTCTCTGATCTGTTCCTTTCGACCCTGACATCTGCTCTCCTTCACCTCCCTCTGCTTCCCGCTTTCCCTTTTTTGCCTGAGAGGTGCCTGCTTCTTTCTCTCTCCCTCTGCGTGTGTTTCTTTTTCTGTCTTTCTCTCGTAGGCTGCGCTCATCTGTTTGCTAATGGCAGGAGCCAAGAGGCGAAATGATTCTTGGTCAAAACGCAAGGTTGTTACGTTTTGACCCACCAATTTGTTGGATGTAAGGTGTTGGGCTTTGATTTGTTTGGGTATTGGGCCAAAGGGTAAGTTTTAGGTTAAGACTTTGAACTTGGATTTTATTTTATTATATTTTATATATATATATATATGTTTTTCTTTATTATTAGGATTTTTATTTTCCTTACTTTTTTGTTTATTTATTATTTTTTTTTTAGTTGATGGGTTTAGGGTAACTAATTTCAAAATTCAGGCTAAATGTAAGTAGATCTTTTTGTTAATATTTTCTGTCTATTTTCATTACATTGTGCCACTTGTTGTTAGGCTAAAGAGAACAATTTTTATTTTCTTTTCACTTTTTCTTTTTGATTTTTGACTCTTATATATTTTTTTATTTTAATTCTTCTCGTTTTCTAAAATTTTGGGTGATTTTTTTTTCTTTTTATTTTCTTTCCTTCATTTTCTCTTAATTTTCTGTTTTCTTTCATTTCTTCTCTTTTGTTTGTATTTCTACTAATTTGATTTTTGTTATGCTCGAACAAAATACGGTGTTTACAAAGACACTTTAAAATTTCCCATTTAAGTCCCCTCTTTTTAGTTCTTTCCTTTTAAGCTCATTTCAACTCCTTTTTCAGAATCATCTTTTCCACCATAAAATTTAGATCCTCTAACTTATAAAATACCTTTGGTTTCTCCCAAATTATATTTAAAACTTTCACAAACGAACCTGTTAATATTCAAGTTAACTGATGCTCTAAAATATAAACTGGAGGGGTTTTAACCATTCTAGGGGTTCTATGGTTTTTTGGGTCTTTAAAAACCTCAAAAAATTCAAATTTTCTATTTAAAGATCCCTCCTTTTAGTTTTCTAAAAAGTATCCAAAATTATGAAAAATGCCATTGATTTTCGTTGGATTTTATTTAACTACTCTAGCTATGATTTTTAGGTATCTTAAGCCTCATATTCTCATTTTCAATTTTTTAGATTATTCTCCTAATTTTATTTGGCCTCAAATCTTCCTATTTAGGGGACTTCCTTTTTATAACTAATCCATTTTTAACGTTTTTAGGAAAATTGGACATTACATTTCACGATAAGATAAGTGGTAGAGTATGCCTTTAAAAATTAAGGCTATAAGAAGTTGGTATCCCACATGAATACAATGTTAGTCAGTGGTAGTCGCTTTTCAATGCTAGTACAGAAGGGTTAAAAGGTATGATAGTTAGTTATAAAGTTGAGAACTTGAATAGCACTTACTCTCAAGTAGATAAAGAGAGTAAAGAAAATTTCATGCCTAAAAAGGCAAGTAAAGTATTAAGTAAATAGACAGGGACAATTGAAAATATAAGCTCCTTAAAGGAGCTATAATCTCAATAGGTGGTTAAAATATGAGGCCTATGATAGAAAGAGATATAAACTTTTATTATGAGATGAGCTAGTAAGAAAGAATATGAAAGTAAACAATGAACTTAACATTTAAAAGTTAAGTGACAAGAAGGAATCTCTGATGGCTTGCAATGAATGGAGAAGGATAAAAAGATTATGCTAAAAGCCATTGGAATACAGTATTGGAGATTTGATACTAATAAGATATCTCCAATCATAACTATAAGTAAGTCCACTAAATAGAAAAGCTTAACCCCTATGAATTGATTTGGGACCAATCACATACAGAATGGTAAACTCTCCCAATAATAGGCCATAGTTATTAAAACATGTTTTGGTATTAAAAGGTAATCCCCTTCATGACAAGAGCAACTCATATGCTCTATAGAAACAACACCAAATGAAAGGAGTAAATTATAGCAAGATTTGAATTAATTAATGAGAAAATTTTCTGGTGGAAGTAGATATGAAAGAATCTAGTCCCTGAGGAAAGTAAGTGAAGACAAAGGAAAGGAAAGGTTAGCTAGAAAGAATAACAACGAAGTCCCCAAATTTCTAGGATAAAATTTATTTAAAGGGGAGGAATGTAACATTTAATTTAAACTAAACTAGAATTTCATAAGATAATGAAAGAGGGTCCCATAATAAAATAAATTAAGGTCAAGTAAGAATAGAATGATAATCTAAGCATCCAAAAATAAGGATAAAAACCCAATAGCCTAAAACGGAAGCCAAAATGACTAAACAGACTAAACCAAAAGGGCAGTGGCAAAATCATAATTTCAGGTAACTTTTTAGAAACCCAAAAAAGGAAGTTTTAAATGAAAAAATTAAGTTTTTTAGAATTCTCAAAGGCCCTAAAAACTATATGTACCTTTAGAATAACCAAAGCCCTTCTAGTGTGCATTTTAGGTCATTGGTTGACCTAAACTTTGACTAAATAATTTGGAATGGTTTTGAATCCCATAAAATTGAAAGTAAATGTTTTTAAAAAACTAGAAACCTAGATTTTCATATGAAAAATATGGTACTAAAAAAGGATTTAAAATGAGCTCAAACAAAGCAATCAAAGTTGTAGGACATAACAATAATTTTGTAATTGTTATAAAAATCGATCCTTCTCCCTTATATCAGGCTAGCCACATTTTTGGCCCCTCTAAACTAACTTAGATCATTCTGAATCAGGGCCAAAGATACACCAAAAAGGGGGAGGGAGAAAAGGAAAGGGGAGCCATTTTAGGTGAAGAATTTTCTAACTTTTCATGGTATAACCTTCACTAATCTCTTTTCCTCCCTAAGCTCTATCTATAGGTTATTTTACTTTCTTGAAAGAGGTGAGTTTATGGCTGAACTCTTAGAAGGAGGACCAAGTTAAAAGAAACTAATAGTGCCACAAGAATTTCCATCTAATAAAGAGCCAAGCAAGGTAGGTATCTTAATGGAAACTTTTCTTTTCTTGTCTTCTTCTCCCTTTCCATGTTCAGCCAGCTCTAGGGGATGTTAAAAGGAGATGATTTTTAGCCAAATAGAATATGAACAAGGGTTTTGAGGCATGAAGAGTAAGAATATGCAATTGGAATCATTGAAAGAGCCTTAAAAATCAAGATAGGATAGTTAGGATTTTAATTTCACCTAAAGAGTCATGGAACCATAGGAGGATAAGCCATATAAAAGTATAATTAGACGAAAGAGAAGTCAAGGAATGCTCATATGCATCAAATTTCCAAAGAGAAGAAATAAAACTCCATTGATCTCCATGTATGGGTAGTTTTAGCCAAGGTAAGGTTAGAGCACTATTCTTGAGTTCTAATGATTTAAGAGACTTATATATGATGAATAAATAACTATGGAATCATTGAATTGAATTTAGGAGCCCTAAATTGAATGTTGAATTTTTATGGCCTAAAAAGGATTAAAGAAGCAAGTTAGTCTTAAACCCCTCTAATTATGCATACAATGATTCAAATGAGTTTTCTTAGAGTTATAAGACTTATAGCAAGTGAGAGTTTGGGGTTTAGAAAGTGACAACCAAGAGTTGCTTCTTATTGGACATAAACTAGCCTTAAATTCCATATTAAACTATAATGGGATTAAGTGATGATTATAAGACCTAGAATGAACCCAAAAGGATTAATTTGTCTTGTAAATACTATGTGTAGGCCAAGCTAGTCCAAACTCACCAAAGTGTGGGTGCCAAGTGAAAGAAAGACAAGAGAAAAATAAAAAGCAAGTGGGTTAGTAGTGTTTTAAAGCCTCACAAACCCTAAGGTAACTTTTTCTCCCTATCTTACATGCATTTGAATGCTTAATTGAGTTGAGATACTTGTATGTATTGTTGCTTAGTGTATCCATGATTTATGCCTTGATATGTTTTCCATTATGAGCTATATATATAAGTTTGACATGTTTTTTACCTCCTAGCTCCCTACGGCATGGAATTGAGCACAATAGCTCTTCCTTGGCCTTGGATTAAGTTTAGTCAAGCCTAGCTAGTTCTTTTGATGCCATGGTTTGATGAGAAATGATTTTTTATAGTGGAAGTGTTATTCTCACAATTATTCTCAATTTCAATGAGAATTATATATTAGGAGAGGAGGGAATTCAATAGCACCAGAATAAAGGATAGTGAGTGCCCATAAGTATCATAATGCATCTTCACCACATGCATTGCATTTCCTCATGTTGTTCATGTATGCATTGATTGGTTGAGATTAGCTATAGAGATTCTTCCCAGAATCTCACCCATATGTTCCCACTAACCATTTCTAGGTCACCAAGCAAAGGCAAAGAAGTTAGACATTAGAAATGATGTATTAGGAGTATGATATGCACTAAATGTTGGTCATTGCATTAGTATGGTATGAATGGTACATCCTTTGTTTCTTGATGGCTTATGTAAAATGATGGATATTGTTATGTTTTATGATGAAACCAAGTGTATGAGTATGAAAGTATGTATACTAGTTGTTTTGATGTATGAAATAGCTTGTAGTTCCTAAATTGGCCTATGTAATTCAATAGGGTTTATGTGTAACTTGGGTGTTGGATAGCCATATTTTTTACACAAGCTCTATTTTATGTGTTTGACCTAATGGATTGCATGCCTAGGATGATTAAAATTTGCTCAAAGTGAAGGAGTGTAATTTAGAACCCATTTAGGCCACTTTTGAACCAAAGATTTAGTTTAAAAAGTCCTAAATTGTACCTTCACCAAAAATGGCCCAAATGATCTAGTTTGAGGTTGAAATTTAGCATGCAATTAAAGGACCCTAACAAGTTTCTAACAAGCTAAGAATGATAATTTTCAAACCTTTACAAAATATTTTATAAATTTTCAAAACAAATTGGTGTTTGACATTGTTTACACTGTCCAATTCTTGTTTTTCATGTTTTTGAGGGGTCAAACAAATTTAGTTGCTCATGAAATTTTACAAGTATAAATTTCACATTATAAGCTTTCTAGGCCACCAAATTCACATAAATCAAATTATATAGCCCAATATATGAATTTTTGAAGTTTGATGCAGATTATGTGAATAATGCCATTTCAGGTCATATATACTCCTCAGGCTTCTAATGTATATTTTCTAACTTAATTGACCTAAACAAGTTTGCTTATGATAAAGATAAGTGAAGGAAAAGACAAATCCAAATTTAGAACCTTATAGCTTTGGTTGGCTTGTAATCGAACCGATTTTACCTTGAAACACACGGTAATAGTTGCACACTTTATATTTAATGCACATAATTGATATGTACATAAGCAAATATAGCTGGGTATAACTCTATAAGGGTCAAAATTTGAATTCTTCTTCTTCACTCATGATCACCATAAACAAGTTTGTTTTGGTCCATAAAACCAAGACTTGAATCCTATTTGCACACGAAAGCCACATAGTCCAATTTGCCCCTTTTAACATAATATGACATTAAATTTCAAAAATTCATAACTTGAGCTATATAATTTCGATTCATGGAAATTAGGTATCTACAAAAAACTTATGATGTAAACTTTATGCTATAAAAATTTCAAGTAAAAATGAATTTGTTTGGCCTTTCAAAAACCACGAAAATATAACCTATTATAGAATAAACAATACCAGGCCAATTTTACATAATTTTTTCAACTTTGAAAATTTATAAAATATTCTATATAACTATAAAAATTCTCATTCTTAGTTTTTTATAAATTTTTATAAATTTTCTAATTACATGCCAAATTTTAACCTCAAACTAGTTCATTTGGACTATCAAGGGTAGAGGTACAATTTATGACTCATTTGAATCAAAATTTGATTCTAAAGTGGTCTAATTGGCTTTTAAATTTCACTCCTCCATTTTGAGCAACTTTTAATCATCTTAAGCATCCATTCCATATGATTCAACACGTAAAATAAAGCTTGTATCAAAATATGACCTCACAACACCCAATCATACACATAATCCATCATGCATCTCATATAGACATTCTTATATAAATGGCTAACTCTTACATCAAATTGACATATATTTCCATTACTAACATTATCATTTACATGAATGTTCATCATACATACATAAGGTCTCTATCCATCCAAGTATACTATGTAGAATAAACCATATTTAAGCTCTATTACATCATTTTCTAGAGTCTAATTCTTCTTTACTTCCTTTTCTTTGTTGGAGGAACTTGAAATAGTTAGTAAGGAATACATGGGTGAGATTTTTAAGAGAATGTCAATAGTCAATCTTAACAAAATCAATGCAATTTGATATGTCAATATTATTATATTTATATTCCTCTGAGAACCCTAGAGAACTCAAAACTTTCATTTAAAAAGCCCTTCTATGTGAATTCCAAAATTTGCTCAAAATTATATTTCATCAATCTTTCATTCAATTTCGTTTCTTCATTTTAGCTCCATTTTTCTTTCTGTCTGAGCTTAGGATTCTCATTTTTAAGAGTTTAGAATGCTACTTAAATTTTTCGGGACTTTAACTAATTCATTTCGGAGAACTTGCTTTGAAAATGTACCTATTTTTGTCATTTAACAAAAATTGGATATTACACCACATGACCTCAATGGAACTCCCTTTGAGCCATCATATCCTTAGGTAAAGGGGTTTAAAGCCAACTTGCTTCTTTACTCCATTTCAGGCCTTAAAATTTTAAATTTTATTTTACGGCTTCTATATTCAATCTATTAGTTCCATAATTATTTACTCGCCCCATCTAAGTCTCTTAAATCCTTAGAACTCAAAAAAACTCTCCTTAGGTGCTTCATCCACGCCTTGGCTAAGACACACTTCATAGAAGGGCCAATGGGAGTTTTCTTGCTTCCTTCATAGATTTTGATGCATGAATATATTCTCTAGCTTTTCTTTAGCTTAAGTATGGTTTCATATAGCTTAAAATACTCTTCCATGGTTCCAAATCTTCTATGGTTCATTTGAAACCCTAATTGCTACATTTTGCAATCTAAAGGTTTTAGTTGCTTCCAATTACATTTTCTTGTTTCTCATGTTTCAAAACCTTTGGTTCTATCTTGTTTCCATGCAAAACACATTCCCTTCATATGATTCTATGGCTAGCCAAACTGAAGAGAAAATGGAAAAACAAGGAATTACAAAAATCCTACATGGTTTCATACCTTGATAGCTTCCTTATATGATGGAGAATCTTGTGGTTAGCTTGCTTTCCTCAAACTCCTTCCTTCCTCCAACATACTAGCCACAAAGATGGTCCTTTCAAAGAACTAAAACTGTAACACCATAACTTCTAACTCATTTGATGCAATTTATAAGCTTTGTATTATCAATCCCACAAGATCATATGAAAAGGAGATGAAAATAATAAACTTCTTTCGCGTTGCGCTATATCAAAAAAAATCAATTTGGTGTCACGTGGACTGTGTGAGCTCATACTATACTTCCTCATATTTAATTTCATTATTACAACTCATTTGTATCACAAAAACATGCCTACAACCCATGGAAACAGAAATGGAGCTCAAAATAAACAAGCACATTTTCAGCCAGATTTGCTCCATTTTCTGACCCAACTTTGAAAAATCATAACTAAATCTAGAAAATTTGAACTCATGAAATATTCATCATTATGGAAATCTTAGAATGTCTAATTCACACTAAAAATATGCCCAGGTCATAAAATTCATCACATAGGACGTTTGACATCCAAAACGCTACAGAGTTGCTGGCTGCCTGGGCTGTTGTTTAGTTTACTGATTTAAATTTCTGAAATTCATAACTAATTCTATAAAAATAAAAATAACACACATTTGGTCCTTTTGGAAAGCTACAAATTTTAAGTTGATATTAAAAATAATTCCAAAATGAAATAGATACGTTTAGTCAGCTGGACCCTATGGAACAGTAACCGGATTCATGGGGCGCTACTGATACTGATAGTTAACTTTAAACATGCATAAATCACTGCTCAGACCTCTAAATGAGGTGATATTGGTGACCACAGAAATTTTATGACCTCCAGTTTATGCATGTAAAATTTCATAAGCATTGGACACCATTTGGCCATCGGGTGACACAGAATTCAAAACTGCCAGCATAAATAGTAACCATACCAGAATCCATGAAAAATCCCAACTTTGAAAATTCATCAAATATTCTCTAGGTCTCCAAAAATATTCTCTAGGGAAATCCAAGGGAGATCTAATTGCATGCTAAGTTTCAGGGCAAGACTAACTCATTTGGCCAAAAAATGACATAAGGTTCCATTATGGTCAATTTTGGCTCCATATTAGGTACCAAAATTGCCAAATGGATTTCCCTTAGTCTTGGCACCTTTTGGGCAAGTTTAAAAGCATATTTAAGACTTGTATGAGCTGCTCAAATGGTTCCAAACCTCATGCATCTCATTTTGGCCATTCAACCCACATTTATACACATATTCATCAAACTTTACATTCTCATACCATGGCATTTCATACTCAAAACATGTGCTAATGATCATATATCATTTTCATACATCTAAACATCACATAATAGTATGTTTACATCTATCTCAAGGTTCATAATACATATACAACATTATATACATCTTAGACTATTATCATGGTTCTAAAATAGACAAAATAAGCATAAGCTTGTCAATTGTCCCTCTTCATGGTGGTTGGCTCCCTTCACCATAATTGCTTGGTCCACCTAGCATGTTAGGACATTTAAGAGGAGGGAGTGAGATTCAAGAATCTTAATAGCTCATCTCCCATTCCATCACACATAATATGTGCAAGCAAGTTTCACAAATGCATGCATGGAGAAAGTAGAAATTATAGGCATTTTAAAAGCAACTTTGGCATGTGAATCAATCATACAAGACATTTAAAAGCTCACTAAGTGTTTGGATTGGCCTCACACTTCTCCTCATGGATTTTGGACTTGCCTCACCCATTCTTTAAGCAATTTGGACTCAACCATACTCTTGGGAGCTCACTTTGCTTTTGAGAGACTCTTTACTTTGTCTCTACCAAGCTCAAGGGTTCTTGGCTCATCCTCACCAAAGGGAAGAGTTCTTGGCCTTTCCACACTCAAGCAAACTCACACAAACATCATGTAATCATTTGAAAACATAACATAGCATCAAGCATCATGGCATATAAAGGCATGCTAGCATACTTTTGTTAGCTTGAAAATACACATACACACATTCTAAAACAAGCTAAACACACATCCATGTATGAGAGAAGGTGGAGAGAGCTACCATACACAATTTCACACACTTTTTCCTTAGCTTTCAAGCCTCCTCTTTCGGCCACACACCCACAATTTAATGGAGATAGTTTCTCTTGGCCTAGATACAATTTATGGAAGCCAATTAGGTCTATGAAACATATTCTAAGGCTATATCACTTGATAAAACACTAGATTGCTCTATAGGCTCCATTATGGTCCATAATCACACCTAATGAAACAACACCCATCAAATGACTTCTAGGCCTCATTCTTTCTTTTCAATTATGATTCTTGACTCCTTTTAAACCTCTTGGAGTCATCACATCATTAAAACAAAGGACCTAGCATTATGTTGCTTCTTTATGTCCTAATGTGGAACCTATGGCACCAATTCACTTTCTTTGAGTTCTAAATTTTTTCTAAGGCCTCTACTCATCTTCACTCATCACATATGACTCAAGAATAGCCTTAGAAAAATTTAAAACTCTCCCTAGCTATAGGAACTTGCCTAGGCCGAGACTATGGGGGGAAGAAGAGTTCATGGCCTTCTTGATTTTTCCTTGATGGGAGACACACTTGGGAGGCTTCTTAGAGGTCTTAGGAGCTCAATCAAACACTCATATATGCTAGGGAATGCATGAATCAAATCAGTTTTTACAATCCCTTCAAATGCACTACACTTTTTCTACTTAGAGTTCATTAATTTTTCTTGCAATTTCTTTACTTTCTTGGATGGGAGGTGCATGTGGGAAGCTCTCTAGAGGTCTTAAGAGCATGTTTAAACATTCAATTAAGTCTAAGAACATTCATATAAAATCAGCTTTGCAAGGGAGTATTTGGATCCCTAATGGTTCTATCTTGTCTCCTAATACTCCTTTCTTGATTCCATTGGTTCCTTCTTAATCCTTGCCATCTAAAACCTCTAATCCCTCCATAAATTGGGCAGAAAATAGCCTATAAGACTTGGGCTCATGGTGGTCAAATTCGTGCAAGAGGAAGGGGGAGGGAGAAACTACCAAAGAATGGAAGTTTTACCTTATTTTCTTACTTCCTTTGGATTGTTCTTCCACTTAGTTGGCTTACTCCCTCAATTTTCAAAATTTCCCTCTCTGTTCTGCCCCAAAAACAGCACCAAACTCTCCATTAAAAAGCATAGAAAGAAAGCTTGAGAGGAGAGGAGCAAGGTTCAAGAAGGAAGAATATGGAATTTCTTAAAGTTTCTTACCTTGAATTTCTTCCTCCAAAATCCTCTTCCTCTTGTGCGCCTAAGAAGCTGGAGTTTTCCTCTGAAATTGGGCAGAAGCAAGTCGGTCTTAGAGAGGAGAGAAAGAACGTGGCATATAAAGAAGCTTCCTTTAACACTTTAATGCCAATTTTGCCCTTCGTTCTTAGCATTTTCGTTTCTCCTTCGTTTTAGCTTCTTTTTGAGAACCGTCTTTTCCATCATAACAAATAGGTTTCCAATTTAATAAAATGCCTTTGAAATCACTCAAATTGGAGCTAAAACCTTCCCGAACAAACCAGTCAAAGTTTGGGTCAACCAACGTCAGAAAGAGTACACTAGAGAGGCTTCACTGGTCCCAGGGCTTCCCATGGTTTTTGGGGCCTCTGAGAACCTCGGAAAACTCAAAACTTTCATTTAAAAAGCCCTCCTATGAGTTTTTCAAAAAGTGCCCATATTTACGAAAATGCCACTGGCCTTTTGGCAAATTTATCGAATCATTCTGGCCTTCATTTCTGGGTAACTCAAGGCTCAAATCCTCATTTTTCATTATTTAAAATTTTATCATAATTTTATTTAGCCCCAATTCCTTCTATTTTAGGGACTTCCTTTTGTCTCTGCCTCATTTCTGATGTTTATGGAGAAACCAAACATTTACGGAGGGACTAGATGTTACAAAAACCATCAAAAGAAATCTCTTAAGTAAGGAATCAAATTAGTAAAGGGAAGAGCACAAAAAAAATATCATTTTCTTTACCTTCAATGCTTGTTTTCCTTTCTCTCTCCTCCTTCTCTCTTGAATGCCATTTCTAGTTTGTTACAGAGCTAAAGTGTCAGTTTGGAAGAGTGGAGAAGCTAACTTGACTATATAAAAAGGTGGAGGAAGATTTGTATAATAATTCCTAAAATACCGATTATGTCCTTCCACTTTTGTTCCTTCATTTGAGCCTGTTTTAAATCTTTTTTGAAAACCATCTTTTTCATTTGAAAATTTAGTCCTCTAGTTTATTAAAGATATTTTCTTTCAATTTAATGGAATTCAAAACCATCCTGGATCATTTGATCAAAGTTTTGGTCAACCCTTTTACTGAAATTGCACAGCGAAAGGGTTTTAATTTTAGCCATTCAGATGAATTCCATGGTTTTCAAGGCCTCTGAAAACCCTAGTAAGCTCAAGTTTATCATTTAAAAATTCTTTCTTTAAATTTTTACCGATTATGTCCTTTCACTTTTGTTCCTTCGTTTAAGTTCATTTTAAATCCTTTTTGACAATCATCTTTTTCATTTCAAAATTTAGTCCTCTAGTTTATTAAAGATATTTTCTTTCAATTTCATGGAGTTCAAAACTATCCTAGATCATTTGGTCAAAGTTTTGGTCAACATTTTTTCTGAAATCACACAACGAAAGGGTTTTAACCATTCTGATGGTTTCCATAATTTTCAGGGCCTCTAAAAACCCTAGTGAGCTCAAATTTATCATTTAAAAATTCTTTCTTTAAATTTTTGAGAAGTTATTTAAAATTACGATTTCTGCCACTATGTGACATTTCTTACCATATAGTCCTTTGGCTTCAATTTTGGGCCACCTCTGGTTCCTTACCCTCATTTTTAGATTTTTTTATTAATTTTGTAACACCTTAACCTCTTAGCTATTATACCAAGGTCTTCTTGTCCATCTCAATGCATTTCATATGGATTGGAGCACAAATGCAAGAAACCTTACACTTCACATGAAAAAGGCAATAAATTTAATGGTATTTATTTGCGTTATGTAAGATCTCATTTCTTTAATTTATGCCCCATGAACCATATGAACTCATCAATGTCATTTTCTATTTATAACACATCCATACAAGTCATAACCATTGCCAAATATCTTAAGAACCTCGGGCTTTAAGCTACATCTCACAAAATCCATGGTTTGCTCTCAGGTTCAGATTTTAGTTTTATAATGCCAACTTTAAAAATTCATAACTAATTCTAAAAAAATCAAAATCAAGCAAACCATACCATACAAGAAATCTGTGAATGTCTACTTTTGAATAAAAATAATTATAGACCAATGCAGTAGCCCTAAGCATAGAAAATTGATGGAATAGTAACATAAGTCAAGCTACATTACTAGTACTGTCATGCAACTTCAAAAATTTATATCTCCCTTTATAGACCTTTAAATAAGGTGATATCAATGGCTATGAAAATCTTATGGTGTCTAGTTTGTGCTTGTCAAATTTCATGGGCATTGGATATTATTTGTCCCACATGTGACATAGAGAAGAAAACTGACCAAATGAACAGTAATCATACCATTCTGCATAATTTGGCCAACTTTGAAAAGTTATAATAAATTCTATAGGGTTCCAAATTGAGTGCTCTTTAACTTTATGAAAAGCTCTAAATGATACCTACTTTTTGGCCAAATTTTATGGAAAAAATCACTCATTTAGTCAGAATTTTGTTTTGCTCTCCATTTGGTCAAAGTTGAAGTCCAAAATGGGATTTTAAGACACTAAATGCTCTTCTTGACCTTCCACAACCACTTAAGTAAGTCTAAAAGTATCCTTACAACATATAAAAGCATGCCAAAATATCCAAATCATCATGGAGCTCAATCTCACCTTGCCACTTGTATACATACACATGAACATCATATCTCATAAAGACTCCTAGGTGGCAAGAACATACATATTCATTCATCTAGCTTCCACATCGATACATATATTATTTATACATACATTCAAACATTCTCAATGGTTTACATCATGTATACATCTCACGGTTACATATTTTAATATCAAAATGCAAATACAAAGCTCATTTCTCTATCCTTTTGTCAAAGTCTTGTGCAATATCTGGTTCTTCACAAACAAGATATTATGTTATATGACCATTAGAATGTATATTGAGTATGATGTATGGCAATAGACCAAGTAAATTTAAGGGCTAAGATAACATCTCATTACCTGGGTTGAAGATCTTGTCGACAAGATCCTATAATCTGTAGTGTAAATTCTGAGACCTCGTCGACAAGGTTTTTGCCAATAAGTACAAGGTTTTCTTGTATAATGTGTTAAAACTTGTATGGTATAGAATTAGGTATGAAGAACCTTTTAAATGAAAGTTTTGAGTTTTCTGGGGTTCTCAGAGGCCCTGAAAACTATAAGAAGTCTCGAGACAGTTAAAGCCCCTCCGGTAGATATTTTCTGATATTGGTTGACCCGAACTTTGATTGATTCGTTCAGAAAGGTTTTAGCTTCGATTTGAGTGATTCCAAAGGCATTTTACTGAATTGGGAACCTAAATTTTATAATAGAAAAGACAGTTCTAAAAAAGGAGCTAAAATAAGTTAGAAACGAAAATGCCAAGAACAAAGGATAAAATAGGAATTTTTGAAAAAGTCCTTCTTAAACCCATATATATATATGAGGCGTCCTTCTGCTCCCCTCATTTAGATCGACCAAGCTCTGCCCAAAAACTAGAGAAAGCTTAAAGGGAGGAGGCACACAAGAATAAGGTAAAGGAGAAGGGAAAATTTCAAGAAAAAGGTAAGAAATTTTTGGAATTTCTTAGTCTTCTTAGGAAATCTCTTCTCCTCCTTCTCCTCTTTTCTCCCTATGGTTTTCTTAAATTTTTTGGTGTTATTTTGAGGTCAAGCCAAGAAGGGAAAATTCGGATTTGAAGAGAGGAAGCCAAAGAAAGTGAGAATCACGTGAGAAAATAAGAAAAAATAAGATAAATCTTCCATCCTAGGGTAGCTATTTTCTCCCTCTCTTCCTCCCTATTTCGCCCCATGTATGTAGATGCAAGAGGGCTAGAATTTTGAGGAGAACCAAGGATGAATTCTATGAATTTAAGGGAGGAGAGTAAGAATATGCAAAGAAATCTAAGTAAAAATCATGAATTTGCAAGATAGAAAAGTTAGGGTTTTAATTGTATTTTGAGCTCTATTATGAACCCTAGCTATATTTTATGATGTTTAAGTATTCATATGAGTTCCTAAGACACCAAGAAAGCTTCCTACATGATTCTCCCATTAAAAGAAGCAAGGAAACTCCATTGGTGCCTTATAGAAGTATAACTTCAACCAAAGAGAATCCATGCTCCTAGGGAGTGTTTTAATTTCTTTCAAGTTTAGTTTTGTATCATGTATAATGGGAGAGTATGAGAGGAAGCCTTGAAAAAATTTAGAAGCCATAGATAGCAAGATGGACTTATATGTTTCATAATATGGCTTAAAGAAGCAACACCAAGCTAGGCTCCTAGAATTGATTATGTGATGACTCCAAGAGGTTTAAATGGAGTCAAGAATTATGAATGAATAGATAGAGTGGAGCCAAGATGATGTTTTCTTAAGGTTATTTCATTAAGTGTATTATGGAATCACAAAAGAGCCTTATGAGTCACCTAGCCTTTCTAGTAATTTTATGGCCTTAGACTTTGCTTTAAGAGTATAATTAGCTTCCATATGATGTGTCTAAGCCAAAAGGAATGATTTTCACCTTCTTGAGAGTGTGAGGTCAAGGGAGAGGATTTAAGACTTAAGGAAAAAGTGTGTAAATGCAAGCAAGGCAACTCTCTCTACCTTCTCTCATGCATAGATGTGTGCTTACATTGTCTTGAATGTGTGTATATATGTTTTAAGTTATAAAAAGTATTCTAGCATGATTTTATATGCCATGGTACCATGATGATGCATTATATTTCTAAATGATATTTTATATGCTTGCTTTGGTTTGCTTGATTGTGGAAAAGTCAAGAACTTTCTAGCCATGGTGAGGATGAGCAAGAACCTTTAGAATTGGTTGAGGCAAAGTAAAAGGTCTCCCAAAAGTGAGGTTAACTCCCAAGACCAAGGTTGAGTCCAAGAACCTCTTAAAGAATGGGTGAGATAAGTCCAAAATCCATAAGTGAATAGGTGAGGCCAATCTACTTGCTTAGAAATCCTTTGTATGCTATGTATGACTTGTTCAAATGTTGAAAATGCTTCTTAAATGATTGCACATGTCAATATACTCATACATGCATTTGTGAGACATGTATTGCATGTTTTATGTGTGATTGAATGGGAGGTGAGCTATTGAAATTCTTTGAATCTCATCCCCTCCTCTCCAATGTCTTAACATGCTAGGTGAAATAATTGAGCAAGCATTGGAGGCCACCAAGCTTAGAAGAAGAAGATTAGCATTAAAGTATATGAATATGCCTAGTTTTGCCTTCTTTTTAGCCATACACATGGCATATGATGTAATCCTTTGATGAAATTGTCATGTAACCATATGAGCATGTATAATTATGTTAATATATCCTGTATGAATGAGAGCTAAGGTTGTATGTATGGAAATGCTCATTTTGAACATATAATGGGAGTTTTGCCTTATGGAAATATATGCATAAATGGAGGTACAATAGCCAAATTGAGATGCATGAGGTTTGAGACCACTTGGGCAGCTCACATAAGTCATATTCATACTTTTAGACTTGCCCAAGAGGTGCCAAACTCAAGAGGAGGCTATTTGGACCAAAGTAACTCTTGATAGGGAGCAAAAATGACCATTTCATGAGGCTATGTCACTTTTTAACCAAATGAGCTCTCTTGATCTAAGATTTGGTATACATCTAAAGCTTGTTAAGGAATTTTTGGGAAGCTAAAGTGTAGAATTTTCAGAGGTCTATAGAATATTTGATGAATTTTCAAAGTTCAAAAATTTTTTGGTTTTGGTCTGGCATACTGTTCACTCAGGTCCAAAAATGAAATCTATCACTCAAGGGGTAAATGATGTTCAATTGCCATGAAATTTTATAAGGAAAACTAGACACTCCTAAAGACTTGTACCAACTGGAAGTACCCCATTTGGAGGTCTGGAGAGGGAGATATAAATTTTTAAAATTTCTACCCAGTATCAGGCGTCCATACTGACCCAGGTTACTATTTGATTAGATTTTGAGGTCTGGGCATGCCTAAACTAGTTTGGAGTTATTTTTCCCTTTAACTAACATCTGTAACTTTCTAGATTGGTATTATTTTTATGGATTGGATTTTTTTAGAATTAATTGGACATTTTGGAAGTTTGCTGCAAAAATCTGTGACAGTACCAATAGACAGCTAGACCTCCATCCCTTTTCGAGTGCCAAGCATCCTCTGTATGATGATTCATGGTCTGTTCATATTTTTAGTATAAAGTAGACATATATAGCTTCCCAGAATGGCAAACAATGATTTTTTTTATTTTTTAGAATTAGTTATGAGTTTTTAAAGTTTGTGATAGAACGAGGCAATTTCTGGCCAAAATTGCAAGTATATGTTTTATGCTTCCCTTTGCCTTGTACGAGCTTTAGACTATTTTTGATGATGTAAATGAGTTGTATCCATGTAAATAAAAATGGAAATGTGATACATGAGTCCATATGACCTACAAGACTCGGAAAGAAAAATTTTACCAATGAAGAAATGCATCTTGAATCGTGACTCCTTATGCCACTACGTTACTTCCATAGAAATTATATGAGATGAGGCATAGGAATTGCATGAATTGAGTCCTAGAAGTAAGGTGTTACACTTGCCTCTCATAGTTGTTGGCCACAATTTCTTGGTCCGCTTAGCTCACCTAAACATGGTTAGGCATATGTGGAGGGGAAGTGAGATTCAAAGAAACCCAATAGCTCTTAACCCTTTCAAACATACATCATGGATATATTTACAAGTCAAAAAATACATGCATGACATTCAAGCTATTAATGGGCATACATAAAACATTTTCCTTGTCACATAAACTCATACATAGTAAACATAAGCTCTCAAGGACATTAGACTAGCCTCATCCAACTTTCTTGGGACTTTTGGATTTGCCTCACCCACTTTCAAGGGACTTTTGACTTAGCCTCACTCTTCTTGAGACTTTTGGCTTTGTCTTACCCATTTTTAGGGACTTTTGGCTCATCCTCACCCTTGTTAAGAGACTTTTGGCACAACCAAACCCATGCAAGCCATAATGCAACCATAAACATATTTCAAGAAGTATAACGATACCATAACATATAAGCATTGGCTAGAAACATTTCTCATGGCTCACACATACACACAAGCACTTCAAGATAGGCAAACATCTAAGCCATGCATGAGAGAAAGGTTAGAGAGCTACCTTGAAGTAAGAACACAATACTTTCCTCTTGAAATTATTTTTCCCCTTTCTCGGCCAAGCTTTGCAATTTGGTAGCCCTTGGTTCTCTTAGCTTAGACACATCAAAAGAGACATATATCACTCATAGGAACAAGCTCTAGCCTTATGAAATTTCTATGGAGTCTTACTTTGTCCTAAGACACAATTATGGTTCCATAAAGGACCTAATGAAGAAACTATGGGAATCTATGATCTTGGCTCCCATTTCTCATTCATTCTAAGTCTCTTGGCTCCATTTAGACTCCTTAGAGTCATCACACATTCATTTTAAGGAGCCTATCTATAAGTTGCTTCCTAATGTCTCATTATTAAGCCTACACTTCCATTTCACATTCTAAGGATTTTAATTTTTTTTTCTAAGGCTTCCTTTGAGGTCCTTCCATCATATCTAGTCTCATTCTAAGTTTAGAACAAATTAAAACACTCCCTAAGTGCCTTAATCTTTCTTGGGTGAAACTATGGAGGCTTGGAGCATTCATGGAGTTTGCTTCATTTCATTTAGGGAAATGGTATATGTGAGGTTTCCTAGGTGTCTTGAGAACTCATTCATACTCTTAGATAACTTAAATTATCATTAAGAAGCTTCAAATTTGCGAAGGTGCTACCAAATCCCTAAATTCTATAACTTGCATTCTAAAGTTTCCTTTTCAATTATAGTTTTATATTCTTAATCCTTATATTCTATAACCCGTGGTTCCATCAAGAACACATGAAGAAGAACCTTCCTCCTTACTTTCTCTCTCTAGACCAAAATTTAAATGGCTTGGAAACATAAGATTTTGCAAGTGTTTCAAGTAAAATCTTACTTTAAAACGGATCTCTCTTCGCAAAGATTATTTTTCACCTATTGGTTTTTTAAAAAGAGTTCTTTCTCGGCTTAGGTCAAACCTGAATTTTTAAGTTTTCAAGAAAAGAAAACCACCATTAGAGAGCTCTTAGAGAAAGAAACAACTTTCTTAACTGGCGTGGGATGAAACGGGGCCATTTACTTACCTAAACAGAAGTTTAAACTTTTTTTTCTCTCTCTCCTCTTAATATCATGCCATAGCTGTCTAAAATTATGAAAATGGAAGTTTGAGAAGATGATGAGGTGTAATCTTACTTAAGAAGCCTCTTTTATAATTTTTCAAAATGACCATTTTGCCTCTACGTGCCTATTTGCTCCATTTAGGCCTATTTCAACTGCTTTTTTAGAACTATCTTTTCCATCATAAAAATTAGGTCATCTAATTAATAAAATTCTTTTGGTTTCATCCAAATTGTATTTAAAACCTTCCCTAACGAACTGGTCAAAGTTTGGGTTAACTGACATTCTAAATTGTAAACCGGAGGGGTTTGAACCATTTTAGGGGTTCCTATGGTTTTTAGGGCCTCAGAGAATCCTGAGCAACTCAATTTTTTCATTTAAAAGTCTCTCCTTTGAGTTTTCTAAAAAGTTCCTAAAATTATGAAAATGCCACTGCATCTTCATTACATTTTGTCTTGTTATTTTGGCTCCATTTTCAAGGCACCTCTGGCCTTAGATCCTCATTATTTGAGGTCTAGATTATTACTCAAATTTTATTGAACCTCAAATTGTGATATCATATATTTCTAGCTTATTTCATAATATTCTCATGTATCATATCATCAATTCCATGAAGGAAGTGAGAAAAATACATCAAAATAATACATTTCTTTGCTTGTGTTGTGTATGAAAATTTCATTCGATGTCTCGTGGACCATGTGAGCTCATACATCACATTATCATATTTAATTACATGAATACAACTCATTTGCATCATGAAAAGTGGCCTACAACTCATGGAATTCGAAGGGAAGCATGAAATATACATATATAATTTCGACCAGATTTGTCCTCATTTATGTCACAACTTTGGAAAATCATAACTAATTTTAGAAAATTCTAAATCATGCATTATTGCCCATTCTGGAAAGCTACAGATGTATACTTAATGTTAAAAATATTTCTAGACCATAACATTCAACACACAGAACGTTTGCCATGCTAAATGGTCTAGAGGTCAAACTACCCATTGGTGATATCACAGATTTCTGTAGCAAATTTCAAAAATGTCCAATTAATTCCAAAAAAAAAATACAATCTATGCAACTGATACCAATCTAGAAATCTGCAGATGTTAGCTAGAGGGGAAAAATAAATCTAGACCAGCTCAAGCATGCCCAGACCTTAAAATTGAATAGAACAATAACTAAGGTTGGGTGAAGTTTTTGATATTGACAGAATCTTTAAAAATTCATATCTCCATCTCTAGACCTCCAAATGAGGTGTTTCTAGTTGGCATAAGTCATTGGGAATGTCTAGTTTCCCTGTATAAAATTTTGTGGTAATTGGACATCATTTGAGCCCTGTGTGATAGATTTCATTTTCGAACCAGTATGAACAGTACCATTACCAAAACCAGAATTTTTGCCAACTTTAGAAATTCCTCAAATATTCTGTAGACCTCCAAAAATTTTGTATTTTAGATTCTCAAAAAATCTCAACAAACTCTAGATGTATGCCAAATCTCAAATCAAGAAGAGCTCATTTGGACAAAAAGTGACATAAGGTTCTAAGATAACAAATTTATGCCCTATATAGGGTACCAAAATATCCAAATGGCTTCTCTCAATGTTTGACACCTCTTGGGTAAGTCTAAAAGTATGAATATGACTTGTTTGAACTCCTCAAGTGGTCCCAAACCTCATGCATCTCAATTTGGCCATGCCACCTCCACATATACACTAGTGCATCAAACTTTCAAGAAGCAAAAATGGTCATTTCATACTCATTTTACATTCTAGTATTCACATGCCATAATCTCTCATTCATACATGATACATCAACATATTTATACATATTCATGACCTTATAGAATATATACAACCATGGATTACAAAATTTACCATTCATATGGCTTTAAAGTAGCCAATTCCATGTACTTTAATGTCCTACTCTCTTCTCCCAAGGGGTTGGCTTCCATTACCTTGCTCTCTTGGTCCACCTAGTATGTTAGAACATTGGAGAGGAGGGGATGAGATTTAAAGAATCCTAATAGTTCATCTCCCATTCAATTATACATAATGGATGCAAACAAGTCTCATAAATGCATGTATGGTCATGTCAACATGTGCAAACATTCAAGAGACATTTTCATCATTTGAGAAAGTCATACATAGCATACAAAGGCTTGCAAGAAAGTGGATTAGTCTCACCCAATTTCTTGTGGATGTTAGACTTGCCTCACCCATTCTTTAATGCATTCTTGGACTCAACCATACTCTTGGGAGCCCATCTTACTTTTGGGAGACTCTTTACTTTGTTTCAATCAATTTCAAGGGTTCTTGACTCATTCTCACCATGCCTAAGGGTTCTTGGCCTCACCACACTTAAGCAAACCCAAGTACACATCAAAACATCATATGAAACATAATATGTTATCTAAAACCATTGTATATGAAATTATGTTATCATACTCTTCATAGCTTAAAAATACACATACACACATTCTAAGACAAGCTAAGCATACATCCATGCATGAGAGAAGGTGGAGAGAGCTGCCTTGTATACAATCACACACTTTTCCTTTTGAAATTCCTTCCCTTGCTTTAGTCATACACCCATAAACTTGTGGAGATGCTTTCTCTTGGCCTAGACGCATTTTATGGGAGTCAATTAGGTTCATGAACTTAATTCTAAGGCCACATACTTGCTTAGACATTAGGCAGCTCTATAAACTCCATTATGGTCCATAAATGCACCTAATGAAGCAACACCCCTCAAATAAATTTTAGCCTCCATTCTTTCCTTTCAAATATGATTCTTGACTCCTTTTAAGCCTCTTGGAGTCATCACACAATTAAAACAAAGAGCCTAACTATATGTTGCTTCTTTAAGTCATAATATGGAACTTAAGGCACCAATTCACTTTTCATGGGTTTTAAATTTTTTCCAAGGCCTTCCCTCATATTCATTCATCATATATGACACAAAAATAGGCCTAGAAAAATTTAAAACTCTCCCTAGCTACTCTATCCATGCTTGGCTGAGACATAGTCCCTTTTTGGCCTCCTTGGAATTCTCTTTGTTTCCTTGAAGGAGGAAGCATGTGGGGAGCATCTTAGGGATCTTAAGATCTCATTTAAACTCTTAATTAGGCCTAGGAATTATCATATGAAATCAGATTTTGGAAGGTGCACACAAAACCCTAGAATTTGCATCTTGAAATCTAATAATTTTTTGATAATTCCCTTTGCATATTCTTAATCTCCACATCCTTTTTTCTTAGATTCATGCTTGGCTCTGCCTAAAAATCATCTCCTCCTAGGGTTTTCTCAAGTGGGGTGAAATGGTGAAGAAGGGAACCAAAGATGACAACCATAAGAAGAGAAATTACCTTATTTTCTTGCTTTTTCTCACTTGAATCTTGTGTTCTTTGAGCTCCTCTCTTCTAATACGAAATTTTCCTTGAATTTCTCCCTTGAATCATATTTGTAAAATCCATTTTAATTAAAGGAAACAAATGAGAAGGGAGGAGAGGAGGTGTGGATGAAGAAAAGCATGAAAAACTACCATGGAAACATACCTTAAGCTTGGATTTTCTCTCCCTTTTCTTCTTCCCTTGGTGTGCCACTCTCCTAGGGTTCTTCTTCTGATTTGGGGCAGAATAATCTGAAGCCAAGTGAGGGAGAGTGTGAGGCGCCACCTATTTATAAGGGAGGAAGAAGCACTTTTTCAAAAATTTTTATTTTGCCCTTCATTCTTGGCATTTTTGTTTCTCCTTTGTTTTAGCTCCTTTTTGAGAACTATCTTTTTCATTATAAAATTTAGGTTCCCAATTAAATAAAATGCCTTTGGAATCACTCAAATTGGAGCTAAAACCTTCCTGAACGAATCCATCAAAGTTCAGGTACACTAATATTGGAAAACATCCACCAGAGGGGTTCTAACTGTCCTAGGGCTTTCAATGGTTTTTAGGGCCTCTGAGAACCTTGGGGAACTTAAAACTTTCATTTAAAAAGCCATCCTGTGTGAATTCCATAATTTTCTCAAAATTACAAAAATATCATTACGTTTTGTAAGCTTTTTGTAAGAAATTGTTTCTTCATTTTAGCTCCATTTTTCTTTCCATTTGAGCCTGAGATTCTCATTTTTAGGAGTTTAGAATGCTTCCCAAATTTTTTGGGACCTTAACTACATCATTTCGAGAGACTTCCTTTTGTACCCAGTGAGTTTCATTCGTTGATGAAGAAATCGTACGTTACGTTTCTAATGTTTTCAGAGAACCAGATATTACACAAATCATTTTATTTAAGTGACTTCCTTTTATATCTCGTGAGTTTAATACATTTAAGAAGAAATCGAACATTACGTTTCTCACATTTACAGAGGAACCAAATGTTACAAATCTAACCTTATTTTATTTCATTTTGGGGGTCCCCTTTTTTAATCTGATCGACTTTAATCCAGTTCTAGAAAAATCAGATATTACACTTTCATGAGTTTTGTTTCATTATGTTTTCTAAATGAGCTATATGTATATGGAAAGGCATGAGATAGCTCTTAGCTCTTCTAAGGTATGGAATTGAGTGCAGTAGCTCTTCCTTGGCCCAGATTGAGAAAAGTTAAGCCTAGCAAGTTTATGATGAAGCCATGGCTAGAAAATGAATGAATTTTTATGATACATGATGCATTTGATTCATATGAGGCATATGCGAAACATTCTTGCACCACATGCATGGCATACACTCATGGCATTCTTATATGTATTGAATTAGTTGAGATTAGGTACTGAGATTCTCCCGAATCTCACCCTATTGCTCCCACTAACCATTTCAAGGTCACCAAGTCAAAGCCAAGATCATAAGAAGACCTAAATGTAGACAAAATGTATTAGTGTTCCTTTTGTACTAAAGTTTGGTGTATGTATTAATATGACACCTTACATGTATCCATATGGACTTATGATGTATTTGATAATGATACTTCATATTTAATAATGAAACCATGTGTAAAAGTATGAAAATATCAATGTATGACCATTTGTGGCAATGTATGTGCATTATGGTAGAATATGACATATAAGATGGTATGGTGCAAATGGGTAATCTTGGATGTCAAGGGATCAAATTTTGATCCAACCCTTTTGGCATGTAATGGTATGAATAGAAATTTCATTTAGGGTGAATGAAACATGCTCAAAGTGGAAGAAAACCAAGTGAATCCCAAATGGTCCAAATTGGAACTAAGATTGATCTTAAATTTGTCATAAAACACTCCTATTTCAAAAGTGGTCTTAATGACCTAGTTGGAGTTTAAGATTTGCCATGCATTTAAACTTTTACTAGAGCTTTCAAATAAGTTAAGAACCATAATTTTTGGAATTGTATAGAATATTTCATGAATTTCTAAAATTCTACATAATTTTTGAAATGGTCCTAGTAATGTTATGATATTTCATGTCTTTGAAGGGCCATATGAACTCCAATACACGTGAAATTTTATAGGCATATAGTTAACATTATAATATTTTTATAGTCATTGAGATCACCCAAATTGGATTTGTGTAACTCAAGATATGTATTTTCAAAATTTAGATCTGTCATATGCCTTATTTACTGAACTAGGTTATTGTTCCATTGAATTCAATTTTGTGCCTGTCATATGCCTTCTTTACTGAACTAGGTTATTAAACCAATTTGGGTTTGTCATATGCATTTCCAAAGTTTAGATCCATCATATGTCTTCTTTACTGAATAAGGTTACTATTCCAAGTGTCAAATGAATTCAATTTTACTTGAAATTTTACAATATGTAGTTCACATTCTAAGCTGTCCATAAACATCTAATTTGCATGATTTGGAGTTATATAACTTGAGTTATGAATTTTCAAAGTTAGTATAGATTTTTATCATTATGTCATCTTGGGTTGTATGCATTTCTAGGGTATCCCATAAGCCAAACATGATAAAAGGGCATAAACAAAGTTTTTTATGATGAAAATGAATTAAGGAAAAGAAAGAATCATATTTGAACTCTTATAGCTCAATATGACACTTAAACAGACTGATTTCGATATTGAAAAACCTATAGGTGGATATGAACTTTGCTTGAAATTTTATGCTTTGTTTGAGTGTGTTAGTGAAAGCTAGGTATGATAGGAGACTTGAAGCTACCACTAACCCATTTCTTAGTTCACTTTCCTTTAGCTTTTCTTCTTAGCTTAACACTCACAAATATGTGATCTTGGGCTAACTTGGCCTACATATAGCAAATGCAAGACAAAATAAGGCATTAGAATTCACTCTAACTTACATTACCATTATCAAATCCTATTACGACTTAATATGCCATTTTAGGTCATCTTTGGTTCCTTAAGAGGCAGCTCTTAGATTTCACTTTCTAAGTTCTAAACTCTCATTGGCTATGAGTCATATGACCCTAGTGAAACTCATTTAGACCATCATTTGCAATATTACACAAGTTTAAGACCAACTTGGTTCTTTAGGCCCTTTAAGTACCTTAAAAATTCACCTTTTACAATAAAGCTTTTAAATTCAATCCAATGATTCTTTAGTATTTATACTTCATATCTAGACCATTTATAACCTTAGAATCTAACTAAACTCTTCCTTGTTACTTCTTCCCTCTTATGGTCGAACCTATCCTCACATGTAGCCTAAGGAAGCTTTTGTCATTTCTCTTGGGAATTTGGCATATGTAGAGGTTCCTTGGCTCCTTCCTCTTCTAAATATGATCTTACATGGTACTCTATCTTGGTTTTTAAGGCTTCTTAATTAATTCCAATTATATAACTTTAATTTCCTTATTTTAAAACCTTAATCCCTATAATTTTTTGGCCAAGACTCAACTCCTTCTAGATTTTCTATGTCTTGGCTGAATTGACAAAGAAGAAGAACTCAAAGAAGAAGTTAGCTAATCATCTTATATCATACCTTGTTTTAACCCTTATCAAATGGAGATTCTAGTGGCAAACTTAGTTGCTTCAAATTCTCTTCTTTCTTCAAAAGTTCAGCCACCAAATTGCTCTTTTTCAAGAAGCTAAAACCACCAAAAGAAAGAACTCAAAGAGGAGAAGAGAATTTCTAACTAGTATAAAGTGAAAAAGAGGATATTTTCTTACCTTTCTTGGCCTTTCCTTCTCCCCATTCTCACTTCTCTTGTGCATCATCCTTAGTCTATTTCAAAGCTAATTAGAGTCAATTATGAGGCTAGTCAGGTGGTGTGTTGAATATAAAGAAGGGATGATTTTTTGAAGACAATTCCTAAAATACTGATTATGTCCCATAACTTTAATTATTTTGTTTGGGCTCATTTTAGATCTTTTTTCAGAACCATTTTTTCCATATAAAAAATTGAGTCCTCTAGTTTATTACAAACATTTATTTTCAAATCTATGGGATTCAAAACAATCCATAAATGACTCAATCAAAATTCTGGTCAACTGATGACCTAAATTACACACTAGAAGGGTTTTAACTATTTTGATAGTTCCTATACTTTTTAGGGACCTTGAAAACCATAGTGAGTTTAATTTTACTATTTAAAACTTCTTTCTTTGAGTTTATAAATTTTTGCCTGAAATTACAATTTTACCATTGTACATTCCCTTTAATCTGGTTAGTCGTTTTGGCTCCGATTTCAGGCCATTCTTGATTTTATTATTCTCATTTCTAGATGATCTAATTAATATTATACTTTTAATTGCCCTTAATTCACCTTGCTTTTGTAACACCATAGATTTTTAGTTTTGCCTCATGCTAATGTTAAGTCTCATGCCAAGCATTACATAGGGAAGTAAGAAAAATGGCATTAAAATATTAAGTTTTCTTTCATTGCGCTATATATAAATTTTTCTTTCAAAGTCCCATGGGCCATATAAACTCATGTATCATATTATCATATTTAATTACATAAATACAACTCAAATCCATCACCAAAAGTGGCCTAAAACTTGAGCAAGTGGAAGAAATACACAAAATTCATAGTTGTAGCCTCAGCCAAAATTTTTCCTTTTCTATCTCAAACTTTGGAAAATCACAACTAATTCTAAAAAAATTGAAATCACACATTCGTTACCATTATGGAAAGCTACAGATGTCTACTTTATGATAAAAATATTTCCAGGTCATGAAACACCAATTAAAGGACATTTAAAGTTTGAAAAGGACTCAAGGTCTCAGTTGTCTGGGCTACTATCATGGCTTACTGTCATAAATATGGAAATTCATAAATAATTCTAAAAAAATCCAAATCATGAAATTCAGTTAATCAAAGACTTTAAAGATGTTAAATTTAATGGAAAAATATCTTTAGGTCATGTCAAGACCATTTAGGAACTGAATTATGATGGAACAATACTAGAGGTCAAGTGGCGTTACTAGTACTGACATGAAATTTCAAAAATTCATAACTCTTTGCTTAGACCTCCAAATGAGGTGATCTTGGTGGCCACAGAAAGATTATAATATCTAGTTTATTTTTGTAAAATTTTACAAGCATTGGACACTGTTTGACTATTGAATGACATAGAAAATAAAACTAACCATATAAATAGTACATACACCAGAATAGCAAAAAAATTCTAATTTTGAAAATTCATAATTAATTCTGTAGAGCTCCAATTTTTCTACACTTTAGCTTCCCAAAAATCTCTCAATAAGACCTACATATCTGCAAAATTTCATGAGAAGATTCATCCATTTGGTTAGTTTGTGCCATAGGGATCTAGTTTGGTCATTTTCATGGTCTTAACTAGTCTCAAAGTGTCCACATTTGCTTCCTAAGCTTGTGTGGCCACTTGAGCACGTGGGATTGTACAAAAATGACATTTTAAACTTGTCTCAAAGGTGCATAAACCCAAAATTTTCAAACTCACTCTCTCACCCCATGCCATACACATAATTTCCATAATGCTAGTCTTACCATTCTATATCCAATTTGCATTATAACATTTACATAACATAAACTCTCAATTATGCATAATACATTAGCATAATTACATATGTTCATGGGGTCATAGGTCATATACAATAATATATTACAATATTTTCCACTCATATGGCCATAAAGAAGCAAAGTCCATACACTTTGATGTCATACTCTCATTTTCCAAGTTGTTGGCTCCCATTTCCTTATTCTCTTGGTCCACCTAGCATGTTAGAACACTGGAGATGAGAGAGTGAGATTCAAAGAATCCCAATAGCTCATCTCTCATTTCAACCATACAAAAAAGTATGCAAACCATGTATCACAAATGCATACATGAGCATATTAAATAATATGAACATTCAAGAAGCAATCTCGGCATGTAAGTCATACAAGGCATCCATAGGCTTGCTAAGTAAGTGGATTAGCCTCACCCATTCACTTGTGAATTTTGGACTTGCCTCACCCATTTCTTTAAGAGGTTTTTGACTCAACCTTATTCTTGGGAGTCAACCTCACTCTTGAGAGGCTCTTTACTTTGTCTCAACTAATTTTAAGGATTATTGGCTCATCCTTACCATGGCTAAGGGTTCTTGGCTCCTCCACACCTAAGCAAACCAAAGTAAATATAACAAACATCATTTGAAAATATAATGCATCATCATGGTACCATGAAATAAGAGCTCATGCTAAAATACTCTTCATAGCTTAAAATACACATACACACATTTAAAGACAAGCCAAGCATACATTCATGTATGAGAGAAGGTGGAGAGAGCTACTTTGCTTACATTTACATACTTTTTTCTTGAGTCTTGAGTCCTCTCCCTTGACCTCACACACACAAGGAGGTGGAGATCATTCCTCTTGGCCTAGACACATCATATGGAAGCCAATTATACTCTTGAGTCAATTTCTAAGGCCATATATTCACTAAGAAAATTAGGTGACTTATAAGGCTCTTTTATGGCTCCATAATGCACTTAATGAAGCAACCTTAAGAAAACATTATCTTGGCTCCATTCTATCTATTCATTTATGATTCTTGACTCCATTTAAACCTCTTGGAGTCATCACACAATTAAATCAAGGAGCCTAGCTAGGTGTTACTTCTTTAAGCCATAATATGGAACATACAAGGCCATCTCACTTTTTATGGTTTCTAAAATTTTTTCAAGGCTTCCTCTCATACTTTCCCATCATACATGACTCAAAAATAAGCTTAGAACAAATTAAAACTATCCCTAGGTACCATTTCTACTCTAAGCCAAAGCATATACTCTTCTTGACATCCTTAGAGTTTCTTTGCTTCCTTTGATAGGAGAATCATGTAGGAAGCTCTCTTGGTGTAACAACCAGAAAAAGAGGAAAGAAAAGCTGGAAAATTTTCGAAGAGCTGAGAATTTTCTAAGTCTTCTCGCCATAGCGAGAAATGGAACTGCCATAGCGAGAATGCCCCCTCGCCGTAGCGAAAATGCTCCTAGCTATAGCGAGTGCGGCATTCCATACAGAAACCAGGGAGTTGCTCGCCATAGCGATGCTATAGCGAAGGCAGAGGTCTGGAACAGGCCCGAGCTCGCCGTAGCGACGCCATAGCGAAGGCAAAAGTCTGGGACTTGCACGAGCTCGCCGTAGCGAGGGTTATGACTCGCTATAGCGAGGGTGAGTCTGGAAAAGCGTAAAAAGAGAGATTTTGACTTTTTAAAGAGTCTAAACTCTTCCTTTCTCTTAGAACCGACCTAAGCTTCGACCAAGGAGAGAGAAAAGAGCTGTGGAGAGAGAGAGAGACCTAGAGAAGCAAGGAGATCAAGCAAAGAGGTGAGTAATCTTGAGATTTCCCTAGCTTTTCTCCTTAGCATGTTGTTTTCCTCCTTTTGCTTTCTCTTTCTATGGTTTTAGAAGTTAATATGGGTTAGGTTCAGAAGAGGGAAGTAGGAAAACTACTCTAGAAGGAGGGTAGAACTCATATATCTTCATTTCTTCTTCCTTGCTTTCTTCTTTGGGAGCTTGAGTGAGGAAGGAAAGTGAGTAGAGTTCTAGAGAGAGAATCCCTAGATCTTCCAAGGGTAGTGAGGGTTTACTTCGATGAGGAGCCTCTTTTAGCTTTGTGAGAGTTATTTAAGCTATGAGAGAATGATTTGGTGCTCTTTGTTGTGCCTAGGCTCAAAGGAAGCAATCCCACCTAGTTGTGAGTGTGAAATCAAGAAGGGAGAAAAGGAATTGAAAGGGAAGACTTGTGTAACCAGATAAGGTAGCTCTCTACTCTTTTCTTGTTGCATTCTTAGTTTTGTAATAGTCATTATATGTTGTGTATGTGCTTGTATGATGAGATATGCCATTGATTTTGCCTTGATGCATCGGTACCAATATGCTTATGATGTGATTGTGAAAATTGCTCGGGTGAGGTGGTGCCGAAGGTCCCTTGAGACGGGTGAGGAGGAGCCAAAAGTCCCTAAACCAAGGGTGAGGCCGATCCAAAAGTCCTAAAGCTCGGGTGAGGCTAGACCAAAAGTCCCTAGAGCCTATTCTTGGCATTGACATGATAATCATGGCATGAAACACATATGTTGTGCTATTGTGACTTGTATGCATGCTTGACTAGTTATATGCCTTGATTGCATCCTGAATGAGTATGAACTACTGAGATTCCTCGAATCTCACCCTCTTCCCCCTCCCATCTTAATATCCAGGTGGAGTTCAAGGAGAGTCAAGTATGCCTCATGGAGCCTAGTAGAATATAGTTAAAGAAATGTATAGTTCTTTTGATGTATATGGTGCCAAAATGAAGATGCACCTATCATTTTTGAGTTGTAACTATATGAGCATAGGTAGATACATGTACAAATGATGTATGGATTGTGTAAAGAGTTAAAGTAATGAGAATGTAGAATTTGGCCCTTTGAGGCTTATATGAAATGATGCATTTTCTTCCATAGCATAGTGAATTTGAAATGTATGATGATTTGGATTACTTATACATTTCATATATGCTATGTTTGTACTTTCAAATTTGCTCAAAAGAGGTTATAGCATGTGGGAGGTCATTTAGACCCATTTTGAACCACATGGGGTGCCAAAACTGCCAAATGAGTGAGCTCCGTCAAAGTATGACTGGATGAGCTCTTCTTGATATGGAATTTGGCATGCCTCTAGAGTCTATTGAGAGCTTCTTGAGAAGCTAAAGTGGGAAATATTTGGAGGTCTAGAGAATATTTAGTGAATTGTTGAAATTGGGAATTTTCAATGGTTTGGTCATGGTACTGTGCATTAAGTCCGAAAATGAAACCATGCCGTTCATAGACCAAATGGTGTCCAATTGTCATGAAATTTTATGAACATAAACTAGATATCCACAATGACCTATACCAACTGAAAGAACCTCAATTGGATGTCTGTAGAGAGAGAAACGACTTCTGAAGTTCTGTATCAGCATCAGGGAAGTTTCTGACCTTTGTTACTGTTCCATCGGTTTTCGAGGTCTTAGAACTCCTGAACTGATCTGGACTTATTTTTCTTCTCTATTTAACATCTGTAGCTTTCCAAATTGGTAGACCAGATTTGATTTTTTTGGAATTAATTACGAATTTCCGAAGTTCATGACAGTAAACTGCACCAGTATCAGGGACAGCCGGACATCTGTTCCTATTTCGATGTCAATGGTGGTCTAGACGTTGAGATTGAGGTTGGGAGTCATTTTTAGTGTGAATTTAACATCCCAAGATTTCTATAGAGCTATGATTTGCTAGATGTCAATTTTTATAAAATTAGTTATGATTTTCCCAAGTTAGAGCTAGAAATCTGCCTCATGGGCCCGATTAAGGAATTGTATTTTCTGGGTTTTTTTTGGCTTCTTACCCGTGGTTTGTGAGATGTTTAAGACTATGTACAAGTATTATAAATGGTGTTTGAGCAAGGAATGTGAATGATGGGTTCACAGGACCCACGGGGCAAAATATGACCGGTTAAACCCCGACTTTAAGTAGTGAAATACCACGGTTTCGGTCATTTTCCGGGGACATCATATGAAATCAAGCCTAGAGGGAGGTTAATTGGAATGAAGTCAGTAAGGTGTTACACTTGGTGTCTTAGGAACTCATATAAACACTTAAACATCATAAAATATGGCTAGGGTTCATGGCAAAGTTCAAGGTGCAATCAAAACCCTAAATTCCATAACTTGCGTTCTAAAGCTCCCCTTTTAATTCTAATTGTATATTCTTAATCCTCACACTCAATAACCTTTGGTTCTATCAAGAACACATAAAGAAAAATTCTTCTCCTCACTTTCTCTCTCTAGACCAAAGCTTAAATGGCTTGGAAACATAAGATTTTGCAAGTGTTTCAAGTGAAGTCTTACCTTAAAACAAAGCTCTCTTTGCATAGATTATTTTCCATTGATTGATTTCTTGAAAAGAGTTCCTTTTTAGCTTGGGTTAGACCTAAATCTTCAAGTTTTCAAGAAAAGAAAACCATTATTAGAGAGCTCTCAGAGAAAGGAACAACTTTCCTAATTGGCGCAGGATGAAATGGGGTCGTTTACTTACCTGAACAAAAGTTTAAACTTCTTCTCTCTCTCTCCTCTTAATGTCACACCATGGCTACCCATTTTTCTGCAAATGGAAGCTTGGAGAAGGTGATGAGGTGTAATCTTACTTAAGAAGCCTTTTTTACAATTTTTCAAAATGACTATTTTGCCTCTACATGCCTGTTTACTCCGTTTAGGCTTATTTTAACTCCTTTTTAGAACTGTTTTTTCCATCATAAAATTTAGGTCTTCTAATTCATAAAATACCTTTAGTTTAATCCAAATTGGATTTAAAACTTTTTCAAATAAACTAGTCAAAATTTGGGTCAACCGACATTAGAAAACGTCCACCGGAGGGCTTTTAATTGTCTCGGAGCTTCTGATAGTTTTCAGGGCTTTTGAGAACCCTAGAAAACTCAACTTTCATTTAAAATACTCTTATATGAGAATTCTAAAATTTTACTCAAAATGACAAAAATGCCTTACATTTCGTTAATCTTTCATTACATTTCATTTCTTCATTCTAACGTCATTTTTCTTTCCGTCTGAGTCTAGGATTCTCATTTTTAAGAGTCTAGAATGCTTCCCAAAATTTTTTGGAACCTTAACTAAGTCATTTCAGGGGACTTCCTTTTGTATCCGATGAATTTCATACGTTGATTGAGAAACCGTACGTTATATTTCTTACATTTTCTCTCGTTTTCAGAAAATCGGATATTATAGCTTTCAAATCCTATTTTATTATCTTACAAGTTCTAGGTCAATTTCAGAATAATTGGATGTGACAACCTTTATAAAAAATATTATGTTATTATAAATGTTGATGAATTGTTATGTTAGAAAATGGAGTGCCCTTGACAGGCTAACTGTAACACCATATATTTTTAGCTTGCTTCCTATCATTTCTAAGTTTCCCATGATGAATTGCACAAAAGGGAATGGAAAATGGCATTAAAATAATGTTTTATTTCGCATTGCGTCACGTATAAAAATTTCATTCGGTGTCATGAGGACCATATGAGCTCATACATCACATTCTCATATTTAATTACATACATACAACTTATTTGCATCACCAAAGTTGGCCCACAACTCGTGGAATTCAAAGGGGAGCATCAAACTCATACTATTATTTTCGGCCAAATTCTCAGTTTTTCTGTCACAACTTCAAAAAATTCATAACTAAATCCACAAAAATTGGAACCCAACAAAATTTACCATTCCAGAAAGCTCTAGATGTCTATCCCATGGTAAATATAATTTCAGCTCATGAATCATTAAGGGGAGAACATTTGACATCCAAAAAGCCACTGAAGTCGCTACTGTCTGGGCCATTGGTTCAATTTACTGATATGAAGTTTCAGAATTCATAACTAATTCTAGAAAATTTGAAATCATGCATTCTAATTTATGCAAAAATATGCCTAGGCCATGAAACATAACACAGGAAGCGTTTGACATGCGAAAAGGGACAAAGGTTTGGACAGCTACTGGTACTAATGCAAGTGTCTGCTATAAACTTCGAAAATGTCCAATTAATTCCAAAAAAATCCAATACATGAAAATGATACCAATTTGGAAATCTATAAATGTTACGTTTATGGTAAAAATAGAATAATACCAGAAAAAGCACGTTTAGCTACTGAAATTCAAAGGAACAGTGACTTAGGTCGTGCTGCGCTATTGTTGCTATTCCAAAAATTCAAAAATTCATATCTCTTAGCTCAAGCCTCCAAATGAGGTGCTTCCAGTTGCTAAAAGTTTCTATGAATGCCTAGTTTCTGCCTATAAAATTTTGTAGCCATTGGACTATGTTTGCCCCTTGGATGACACAATTTCACAACTGACCAAATGAACAGTACTAGTGCAAATCCGAAATTTTGATACCAATTTTGAAAAATCATAGAAAATTCCACAGACTTCCAAATGACCTGATATTTACTTTCCAAAAAGCTCTAGACAAGATCTAGTAGCATGCAAATTTTCAAGTCAAGAAGAGGTCATTTGGTCAGACTTTTCCATAGCTCAAGAATATGGCAATTTTGGTCCCAACAAGAGGCAAATTTGGCTCAAATGAGTCATCCATTGTTCCACACATATTTGAGCAACTTAGAAAGCATAAATAGAGCATAAATAAGTCTCTCATAAGGTCTAAACCCTCATGTAACTCAAATTCATCATTCCACTTCCATAAATATACATACACAAGTGGGTTCCCAAGTGGTCAAAATACATAATTATATTCATTAAACTTTATTCTTGATACATACACTTACTTTACATAGTTTTACACTTGTTCAAAGTGTCATGGCTCAAAAATAACATTTACATATCTACTTTAACATTCTAGACATCATAGTACATCAAAAATGGAAAGATTTGCCAAGAGATGGAGATTTAACTCCTTTGCTTGCATCCTTTGGATCTTGAACTCCACCTAGATCATATGAGATGAGAGAAAGGAGGGGGTGAGATTCATTGAATCTCAATAGCTCATACACCTATTCAAGCACATTTTCAAGGCATAAAACATGTCAAAGGTACAAGTATGCAATCAATCAATCTATGAAGCATTCATCTTTCACATTTTTGTGTCACAAACTCATGTCAAGTACAAGAATGAGCTCTAGGGACTTTTGGTTTGGCCTCACTCCATTTCTAGGACTTTTGGATTGTCTCACTCTTGGTTCTTGGGACTTTTGACTTAACCTCACCCATCCAAGGGACTTTTGGCCTTATCTCACCCATGCCATGAGACTTTTGGCATCTCCTCACCCACATTAAGGGACTTTTGGCACTACCTCACCCTTATGAGCCATTTCCACCATTCAAAGACATTCAAGAAAGCATATTGGTACCAAAATAGCAACATAGCATCAAGTGGCATGTCTTAAACATATAAACATACACACAAGCACACAATGACACCATATGCAACAAGAAAATGCAACAAGAAAAGGTGGAGAGCTACCTTGGTACAAATTCAAGCTTTACTTTGCTTGTTTCTTCTCCTTTTCGGTTCCACAAACACAAGGAGGTGGGGTTGGATTTCCTTAACCTATTCACAATAAACAATACTTAATTATACTCTTGGAATAAGTTATGACATCCAACTCACTCTTAAGACTACACTTTGTTCTATTTGTCACAATATGGTTCCATTAAGGACCTAATGAAGCAAGTACCATAATTAATATTTTTGGTTCCATTCTCTTTCCATATTTAGACCTCTTGGCCTCATTTAAGGTCCTTGAAGCCATCACATACTCACTTTCACAAACCTAGGTCGATGTTACTTCATAAGGTTACATTATGGAAGCCATTGCCTCATCTCCCAACCTAAGGCTTCTAAATTTTTTTCAAGGGTTTCTCCTATCTTCTTTTATCATATAAAGTCTCAAATCAAGTTTGGAACCATTTAAAACATCCCCTAGCTATCTTTAAAGGTCTTGACCTAGTTATGCTTCCATTAAAGATCCATGGAGTTTGGGATTTTTCCTTAATGGATGGGGCACTTGGGAGGCTCCCTAGGAGTCTTAGAAACTCAAACAAATACTCACATATGATAGGGAAGTCTTGAATCAACCCAGATTTTAAACTATGTTCAAGCACCCTATACTTTTTCAACTTGAGTTTTACTAGTTTTCCATACATTTTTTTGGTGTAATCCATCTTCCCATGGTTTAATTTGATGGATTCTTTTGAATTATAAAACAGAAACTCTTTCCTCTTCATGGTTCTGTTTAAGACATCCCACCATGGAAGAGGAGAAGGAGAAAAAGAAGCAACAAAGGGAGAGAAACTGTCTTGCAATCAAGGTTCCTTCAAGAGCCCTTCCTCTTCCCTCTTTCTCCTCCTTAAATTTCAAATTTTCCTCCTCTGATCTGGACCCAAATCAGCACCAAAAATTACATTAAAACCATGGAAAGATAAAGCAAGAAGGGGAGGATGAAGTTTCAAGAGGAAAGAGCATGAAAACCTTACACTTTCTCACCCTTTCTTTAGCTTTTCTTCCTCCAAAATTTTCTCTCTTTGTGTGCCTAAGGCAGCAGCTCCATTTCTGAGATTTGGGCAGAAGAAAGTCGATTTAGAGAGGGGGGAGGCTGAGCGTAACTTAAAAAGAGAGTTTGGAAGCTTCCTTTATGCAATTTGTTTCTATTTTTGCCCTTCCATAATGGCATTTCCGACTTGGCTTCATTTTAACTTCTTTTTAAGAACTGTCTTTTTCATCATAAAATTTTGATTCTCAATTTAATAAAATGCCTTTGGAACCATTCAAATAGGAGCTAAAACCTTTCCGAACGAATCGGTCAAAGTTTAGGTCAACTGACGTCGAAAAGAGTACACCGGAGGGGTTTTACCGGTCCCAGGGCTTCCCATGGTTTTTGGGGCCTCTGAGAACCTTGGATAACTAAAAATTTTTATTTAAAAAATCCTCCTAGGTGTTTTTCCAAAATTACACTTATTTACGAAAATGCCACTAGCCTTTTGGCAAATTTTTCGAATCACTCCAGCCCCGGTGTTTAGGCAACTCAAGGCTCAAATCCTCATTTTCTATTATTTAAAATTTTATCTAAATTTTATTTGGCCTTGAATTACTCATCTCAGGGGACTTACTTTTCAAACTGATTCGTTCTAGTGATTGTACAACGTATTAGGCGTTACACTAACCAATAGCCTAACCTAGTTTTCTGTGAGGAAATGGATTGATTAATTAATTAATTAATTTTTTATTAATTATTACATTATTAATTCTTTAATTTAAATTTTAAATTTTTTATTCAAAATTTAGATAAAAGGGAGGTTGATCTTATCAAAGGAAAATTGTTGTCATCACTAATGCACATGAAATAAAAGTATTCAATGTAAGAGAATGATTTAACTTACAAAATATATTTTATTTATATGTTGTTGTGACCATAGATGATTAGAAAAGTCTTGTGATGGCTAAAGACAATTGAATAGGTTTGCAAGGGCCGAAGATTGAAAATTAATAAACATCTTTAGAATAAGGTCCCTAATGCATTGTTAATGCAAATGCAATTTATAAGTGCATTATATTAAATAAATAAAAAGAAAAGAAAATACTTTATTAAGTGGGAGTTCTAAAATTAGTAAACTTGGGCTCATGTGAAAACTAAATAAATCAAGATAAGAGAAGGTGAGAAACACTTTAGTGAATAGGAGTTCTTAGATTGGCAACCTAAAGGCTCATTTAAAGAACTATATCATAAATAATATTTACAGATAAATTCAACAAAAAAGTAAGAACATTCTTAGGAAGCATGTGATGGAAGTATACCAAGTGGAGACTTCTAATTGTGAACTTGATAATGTTATTATTGGTCTAGTCGAAGTTTGTTGTGAATAGAAATGTAACATTATGTATGTGTAGTCTTTTGTGCTATGTCTATATAGGAATTAGATTGTGATTATAACTATTAGAAACATCATTACCTAGCTTGATAAGAGAAATAAGCTAGATAATGTCAATTTGGAGAATTGACATCATAAGGTTCTTAGATCCTAAAGAAGAATAGGATGCTAAGAAAATACTAAACAATGTTGTATAAGAGTTAAACAAGGATATATAATTTAGAAAAAGGTATAGATCTAAAATTTCCTTGAGAAAAATGAGCGATATTATTTGTATAATGGTATTGAGTAACATGGCTAATAATCATATATGTAAATGTGAATCATAATAGATAGTTCAAGTCATAAAGATAGCCTTTAAGGATAATTTTAGTTATAAAAGTGTGACCAAATTGAGAAAGGCTAACTGTGAAGGGATTGAAGTTAGTTAGTCATACCCTTTTTAATAAAGCATTAAGGATAGGTTGTCATAAGATCTTTACCTATAAGCTAATAACATATGAAAGTGAAAATAACCTATAAAAGGAGCATCACTTTGATGATGATTACTCGTTATATAGAGCTTAAGAATGAGCATTTAAAAGTTGCTAGACCTAAAAATGCTTATATGACTAAAACTATTGTAACTTCAAAGTCCAAGAATGCAAGAGAATAACACTTTTCATATTAAGAGAGGATTTGACCAATATTTTAAGATTTCCAACAAAGAATTAAGAAGAGAAGCAAATGTAGTAAAAAGAAGCTTGACAAAACAAAAGGCAAGCATTGTATCTGCCTAAGAGTAGGTCACTTTGCTCATGATGGTGCTAAACAAAAATGAGTTAAAGGCCATAAACCATATAGCTAAGGATTAAGAATCCTTTATAAAATACCACTGACTTTTTTTATAAAAAAGGGTAACTTTGTGTAGGAAAGACTATAAAAGTTACAGTAAAAGCGATCAAGATATGCAAGACTAGTTTTGCATAAAGGATGAACCCCATGCTACATAGTGTTCAAAGGTCTAATGAAAATTAATATTTATCATTTCTCTTTTTAATTTGGGATTTGAGTGTTGATTTTTCATGAAAAACTTCATTGACATAAGAAAAGGAACTAGAACTAAGAAGCCATTGTAATTAATTCATTTGACAATGTGGTCCAAATAAAATGAGAGTGAGATATTGATTTGCAATATGATTTAGTCCATTTACTCTCCCATAAATTAGAAGCATTTAAGTGCCTTAGACATTATAAGAATATGGTTAAGAATCAAATGGACAATAAAATTGAAACTGTGAGCTATGAAAGAGAAATTGCAAAAATATTTGTCAACTTAGTTCCAAGAGAACCATGAAAGAAAGTAATCACAAGTCAATTGACAATTTATTAACACTCAAACAAATGGAAATTGTAACACCATATTTACCTAGCCTATCTCATGCCATTCTAGTCACATTTCCTTGAATTGCATAAGTTTACAAAAGAAAATACCATTAAAATATTCAATTATTTTGTGTTACGTCGTGGATAAAATTTTCATTTCATGTCCCATGGACCATATGAACTCATCCATCTCATTTTCATATTCAAATACATGCATACAACTCAAAACCATCTCAAGATGTGGCCAACAACTCGAGCTCATGAAGCATATACATAAAAATCACATGTTTAGCCTCGGATTGGTGTGCCAACTTTCTGTCATGAATTTTGGAAAATCATAACTAATTCTAAAAAATTTGAAATCAAGCACACTATACCATTCTGGAAACATACAGATGTCTAGTGTATAGTAAAAATAAGTCCAAACCAAAACAGGAACATCTAGCTACTGGAAATTGATGGAATAGTACCCAAACTAGCTTGGCGCTACTAGTACTGTCACAAAAATTCAAAAATTCATATCTCCCTGCTCAAACATCCAATTGTAGAGATCTTAGTGGCCATAGAAATCTTATCATGTCTAATTTATGCCAGTAAAATTCCATAAGCATTGGACACCATTTGACACTCAAATGAAGCAGGAGAAGAAACTAACTATCTCAACAATAACTATACCAAAATAGCTAAAATTTGACAACTTTAAAAATTCATAATTAATTCCACAAAGATCTAAATAATCTAGTCTTTAGTTTTCCAAAAATCTCTAGATAAGACCTATATGCATGCCAAATTTTATGAGGGAATTCATTCATTTAGTAAGATTGTGACATCGAATTGCAAATTGGTCCATTTATGCTTCTAAAGTGTCAAAAGAGGTCCAAATTTGCTCCCAAGGCTTTCATAGCCACTTGAGCACATGGAAAAGCACCAAAATGATCTACTAAACATATCTCAAAGGTGCACAAATCCATATTTCACAAACTCACACTCTCACCCCAAGGTATATGTAATACCATATATTTCTAGCTTATTTCTAACACATTCCCATGCATTACATCATCAATTCCATGAAGGAAGTAAAAGAATCTATTAAAATAATACATTTTCTTGTGTTGCGTCGTGTATAAAAATTTCATTTGGTGTCACGTAAGCCATGTGAGCTCATACATCACATTTTCATATTTAATTGTATGAATACAACTCATTTGCACCATAAAATATGGCCTACAACTAATGGAACTCAAAGGAAAGCTCAAAATATTCATGCATATTATCGGCCAGAATTTGGCTCTTTTCTGACTAAATTTTGAAAATTCATAACTAATTTTAGAAAAATCAAAATTATGCATTCTTGGATATTTTGAAAAGCTACAGATGTCTACTTCATACAAAAATATGTCCAGACCATAACATCCATCATAGAGGATATTTGACATTCAAAATGGTCCAGAGGTCGAACTACCTACTGGTTCTGTCACAGATTTCTGTAGCAAACTTTATAAATGTCCAATTAATTCTATAAAAACTCAATCCATGCAAATGATACCAATCTAGAAATATGTAGATGCTATCTAGAAGAGAAAAATAACTCCAAACTATCTCAGGTACGCTTAGAGCTCAAAATTTAATGGAACAGTAACTGAGGTCAAGTGAATCTCCTAATACTGGACAAAATGTTAAAAACTTTATATCTCCCTCTCTAGACATCAAAATGAGGTGCTTCTAGTTGGCACGAGTCACTGTGAATGTCTAGTTTCTCTGTATAAAATTTCATGACAATTGGACATCATTTGAACCTTATGTGAGAGATTTCATTTTGGGATCAAATAAATAGTGCAGCAGACTAAAATCAAAAAATTTGCCAATTTCAAAAATTCATCAAATATTTTGTAGACCTCCAAAAATTATTTTCTTTAGTTTTCCAAAAAGCTTTCAACAAGATCTAATTTTATGTCAAATCTCAGATTAAGAAGAGCTCATTTGCCTAAAAAGTGATACAGGGTTTCATTACGGTCAATTTTGGCTCCATATGAAGTACCAAAGTAACCAAATGGCTTTTCCTAGGGTTTGGCACCTTTTGAGCAAGTCTAAAAGCATGATTAAAACTTGTGTAAGATGGCCAAATGGTCCCAAACTCCATGCATCTCATTTTGACCATTTCATCCACACATATACATAATTCTATCAAACCACCAATGAAGCTAATTTGCCACCATATACCCAATTCACATTCTAATGACTATAAAACATATTCTCTCATTCATACATAGCATAGTATAATAATTACACATGTCTAAGAGGTCATAGACCATATACATCAAGGGGTTACAACATTTGACATCATTATGGTTTTATAAAGCAAAGACTAAGCATGTTGGTGTCAAACTCTTATCTTCAAGGTGATTGGCTTCCATTACCTTGTCCACTTGGTCCACCTAACATGTGAAATCATTGGAAAGAAGGGGATGAGATTCAAAGAATCCCAATAGCTCATCTCCCATTCAATCATACAGAATGGATGCAAACAAGTCTCATAAATGCATGTATGGTCATGTAGACATGTGCAAACATTCAAGAATCATTTTCATCATTCAAGAAAGTCAAACATAGCATACAAAGGCTTGCCAAGCAAGTGGATTGGCCTCATTCAATTTCTTGTGGATATTGGACTTGCCTCACCCATTCTTTAAGAGATTCTTGGACTCAACCATACTCTTAGGAGCCCATCTTGCTTTTGGGAGACTCTTTACTTTGTCTCAATCAATGTCAAGGGTTCTTGGCTCATCCTTACCATGCCTAAGGGTTCTTGGCCTCACCACACTTAAGCAAACCCAAGTACACATCAAAACATCATATGAAACATAATATGTCATCATAAAATCATGGCATATGAAATCGTGCTATCATACTTTTCATGGCTTAAAAATACACATACACACATTCTAAGACAAGTTAAGCATACATCCATGTATGAGAGAAGGTGGAGAGAGCTACCTTATACACAATTACACACTTTTTCCTTTGAATCCAAGCTCCTCTTTTTGACCACACACACAGAAGTGTGGGGAAGTTTTCTTTTAGCCTAAACATAATTTATGGAAGCCAATTAGGTTCATGAACTCAATTCTAAAGCCATACAATTTGCTTAAACACTAACTTGCTTTATAAACCTCATTATGGTTCCATAATTACACCTAATGAAGCAACACCCTTCAAATAAATTCTAGGCTCCATTCTTTCCTTTCAAATATGATTCTTGACTCCTTTTAAGTCTCTTGGAGTCATCACACAATTAAAACAAAGAGCCTAATTACATATTGCTTCTTTAGGTCATAATATGGAATATAAAGCACCATCTCACTTTCTATGGTTTCTAAATTTTTTCCAAGGCTTCCCCTCATATTGATTCATCATATATGACTCAAGAATGGGCTTGGAACAAAAGGGAAAGCATTTAAGAAAAGCTTGAATTCAAGGTGAAATTTTTAGTTTCCATGCTTCACTTTTCTTATTTTTCTTGTTTGCATTTCCTCCTCCTTATAACCAGCCAAGAGGAGAGTGTTTTTGGGTAGAACCAAGAATGAATCATGTGAATTAAGGTGTGGGAATTTAGAATATGCAAAGAAAATCAAGTGAAAGCCATTGATTTTCAAGATAGCAAAGTTTGGGTTTCAAGTGCTCCACCAAAAACCTAATTTGATACAATAATTTCTGGGCTTAAATGAGTATTTGGATGAGCTCTTGAGATCCCTAGAAAGCTCCTCATATGCATCTTCCATCAAGAAAATAAAGCAAACTCACTTGGTGCTCACATACTCCATAGCCGCGGCCTAAAGAGGTTGGAGCACCTTGGGGTAGTTTTAATTTGTTCTAAGTTTATTTTTGAGTCATATATGGTGGAAGAGGATGAGAGAAAGCCTTGAAAAAATTTTAAAAGCCATAGATAGTGAGATGGTATCTTAGGTTCCATATTATGGCTTAAAGAAGCAACACCTAGCTAAACTCCTTGATTTGATTGTGTGATGACTCCAAGAGGCCTAAAAGGAGTCAAGAATCATGAATGAAGAGAATGGAGCAAAGATCATGTTTCCATAGGATTGCTTCATTAAGTACATTATGGAACCATAAAAGAGTCATATGAACCACCTAACTTTTCTAATGAATGTGTAGCTTTAAAATTTGTTTCAAGAGTATAATTAGCTTCTATATTATGTGTCTAGGCCAAAGGAAACACATCCCACCTTCTTGTGAGTGTGTGGCTGGGGGAGAGGAACTAAGTTCAAGGAAGAAAGTGTGCAAGTGTGACAAAGGTAGCTCTTTCTTCTTTCTTTCATGCATGGATGAATGTTGTCTTGTCTTTGAATGTGTGTGTGTATGTGTTAAGCCATGAAAATATGTTTTAGCATGATTTTATATGCCATGGTACCATGATGTCATTTTATGCATTCAAATGATGTCTTGTGCACTTGCTTTGGTTTTTTTGAGTGTGGTGAAGCCAAGAACGCTCTAGTCATAGTGAGGATAAGCCAAGAATCCTTAAGAATGATTGAGATAAAGTTTAGAGTCTCCCAAGAGCAAGGCTTAGTTTAAGCCTTTTAAGAAAAAGGATGAGGCAAGTCCAAAATCCTTGAAGAAAATGAGTGAGGCTAATCCACTTACTTAGCAAACCTATGTATGCTTTATATGACTTATTGAATGCCAAGAATGCTTTTTAAATGGTTACATACTCTAATTCATACATGCATTTCTAGAAATGTATATGCATTCTTTATGTATAATTGAAAGGGAGAAGAGCTATTAGGATTCCTAAATCTCATTCCCTCCTCCCCACATGTCTAACATGTTTAGGTGGATCAAGTGAGCCAAGGAATGGAAATCACTAAGCCTAGAAGAAGAAGAATGACAACTAAGTGTGTGAAAATGCAAAATTGTGATCATATGAGTGGCACATGATGTAATCCTTCATTGTATATGTTATATGACCTTATGAGCACATGTAAATATGTAAATGCATTATGTATGAATGAGATTTGGTGCAATATACATGGTATAGCATGATTTGGGTATGGAATGGCAAGACTTGACATATGCATTCTTGTGTATAACTTGAGGTGGATGAGTGAGTTTAAGAAATCTGGGTTTGTGTACCTTTGAGACAAGTTTAATAGACCATTTTGGTGCTTTCCCACGTGCTCAAGTGGTCATGGTCGTCTTAGAAGTAATTTTGGACCATTTGAGACCCTTATGAGACATAAAAGTGACTATTTTACAACATAATGTCAAAATCTGACCAAATGAACGAATTTCCTCATGAAATTTGGTATTATATACATCTCATCTAGAGCTTTTTGGAAAGCTAAATACTAGATTATTTGGATCTTTGTGGAATTAATTATGATTTTTTAAAGTTGGCATTTTTTTGCTGACCTGATACAGATACTGTTCATTTGGTTAGTTTCTTAGGCTATGTCATTTGAGGGCCAAATGGTGTCCAATACTGATGAAATTTCATAGTCATAAACTAAACATTATAAGCTTTCCATAGCCACCAAGATCACCATAATTGGACCTCTGAACAGAGAGATATGAATTTTTGAAGTTAGAAGATAGTATTAGTAATGACAGGCGACCTCCGGTATTGTTCCATCAATTTCTAATGGCTAGATTTCTCTATTGTGGTCTAAAATTATTTTTAAATAAAGTGGACATCTGTAGCTTTTCATAATGGTATAGTGTGCATGATTTTAATTTTTCTAGAATTAGTTGTGATTTTTCAAAGTTCTGGATAGAAATATGGAATTTCAGTCCAAGGCTGCACACTTTGTTTTTATGTATCCACTTCCTTTGCTCAAGTTCTAGGCCACTTCTTGAGATGGTTATGAGTTGTAATTGTGTATTTAAATATGAGAATGAGATGGATGAGTCCATATGGCCCACAAGACATAAAATGAAAATTTTATCCGTGACATAACGCAATTAAATAGAGTATTTTTAATAGTTTTCTTGGAAATCTTATGTAATCCAAGGAGATGAGCCTAGTAATGATATGACATAAGCTTAGTAAATATGGTTTACACAAAAGATCAAGTTAATGCAGACAAGTAGTTGTATCTCAACCTGTTGATCCAAGTGGAAGCTTGGTGCAAGTCAAAACGGTTGCACAGATAACTTTACTATTTTAGAGTAACCATGAGAATGTGCATGAACATCTTTTTGAGATCGAAAAGGCAACATTCAAAGGTACCTTACTAGACACTAAAGAGCTTAATGCAATTCAAGAGGCCTAAGTGTTCTCTACTAAAGGAAATTAGATGAGAGCAATGGATCAAGAACCTAATAAGGATAAACCATGTCTAAGACATTGGTTGACCTTCCATTGATTGAAAAGCACTTAAGAACAATGGTTTTTAAGGTAAAAAGAAGAGCAAATGGATTAATTAAGAGATCAATGATATGCTTAGTTACTAAAGAGTATATACAATAGAAATGTATAGATTATGTGAAAATACCTCCCCATCTATTATATGATTAGACTAGTTCTAGTTCTAGTTACAAGTTTAGATTTGTCTGCACATGAAATGGATGTGAAATACTATATTCTCAAATGGAGAACTAGATGAAGAAAGTACAAGAAGCAATCATTAAGTTCCATAGAAAAGGAATAGAACAAAAGGTTTAAAGGCTCAGAGGTCTATTTAGGAATCAAGATAATCATTTAGACAATGGGTATTCAAAATTTCATCAAGTTGAACCTCATATGAATTTCAAATAATTAATAAAGACAACTATATTTGCGTTAAATAGTTTAAGTGAAGTTAGTTATATTATCTTTTGTATAGATAATATGCCATTAGCTAGAAATAGACAATATTCTTTAATGGTCATTAAAGAATGATTATCTTTAAATTTTAAAATAAAAGATATGGGTAAAATAGAGTACATCTTTAGAATTGAAATATAATGGAATTTCTCAGAAAAATTGATTGCTCTTTACAAGAGAATTATAATTAGAAGTCCTTAAGTGATTCAATATAAAAGATTGTAAACCTATCAATACCCCTATAGTAAAAAGTGATAGCCTAAGTTATAGAATACATTCTCAAATTGATTTTACGTTGAAAATCATGGAGGAAATCCTTCTAACATTGTTAGATATTATGTGTGATGGTGTATACAAAGTCAAACGTTTATGAATGATGGACCTAGTGTACTAGTAATAATAAAATTCCAATTAATAGCATCAAAGTGCTATTGAGAGAATTCCTAAAATACTTATAAGGCGGCACTATATTAGAGATGAGATCTAGATGCGTAAAATTAACTTCTAGATGTAGATTCTTGCTAAATGGAGATGTAATATCTTGAAACAATAAAAAGTAAACATGCATAGTGTTATTTATCAAGGAAACATAGATCATTACATGTTATGCAATAATGTAAAAGGCTATATGAATAAAAAGAGTTATAAGCTTTTGGGGATCATCAGTGGGACGTTGAGTCTAATATTGACTAATCACGATAAATGAAAAGCCATGGCCAACTAAAAGGCCCTAAGTATCATAATAAGAATAAACACATAAATACAAGAATAAGATAGATCAATAGCATAGATAGGTGTTACTCTAAAATATGTCTCTGCATAAGATGTTAATTAATCTTCTAGGAAAGCCCATACCTAAAGTCATACATAAAGAAAATTTAAAGTCTCTTGATAAGCGTAGAACATAGAATAGCATAACAAATATACAAGTCAAGTATTGACTAAATAGACAAGTTATGCCACAATCATAGATACTATATACACAATGATAATATGTCATATAGATTGATGATATCGGCTCTCTCACATGAGGAACTACTTTTAGTTCTTATAAGGAGCAAACAAAGATGAGACATTTGTGTTTGCCATACAAGACAACAAAAGTGTCAATATGGAATAGAAAGGAACACAAAATATAAATGTCATCTTGACAAAAAGAGATAAAAGGAAGGTTGAGATAAGATCCAAACATAGATATAAATATGGATTGAATTATGGATTCTCACCATTCATAATACATATTACCAAATCCAAATTCTTTCTTAAAGTGCCATGAGTGTTGAGTGTAACACCTGTTATTTTAAAAGCCTAGAACTAAGTAGATCACAAAAGGAAGTCCCCTAAATTGAATTATTAGAGGCCAAATAAAATTATAATAAAAAACTAGATGTTTAAAAATGAGGATACAAGATTTAAGATGTCCGAAAATCAGAGCCAAAATAGCTAAACAAAATTAGATGAAAAGGCAGTGGCATTTTCGTAATTTTGGACAACTTTTAAAAAACTCAAAGAAGGGATCTTTAACAAGTCAAATTGAGTTTCTAAAGATTCTCAGAGGCTCTAAAAACCATAAGAACCCCTAGAATAGTTAAAACCCCTACGGTTTACAATTTATAATGTTAGTTGACCAAAACTTTGATCGATTCATTCAAAAAGGTTTTTAATCCAATTTAGATGAAACCAAAGATATTTTATGAATTAGAGAGCCTAAATTTTATAATGGAAAAGACAGTTCTTAAAAAGGATTTGAAATGAACCTAAATGGAAAGAACCAAGAAAAAGAACAAAATAGAAATTTTGTAAAGTGTCTTAAACTAGCCTAGCCCTTTATATATCACATCCAACCTGTAACATCCGATTTTTCATAAAAATATCAGAATGAGTCAGTTTGAAAAGCAAGTCCCCTGGATTGAATGAGTTAATGCCAAATAAAATTAAGATAAAATTTTAAATAATAGAAAAATAAGGATCCAAAGTCTAAGATGCCCAAAAACCTAAGTCAGGGTAGTTCAATAAAATCACCAAAAGTATAGTGGCAATTTTATAAATATGAGCACTTTTTAGAAAACTCACATAAGGGCTTTTTAAATAGAAAATTTGAGCTTTTCAGGGTTCTCAGAGGCCTGGAAAACTATGGGAATCCTCAAGACAGTTAAAACTCCTCCGATGTATGTTTTTAAGTATCGGTTGACCTGAACTTTGACCTCTTCATTCGGGAAGGTTTTAAATTCAAATTGAGTAATTCCAAAGCCATTTTATAAATTAGAGGAAATAAATTTTATGATATAAAAGATGTCTCTCAAAAAGGAGTTAAAATGAACTTAAAATAAAATAGCCAAGACAAGACAAGAGGCAAAAATGACATTTTAAAAGAACAAATTCTCTTCCATTTGCTTCTTAAGGGTGTCCCACTTCTCTCCCTCATTTGACTAACTTTGTTCTGTCCAAAATAGAGAGAGAAGCCAAGGAGAGAGATGCACAAGGAGGAGGCTCAAAGAGGAAGGAAAAAGGTAAGGAAAACTTAAGGTTTTCATGGTTTTTCCTTTAGTAATTCTATTCTCCTCCTTCCCACCTTTCTTTCCATGGCTTTGGTAGATGATATGGGTCTATTTTGGGTGTGATTCAGAGGGAGAAGGTTAGACTTTGAAAGAGAAGCCTATACCAAGTGGAAGAGCCTTGAAGAAGCCAAGGAACCAAGATAATTCTTCTTGCTTTTGTTACTTTCTCTTCCTTGCTTCTTTTGTACTTGGTTCAGCCACCTTGAAAGCATGTAGGAGGGAGTAAATTCTTACCAAGAGTAAGTAAGAAACCTAGGATTTAGACTATGGAAAGCTAAGAAATGCAAAGAAACCTAAAGGAAAATCAATGAAATTTAAGATAGTAAAGTTAGGGATTCAAGGACATATGCTAAAATCTGATTTTGTCCAAGGGTGTTCTAGGTTATGTGAGAGTTTAAATATGTTCCTAAGACCCCTAAGAAGCCTCCCAAGTGTCTCCTTCTTCAAGGAAAAATTAAAAACCCCATAGGTACAAAAGAGAGGCATAGGCTTGGCCAAGCTTGGACTAAATACCTAGAGAGTGTTTTAAATTTTTCTAAGCTTAGTTTGGGACTATATATGATGAGAGAATATAAGCGGAAGCCTTTAAAAAAATTTAGAAGTCATAAATTGAGAGTTAGAGCTATAGGTTCCATAATATAGCATAATGAAGCAACATATAGCTAGACTCTTCAAAATGATTGTGTGAGGGCTCCAAGAAGTCTAAATGTAGTCAAGAGTCATAGATTGAAGGAAAGAATAGAGCCAAGATCTTAAATTCTAGTAATTGCTTCATTAGGTGCTATATGGAACCATAATTGATACATATGAACAAGTAGGCTTCCTTTGAGTATGTGTGGTGTTAGAGTTTGTTTCAAGAATGTAATTGGGTCCTAATTGGTGTGGCTAGGCCAAAGGAATCATACTCCACCCACTTGTAAGTTTTTTACCAAAGGAGGGGAAGAGCAATCAAGGAAAAATGTGTGTGTTTGCATTCAAAGTAGCTCTCTAACCTTTCACTCATGCATTCTTAGTTGTTTTCTTCTCTTGGATGTGTGTATGTATGTTTTATGACATGAGAAATGTATAGCTATTTTCTACATGCCATGGTACCATTATGTGCATAATATGTGTATTATGAATGCTATTGGTCTTGAATAGGCTTGGTGAAGCCAAAAGTCCCTAGGATTAGATGAGACAAAGTCAAAAGTTTCAAAAAGAGTGAGGCTTAAACAAAAGTCCTTTAAAAATAGGTGAAGCAAGTCTAAAAGTCCTAAGAAAAGGGGGTAAGGTTAAACCAACACTCTTGAAAGCCAATATGTGATATGTATGAGTTTCTTGAACATGAAAATGATTGTGTATATGATTACTAGTAGCTAAAGGTTCATACATGCATTCTTGGACTTGAAATTGTAGCTTTTATGTATAATTGAAAGAGTTGAGAGCTATTAGGATTCTTGGAATCTCAATCTTCCCTCTTCATTATCTAACCATGCCTAGGTGAGCTAAATGGGCTAAGGAGTAGGAGCCAACAAGCCTAAGGAGTAAGACTTTGACATATGTATAGGAAAAGGAGCTTTGTAAATGTATTTTGATGTCAAGAATTGTAACCATAAGTTGTATATATGATGTATACATTTGAACACATGTAAATGTATGAATACATGATGTATGTATTGATTTTGGCATCATATGAATGAGCATATGCATTCTTGACATCCATATGCTTAGTATGGGTTATGAAACCTTGTATATATGAACAAGTGGGGTAGTGGTTGTGATGTATGGATATTTGGACCTCTTAGGCAAGTTTAGTAGGCTGTATTTAAGCTTTCTCACATGCTCAAGGGGTCCTAGACAAGGTATAAGCCAATTTGGTTCACATTTGACCCTATATGGTGCTTAAAATGGCTATTTTGGCACCCTATGTCACAAAGTGAACAAATGAGCACATTTTTTATGAAATTTGGCCTGAATATAGGCCTCATCTAGAGCTTTTTTTTAGATCTAAAGAGCACCCAAATTAGAGCTCTATAGAATTTATTATGATTTTTCAAATTTGGGAGAAAAATATTAAATGATAGGATGTACTGTTCATTTGGTCAATTTTTTCCCTGTGTCATGCGTGGGCCAAATGGTGTCCAATGACTATGAAATTTTATAGACACAAACTATACATGAAAATCTTTCCATATCCATCAAGATCACCCTATTTTGAGGTCTGTAGAGAGAGAACCAAATTTTGAAGTTTCATGATAGTATCAAGGACATAGCAAGACCTCTGGTATTGTTCCATAAATTTTCATAAGCTAAACGCATCTTTTTTGGTATGGAGTTATTTTTACCCTTTAGTATACATCCATATCTTTTTAGAATGGTATGTTTTGTTAGGTTTAATTTTTCTATACTTAGTTGTGAATTTTTTAAGTTCATATCAGTAACTTGTGATAGCAAACCTAGGCAACTAGATTTTTGGTGCTTTTCTATTGTCAATCATGGTCCAATTGATGTTTTTATAGCCTAAAACTATTTTTAAACTATAATGATATCAAAAGCTTTCCAAAAAGCCATCATTCACTGGATATCAATTTTTCTATATTTAAGTATGAATTTTGAAAGTTGATGACAGAAACTTGGTACTAGAATCTGAGAGCATCTTTGCAATTTTCTGATGTGTAGCTTGAATCTCAAGTTGTATCACTTGTTTTATGATGTTTATGACTTATATAGATGGATTATAAGTAGAAAATGATATTGGGTAGTTCACAGGGTCCATAGAGTGTAAAACAAAATTTTAAAGCCTTACATAACGCAAAATATTGCATTATTTTTATTGATTTTCTTGAGGAAGTTTGTGAAATTAAGAAAAGGTAGCTAGGTAAGGATAAAGGGATGACTAGAATAATATGGTGTTACACCACCTCCTCCTCCTCTCTTAACAGACTTTCATCTGCTCTAAAACAGAACCTAAGACTCCTTGAAGTGGTGCATAAGAAGGAGGAAAGAAGAAGGAGAAAAACCAAGGAAAATGGTAGGAAATCTACACTTTCTCATGCTTCTTCCTTTACTAACATTGTTCTCCCTTTTCTCCTCTCTTCTCCCATGGTTTTATTGATATATTTGAGGCTGATTCATGGCTAGTTTAGTGAAAAGAAGAAAGAAATTGAAGGAAAGACTAGAAGCAAGTGGAAGTGCTCTTAAAAAGGCTTGAAAACAAGGTAACATCCATTGCTTGTCTTGCTCTTTCTTGAGAGTATTTTTGGTCAACCCTAGGCCATCAAGGAAGGAATGATTTATGATCTTAACAAGGTAGGAACAAGGGTTTTAAAGTATGAGAAATAAGAATATGTAATTAGATTTAAAAGAGAAGTTTTAGAATTCAAGTTGTATGACTTAGGGATTTTGTTGCACCTAGCCATTTTTGAAACTTTCTAAGGATAGTATAGCCTATGTAAGAATATGTATGAGTTCATAAGAGGTCTAGGAAGCTTCACAAGTACCATTTCCCTAAGAAAAACTAAGCAAACTCCATGGGTCCTCACCTAGCTTTATGTCTCGGCCAAGAAGAGGTTTAAATACCTAGGAAGATTTTTCTTTAATTCCAAGGATAGAAAATAGCCTAGATATGATTAATAAATACCAAAGAAATCATTAGTTTGAATTTAGAAGTCATAGTTCATGAGATGAAAGTTTAGGTTCCTTTTTAAGATATAAAGAAGCAACTTGAGTTAAGCTCCTTGAATTAATTTGGTGATGACTCTAATGAGTTAAAATAAAGTTATATGACTTAGATTGAATGAGAAATTAGAGCCAAAATCATGAATTCTAGGGGTTACTTCATTATGTACTTATATGGAACCATAATTATGCCATAAGATAAAGTAAGCTTGTATAAAGTTTATGTGAGGCTAGAACTTGCTCCAATGATGTAATTGTGTCTTATTTGATGTGTCTAGGCTAAGCAAATCAAGCTTCTCCTAGTTATGTGAGTGTGGCTGAGAAAGAGAAGGAGAAATTTAAGGGGGAAAGTGTGTTTCTTGACTTGAGGTAGCTCTCTATCCTTTCTTACATGCAAGTCTTGGATGTTTGATTGTTGTTAGATGCTTGTGTGTATGTTTGAACCATGAGATATGTTTACAGTCATTGATTAAATGTTATGGTACTATTATGCTTCTTAAAACATGTCTGAATGCAAGATGGCTTGAATGGGTGAGATTGTGCCACAAGTCCCTTAGAATGGATAAGGCATAGCCAAAAATTTCAAGAATGAGTGAGGCTAAGTCAAAAGCCCCTAAAAGTTGGAGAGAAAAATCCAAAAGTCTCAAAGAATTGGGTGAGGCTAGACCAAAAACCCTTAGAGCCTATGTTTGAATTGTATGAGCTTAAGTGACATGAAAATATGCTCATGTATGTTTACAAGAGGTTTTTATGACATGCTTACATATATGCCATGCATGTATGCTTGAAAGGGTAAAAAAAATATTAGAATTCTTTGAATCTCACTCTTCCCCACATATGTCTAACCATTTTTAGGTGAAGTTCAAGGATCAAGAAATGGGGGCCAAGCTCTTTGAAGAATGAGCTTTTGACAATAGAATAGGAAATTATGCATTTTTTATGTCAAAATTTGTATACATGTAATGGTTCTGTGTTGTAAACCTTAGAGCATGTATAAAAGTTTGTAACCATGATGTATAAATGGAATTTGGAATTGAATGCATGAATATGCAAGTTTTTGCCACCATAAAACCATAGTATACATGTGTATGAATTCAAATGGAAAGGTGAGTTTGAGTTTCATGATGATTTGGACCATTTAGGATGTTTCTATATATTGTATTTATGCTTTTGGACATGCTCGAATGGTCATGGTAGGATGTGCAAGCCATTTGGTGCACCTTGACCCCATTATGGTCTCAAAAATTGCCATCTTCTTGAATGGAACTACAAACTGACCAAATGGATGAGTTTTTGCATGAAATTTGGCAAGAAAATAGGTCTCATCTAGAGATTTTCAAAGAGCGAAAGAGTACTATTTTTGAAACTCTAGAGAATTTATTATAATTTTTCAAAGTTGGCTAAATTATTCAAAAATTGTCATTGTTATTGTTTATATGGTCAGTTTTCTTTTCTATGTCACTTAAGAGTCAAATGAAGTCTAATTCTCATGAAATCTTACAACCATATAGTAGATATCATAATCTTTCTATAGCCATTAAGAGCACCCCATTTGGAGCTCTCTAGAGGGAAAATTGAATTTTTGAAGTTCCAAGTCTGTTGCAAGACAACCACCAGACTCGATGTATTATTCTATTAGTTTTTGTGGGTCAAACGTGGTTGTTTTGATCTAAAATTTCTATGAAAGCTAGATGACATCCTAAGCTTTCTAAAAAGCTATAGTTTGTATGATTTGGATTTTTCTTGAATTAGTTATGATTTTCCAAAATTTATATCAAAATATGGAATTCATGGCAAAATGCAAAATGAAATGCAATTTTGTGTTCTATGGCTTAGACCTGAATTTTGAGCTTCAAATTGTGATAATGCTGGTTGAACAAATGTGTTATGGATGGAAAATGAATTTGGTAAGCTCACATAGTCCATTTAGCCAAAAATAAATAAATATAACTTTTAATGACGCAAATTTTCACTACCAAAAGTGCTATTTACATAAAAATGAATGTTGTAAGTAAATTGTGCTATGAATTAAGACCTATATAGATATGGTGTTACATTAAGCATAATAGTAAAATTTGAGTTAGATACTGTGTGTGTCTAGACCAAGATTTGCATAGTATTGATAAGTAAATCAAATCAACATACACTCTTATAAAATAAGAGAAACATCATAGCATGCAATTCATACTGCATTTTCTTAGGAATCACAATTGGAAAGCAAGTGAATAGACCCCTACTTTATTGATATGTAAGTCCTAGAAAGGATCAAATTTTTTCATAAATACTCTTATGACTTTGACAATATCATAAGGAGATGAGTTAGTATTTGCTACTTTGGTATACATCTTATAGTCACAATAGATTCAACATAAATGGATTAATGTTAGGAAAGTAGTTGATTTTGATCTAAATGGTATGTCAGCAAAAAGAATATTACCCAAGATATACGCAACTATGCTAGTATCCGAGGCATTCCTACTATGAATCATTCTTAGTAACATCATTAGTGTGAATACTATGCATATGAAAAATGTAACACCATATATTTCTAACTTATTTTATACTATCTCTATGTCTCATGTCATGAATTCCATGAAGAGATAAGGAAAAAGGACATTAAAAAGTGAATATTTTTGCGTTGCATAGGGAATAAAAATTTCATTTGATGTCACGTGAACCATGTGAGTTCATGTATCACATTCTCATATTTAATTACATAGATACAACTCATTTTCATCACCAAAAGTGGCCTAGAACTCGTACAAGGTAAGAGAATACATAAAACTCATGATAGTAGCCTCAGCCAGAATTTTGCCTTTTCTGTCACAATTTTTGAAAAATCATAACTAATTCTAGAAAAGTTGAAGTCATACATTCTTTACCATTCTGGAAAGCTACAGATGTCTAATTTATGCTAAAAATATGTCCAGGCCATAAAACATAACATAGAAGACGTTTAACATTCAAAAAGGTGTAGAGGTCTGACTAGTTACTGGTACTGATACAGCTTTTTGCTACAAACTTCAAAAATGTTCCATTAATTCCAAAATATCCAATCCATGCAAATGATACCAATCTGGAAAACTACAGATGTTAGCTAGAGGAGACAATAACTTCAGGCCAGTTTAGGTATGTCCAGGCATCTAAAACCAATCAAATAGTAACCTAGGTCAGTCTAAATGCTTGATACTGGATAGAAATTTCAAAAATTCATATTTCCCTCTTTAAACTTCCAAATGAGGTTATTCTAGTTGACATAAGTCACTGGAAATGTCTAGTTTCTTCATATAAAATTTTGTGACAATTGGACATCATTTGCCCTGAGTGAGAATTCATTTTTGGACCAGTATATATAGTACCATGAACCAATTTCAAAATTTTTCTCAACTTTGAAAATTCATCAAATATTCCATAGACCTCCAAAAATTATATACTTTAGCTTTCCAAAAAGCTCTTAACAAGATCTAAATGCAACCAAGTCTCAAGTCAAGAAGAGTTCATTTGGATAAAAAGTGGTATAGGTTTCCAATATGATCAATTTTGATCCATATTAAAGACCAAATGTGTCTAAATGACTTCCCTTAGTGTTTGGCACCTCTTGGGCAAGTTTAAAAGCATAAATATGACTTATATGAATTGTCCGAGTGGTCCCAAATCTCATACATCTCAATTTGGCCATTCCACTTCCATTTATACACAATTGCTCAAAGCCATCAAAGCACCAAGCTTGCCATTACATGATCAATTTACATTCTAACATTCCCATAATATAATTTCTCATTTGTACATGATACATTAACATAATTATACATGCTCATAAGGTCACAAGACATATAAAACAATAGATTACATCATTTTCCATTCATAAGTCCTTAAAGTAACCAAATCCATGTACTTTAATGTCAAACTTTCATCTCTCAAGTGGTTAGTTTCCATTTCTTTGTTCTCTTACTTCACCTAGCATGTTAAAACATTGGAGAGGAGGGAATGAGATTCAAAGAATCCCATTAGCTCATCTCCCATTTCAACCATACATAAAGTTTGCAAAACCATGTCTTACAAAAAATGCATGGGCATATCACATAACATGAACATTCAAGAAGCAATCTTAACATGTGAATAAGTCATACAAGGCATCCATAGGTTTGCTAAGTAAGTGGATTAGCCTCACCTATTTACTTGTGGATTTTGGAATTGTCTCACCATTCTTGAAGAGGTTTTTGACTCAACCTTGCTTTTGGGAGTCAACTTCACTCTTGGGAGACTCTTTACTTTATCTCAACCAATCTTAAGGGTTCTTGGCTCATCCTCACCATGGCTAAAGGTTCTTGGCTTCACCACACTCAAACAAACATTATAAACATTATTTGGAAACGTAATGCATCATCATGGTACCATGGCATATCATGCTAAAATACTTTTCATGGCTTAAAACACACATACACACATTCAAGGACAAGCCAAGCATATATCTATGCATGAGAGAAGGAGGAGTGAGCTATCTTGGATGCAACTACACACTTTTCTCTTTGAAATAATGCTCCCTTCCTCGACCTCACACACATAAAGGTGTGGGAATGATTTCTCTTGGCCTAAACACAATTTATGAAAGCCAATTAAGTTCATGGAATTAATTCTAAGGCCATACAACTTCCTCACACACTAACTTGGTCTATAAACCCCTTTATGTTTCCAAAAATGCACCTAATGAAGCAACACTCATCAAATAAATTCTAAGCTTCATTCTTTCCTTTCAAATATAATTCTTGACTCCTTTTAATCCTCTTGGAGTTATCACATAATTAAAATAAAGAGCCTAACTACATGTTACTTCTTTAGGTCATATTATGGAACCTAAGACACCAATTCATTCTTTAGGCTTCCTAAATTTTTCCCAAGGCTCCCCCTCATTTTCATTCATCATATATGACACAAAAATGGGTTTAGAAACATTTAAAACTCACCCTAGGTATTCAAACCCTTCTTGGCTAAGACAATGAAAAAGTTTAGCCTCCATGGACTTTGGTTTATTTTCTTAGTTGAGGAAGCACATGGGGAGACTTCTAGGGACCTTAGGAGCTCATTTAAACTCTTATTTAGGCATAAAAATTAAGGTATCAAATCAGATTTTACAAGGAGCATATGAAACCTTAGAATTTACATCTTGAATTTTCATGGTTATTTGTTAATTTCCTTTGCATATTCTTATTCTTCACACTTTTTTTCCTAAGAATCACCCTTGGTTCTACCTAAAATCCAAGCCCTCCTATGGCTTCTTCAGTGGGGCAAAATATAGAGAGAAGAGGAGTAAGGGGTAGCAATCATGAAAGAAGAAATTACCTTGCTTTCTCACTTAAATCTTGTCTTCTTTGGTCTTTTCTCTTCAAATCCAAATTTTTTCCTTAAAATAGATTTATATACTTTAATATAATCACAAGAAAAGAAAGGAAATAAAGGAGAAGAGGTTTGGAAAGGAAAGAGCATGAAAAACTACCAAAAATTCATACCTTAAGCCTTTGATTTCTCCTCCTCTTTGTCTTCCTCTTGTACGCCACTCTCCAAGGATTTCTCTCTGGTTTAGGGTAGAAACATATGAAGTTATGTGAGTGAGGAGGTGGGGTGCCATCTATTTATAGGTGGGAGGAAGAAACACTTTTCAAAAATTTTCATTTTACCTTTCATTTTTGGCATTTTTGTTTCTAATTCGTTTTAGCTCCTTTTTTAGAATCATCCTTTTCATTATAAAATTTAGTTTCCCAATTTAGTAAAATGTTTTTGGAATCACTCAATCGGAGGTAAAACCTTCCTAAATGAATCCTTCAAAGTTTAAGTACCCTGACGTTAGAAAATGTCCACCGAAAGGGTTTTAACTATCTTGGGGCTTCCCATGGTTTTCAGGGCCTCGGAGAACTCAAAAATTTTATTTAAAAATCCATCCTATGTGAATTCTAAAATTTACTCAAAATTACAAAAATACCATTACATTTCGTAAGTTTTTTGTTAAATTTCATTTCTTCATTCTAGCTCTATTTTTCTTTCCGTCTAAGCCTAGAATTCTCATTTGTAGGAGTCTAGAATGTTACTTAAATTTTTCAGGACCTTAACTAATTCATTTCGGGGGATTTGCTTTGAAAAAGCACCTGTTTCTGTCGTTTAACGAAAATCGGATATTACAAAAAAAATAATCTAAGTGATATTAAACTTAAAAGGTATTAGATTTGCTGTGAGTGTAGAATATAATTTATATAGGTGAATCAAAGGCATCTAAAGTAGATGAACGAGTATCCAAAATATATTTAAGGGATGCATCTCTCATGTTAATCCTATAATGAGATTTCTAATGTGAAATTGTGCCCATGTGGTTAGAGCATAGCACCCAGTATGAAAGACCAAAAAAAGTAGAAAATTATGTTGTTCATCCTATCACATGTGAGTAAGAGATGTTGGATTTTGAATTGCCCATGATAGGCTAACATCATCCATTAATTAGAAAGCCCAGAGGGAAAACTAATTTAATTAATGAATTGTTATTCAAATTAACTAATTAAATTATTTAATTGATTATTTCCTTTTAGATTAATTATATTTTTGAATTTTGAATTTTCAAAATCAAAATTCAAATTACCTAATAAGTAAGGATCAGTTAAACTACTCGGGCATTAGTGTTAGCAACTCACTTCTCTCCCTCTCAGAAAAAGCTAACACAGAAGCAAGAAGCAAAAAACTCTCTCTGAAGAAAGGAGAAGGAAGACAGACATGAAAATCCACTCTGGTGCATGGTGTTTTCTATTGTGGACAACAATTAGAGTCTGATCTGATGACTTCAATTAGAACTACGTGAAACAAAGACCAAGAAAGATCAAGGTTCCATTTCATCCAGGTGAGTACTTAGATCTAATTCAAAATAAATTTTAATATTCCTTCATGCTATAACTTCTAGGTTGTCGTATCCTCAACACAATTTTATTTTGGATTGCCAAATGTAAGCAATACAAGACAAAAGAAGCATAAAGTCTTGATTTTGACTTGGTTTGGGCATAAATTATTTAAGAAGTGGGTTTGGGTAGACAAATTTCACTAGTCTAAGCCTAAAGTCATTTTAGATATGGCACGACATGCGCTACTTTTCGTTGTTCAACAGAAGATGATTGCAAATCCGCAAACCTACCCACTTTGTATTTTTTTTGTTCACAAAGTCATAGTGTCAGCTCCTACATTCCCAGACTCAACTGCCAACACCTTTATAGGTACTTAGGAAAGATCTTTGAAGTCAGCTTTCGCAATTTACATCAGCCCAAATTTTCTTGGTTTCTGAAATGCGGCAAGCTTCTCTTCAGCAACAAGGTAAAGAGGAAATTAGTTTTTGCTCTTTAGGTCCGTAAAATGTATGTTTCCAACGGGAATTTTACTGATTATAAAAAACAAAAATGTCAAAATAGTTTGTTGTTTTAAAATTTACTGAAGTATTTGAATAGCTTGTTCTCAAGCATAAACGAAGTCATACCTCACTGAGAATTGTGTTGTAGTGTTTTGTTGTTCCAGTGTTAATGTTCAATTCTTTACCAGCATTTTGCCTCATATCTTTCCAATTAATTCTTTCATTAACAAAAGAATCATCAAGATTCAAATTTAAGCCCTTTAATTAGTTATATTAACAAAACTATAACGCTCAGACCGAACATAATAAATTTTGTTAGTCCAATAATATGCATTCAACATGGAAGTTAAATACTTAAGTTCGATGAGTAAAATTTAAACTCCTTTTTCATCAAATTCAAGTTTTAAGTAAAAGAGCAGGCATGAAAACTTGTAGAATTTGAAAGCTCTGCTTGTTCATTTTCTGATTGAAAACTTGAGTAAATTAATGCCCATTCAAACAATTTAAAACAAGTCAAAGAATTTTGGTTCAATAATATTAGAATCATCCCTAGGACTAAAAATCTGGACTAGAATTTCAGTTAAAGCGAAATTAATAGATATATATATATATATATATATTTATATTTAATATATTATTTGTTATGATAAGAGAAAAAAATAGCAAAAGAGAAAAGAAAAAAAAATAGATGAGTTATTATCAACTTTATTTGGTATAATGAAAAAAGAAAAAGATATTTTTTTCTCTTATTTGGTTTCATCAATAAAAAAAATACATGTAATTATTTTTCATATAATTAAATATATTTATCATAAATAAAATATTTTTCATCTTCATTGGTTCATAGTATAAGTATGCATTTTATATATTTTGATTTCTATAAGTTTTTATTAATGTTGTGTGGGTCCCACAGTTTTTGAGAAATAAATTGGGGCACAACAACGGAAAGCCAAAAAAAATAAATTGTGTATACAACACGAGAGAACATAGTGTGCGTCCCACCAATTTTGGAGAAAACAAAATAAAAATTGGATAAAACAGAAAAGCAGGCAAATGATTAACACCTTTTTCCCTTCCAATTCGTCATCCAATCGACAAAAAGCAAAATGTGTGGGCCCATTATTTTTTTATCCTTTTCAATCTTTTTTTTTATTTATGCAAACCGAAAAAAGAAACTCTCTATCCATCATTTTCTTGGCTTTTCTCCTATTTCCTTTTTACAAAACAAGTCACAAGACAAAACTCATATAATATATAGAAAGACAAAGTGAATCTCTTTTCAATATATCAATCAACCTTTTCAAGACAATTTTTTTAGGAAAGCAAGAAAAAATTGTAACAAATAAAATTCAATAAACTGATGTCAAGGGACCAAGGAAGATGATATATCCTCTTCTCAATATATATATATATATATATATATATAAAGGTATACATAGTACAAGGAGACATCTAAACCTTTACAAACCTTAAATGAAGGAAAGTTAAACCAACCTTTACAAATTTAACAACTACCCAGTTTTCCTAACAAAGAATCCAGCAGAATTCAAAGAATGATTAATATTAAGTCTATATAAATTCTCAAAATTATTCTGTTAAGTTACATCTAATGACTTTTATTACTATCCTATTATTGCGCCAATTGGATGATGTTATTGACACTAGTACCTTACCAACTACTTTCCTCTCCACTCACACTCGTTGGAAAAAAATGTTTAATTATTATTTTAATTCTTTAACTCGGTACCATAATTTTTTTGGTCAATTTCAATTCCATAAAAGAGAAAATATCACAGAAAAGTAAGAAAGTAGATGATATAAGTTATGATATTTTTTGGTCTTTCTTGAAAGTTAAAAAGTTTGTTATTATCACATTATAAATTTTCTTTAAATGGTAACATAACTAAACTAACTAAAGAGGAACATCAAGGAACAACCTCAAATAAATATTAGGAAACTAACCAAGAACAATTAGGTGCTAATTGATTTAATTGATACTAAGAGGAGATTATATGTTAGAAAGCCTTAATGAGACATTGGCATGACAATTCATTTAGTAGGAAAGCCTATAGCCACATATCAAGACAAACTGTGACCACTCTCATCACAAAACCCCATTACCTTCATATATATGACTATACCTAGGCATGAGCGTTCGGTCAAGTGGCACGCCCTCCCATTAACCGAGTATATCATGAACTAAAACATAAATAAATATTGGAATAAACCTAGGAACCCTTAATGTAGTGCATGAGTGAGCATATGAGTGTAGGAAGAAACCAATAAAACAAGGGAGAATAAGGACAAAATAGGCCACCTTAATATTCCACTATCTCAACATATATATATTACACCTTCGATCATAACACTTGATTTTTCCCTTAGCCATGTAAACAAATAGAATGGTCCAATTGAATAAATTGGTTAAGAATAATAAGGACATGTGATACTATGGTGGCTAAATGGATTGGAGTTTGTGAGAGTAGGAAGAGACAAGGGTAGAATCCTACAAGCATTGACCATAATTATTAATATACATATAGGCGTGGATGTGTGTTCAAATATGTGACACCTATGCAATTGAACCATGCATACTATAAGGCAAAAGGATAAAGGAAGGATATTAATGTATATTGGAATACTAGGTACCTAGCTTGGCAGTGATGTAGGGCCCTTATGAGATAAGGTAAGACAAACCACATATTAATAGTAATTGAATTCTCTCATTATAGATATGCATGGGTGGATGTTCAGTTGTGTAACATTCGATCCCTTTATAAACGTGAAAAATGCGATATTCGATTTCTCCGTAAACGTTGGCCAAATATAAAAGGAAGTCCCCAAAAGAGAAAGATTTAGGGCCAACTAAAATTAGAATAAAATTCTAAATAATGGGATTTGAGCCCTGAGTTGCCTAGAAACTAGGCCACAGTGATTCAAAAAAATTGTTGAAAGGTCAATGGCATTTTTATAAATAAGTATAATTTTAGAAAAAAACATAGGAGGTCTTTTTAAATGAAAGTTTTGAGTTCTCCAGGATTCTCAGAGGCCCTGAATACCGTGGGAACCCCTGGAACAGTTGAAACCCCTCTGATAAGCGATTTCAGCTGTCAGTTGACCAAAACTTTGACCGAACAGTTCAAAATGATTTTAAATCCAAATTGAGTGATTCCAAAAGTATTTTATAAATTAGAGAACTTAAATTTAATGATGGAAAAGACAGTTCTAAAAAAGGAGCTAAAACGAGCCTAAACAAAGGAACGAAAGTGGAGGGAGATAATCGGTATTTTAGGAATTATTATAACAATCATCCTCCACCTTTTTAAATTACTAGGCAGCTTCTCCACCCTTCCAAGAACATCTCCTGAGCTCAGAATTAGACCAAAAATGGCATGAATATTGGGAGAAGAGAGAGAAAGAAAACTAAGGCAAAAAGGTATGAAAATACATGGAATTTTGCAACAAGTTAGTTATAAAATTTTCTCCTCTCTTCATTCTCCTTCTCTTGATGGTTTTAGATTCTTAAGAGGAGGAATTTGGTGGTTGACCTCATGAGAAAAAGTGGAGGTTTTGAGCAACCAAACAGAGCAAGAGAATCACCATTTAGCAAGGTTTCAAATGAGGTATGATGTGCAATAGAAAAACTTGTTTTTCTTTGAATTCCAATGGCTTCCATATTAGGTCTAAAGAGAGAAACTAGATAAGGGAAGGAATTCAAGCCAAAACAAGGTAGAGACAAGAATATTCAAGCATAAGAAACAAGAATATGCAAAGAGAACAAAGAAAGAACCATGAATTTATAAGATAGAAAAGCTAGGGGTTTGTGAACATAACCAAAAATCTAATTTTATCTAAGAGTTCCCAAGCCTATGTGAATGTTTGTATGAGTTCCTAAGACCCCTATAGAGCTTCCCACATGCACCTCCCATCTAAGAAAGCAAAGAAACTCCATGGACTCCTTAGGGAAGCCTTGCCTCGGCCTAGGATAGAAGTAATACTTAGGGAGTGTTTTAGTTGCTTCCAAGCTTAGTTTTGTATCATATATGATGGGAGAGTATGAGAGGAAGCCTTGGAAAAATTTTAGAAATCATAGATAGTGAGATGGAGGTATAAGCTCCATAATGTAGCATAATGAAGTAACTCCTAGCTAGGCTCCTTAGAATAATTGTGTGATGACTCCAAGGGATCTAAATGGAGTCAAGAATCATAGATTAAAGGAGAGAAGGGAGCCAAGGTTATGAATTTTTGTAGTTGCTTCGTTAAGTTCCTTATAGAAGAATAATGGAGCCATAAACCAAAGTAGCATCATGTAAAGTGTGTATAGTGCCAAGGCTTATTCCCATGAGTAATTCATGTTTCTTTTGGTGTGTCTAGGCTAAGAGAAATGATCTCCACCTTCTTGGGTGTGTGAAGTCAAGGGAGAGGACTCAAGGCTTAAAGAAAAAGTGTGTAAATGCAAGCAAGGTAGCTCTCTCTCTTTTCTCCCATGCATGAATGAATGTCTACATTATCTTTGAATGTGTGTATGTGTATTTTAAGCTAGGAATTATGTTTTGGTATGATGCCTATGCCCCATGGAATCATAGTATTGCATTATGTATTCAAATGATGCTTATAAATGTTGCATTGGTTTGCTTGAATGTAGAGAGGCCAAGAACCTTCTATCTTCAGTGAGGATGAGCCAAGAGCCCTTAGAAGCGGTTGAGACCAAGATAAAGTCTTCCAAAATTAAGACTTAGCTTAAGGCCTTTGAGAAAAAAGGTGAGGCAAATCCAAGAACCTTGAAGAAAGTGGGTGAGGCTAATCCAATCATTTGGCAAACCTAAGTATGTTATGTGTGCTTTGTGTAAATGTCAAGAATGTATTTGCACCATTTTCAATGTTAGTATGCCATGCATGCATCCTTAAGACTTGTGTTACATTCTTTATGTATATGATTTAATGGGATATGAGTTATTGGGATTCTTTGAATCTCACTTCCTCCTCTCTAACATCTTAATATGCTAGGTGGAGCCAATGAATAAGGAAATGGAAGTCACCAAGGTGGAAGATAAAGCTTTAGCTCTATAGTGCTTGCTTTTGCTTATATTGTAATCAAAGAAGTGGCAAATGATGTAAACTTTTGATAGAATAGATGTACAATGAATGGAACATGTGTAAATATCCCAATAGATGATATATGTATGACAATTTATGATAAATGAGTAGTGATGCAATTTTTAAGTATTGGATGGCTATTTCCTACATGTATCTCTTTACATATGGCTTGCGGATGGAGGATGAGATTTTGTGTTTTGAGTTTCTACACTTTTAAGAAAAGTTTAAAGAGTCTTTTTAGGCCATTCCCACATATCCAAGTGGCCATAAGAACCTTAGGAGTCATTTTGCACACTTTTGCACCATTAAAATGCATCAAAATGACCCAAATGGCACCCTATGGCACATTCTGACCAAATGAAGGAAATTCTCCATGAAATTTGGCAGACATGTAGGGCTCATTGAGATATTTTTGGGAATCTAAAGTACAGCAAAAAGGGAGCTCTACAGAATTAGTTATAAATTTTCAAAGTTGGGATTTTCAATTAGTTCTGGTATGTGCACTATTCACACTGTCAGATTTGTGTTATATGTCATCTGATAGGCAAATGATATCCAATGCTTGTAAAATTATACATACATAAACTATAGGTCATAAGGTTTCTGTGGCCACTAAGATCACCTCATTTGGAGGTCTGAGCAAAGAGTTATGCATTTTTGAAATTTGCTGTCAATAGCAGTAACGCCCCCTAAATCCAGTTACTGTTTTATAGATTTCTAATATCTAAAAGTATCTGTTTCATTCTAGAATTATTTTTATCATAAATTTAATATCTTTATATTTCCATAATGACTAAAATTTTATGATTTCTATTTTTATAGAATTAGTTATGAATTTTGAAAATTTATATCAAAATTTTGAAATAGTGGCCCAGGTAGCAGAGACCTTAGTGGCTTTTTGGATGTCAAACATTTTTCCCTTAGTGTTTCACGAGCTGAAATTATTTTTACCTTAGGGTGGACATCTAGAGCTTTCTAGAATGGTAGATTTTGTTGGATTTTGATTTTTTTGGATTTAGTTATGAATTTTTGAAATTGTGACAGAAAAACTAAAAATCTAACCGTGGCTAATTCTTGGAAATTGGTGTGTTTCATCCACTTGTATGAGTTCCAAGCCATTTTCTTATATGGTTTTGAATTGTATTAGTGTACTTAAATATGAGAATAAGTTTAATGAGTTCCCTTGGTCCATGAAATGCGGGATGAAAAATTTATCCGCTACACAACTCATGAAAATGTAATATTTTAATGTATTTTTTCTTGGAAACTTATATGCTTCATGGAATAGAACCTAGAAATAGCATGAAATGAGTTATAGTATGATGGTGCCACAGGTTGTTTGCCACTATATTATTTAAGCCATGTAGTCCATGGAATCTTGGGAATATGTAGATTGCCTTGGTGCATATTTGAGAAAGTGACACCTTATACAACCATGAAATAGCAATTGGGAGAAGAATGAATTTTTTATTTAATTACATGTCTCCAAAGCTCGGTTAAGAAGCATGAGATGGCACACAAAATGTTTCCTACACATTAGGTTCATTTAGGCTGAAAGTAAAAGTGAGAGAAGGAAGTAGATGTCTCAAGTAAGCCATGGAGTTGGAAGACAAGGAGAAGCTGAATTTAAAAAGGGGATTTCAAGGAGACTCATCGAAAGTAAGCATAGGAAAACTTCTAAATTCCTTAATTATTTCCATTTCAACTGGTTGAATTTTTGAACTAGGTTGTTTCGTTATTGTTGGACAGCCATAGAATCTTAAGGAAAGACCACTAGGGGAGTCTAGGAGAAAGCCATAGGTAATTGGAGGTAAGGAATCAAATTCTTCTTCTTTGAACATGAGTAGGCTGAGAGGGAGATAGAGAATGAAATTTAAAGATGCACAATTGTTTTGGCCATGGGAAATTTATTATATGAACTTCTTGAATTTAATTTGAGGAATAGAGAAAGAAAGAGGGCAAAACGTACAAGGATGTCTTGACATTAAAATGAAATCACATGGTCATACATTATTGGAATTGTGTGCGTAGTTGATGTAACACCCTAAAATTAATTAAGAAAAAATTATGATTAATTAGGAATTAATATGGGTAATTAGTAAAGCTAATTAAGTGGAAAGGATGAATATTGAGTTTAGGCCATGTGATTAACCTAATTCCATTTCTTACAACCCCAACCTTAGTTATGTGCAAACCCATTATTAATGGACTCTTATAGTTGGCCCAACAAATCAAAAAGTTGAACCCATTTAGATTTGGGCCTTTGGGTCAACCCAAGACCCAACTTAAATCCTAAAAATCCTTCTCCCTTATTCCATTCTACAAAAAACACAAAAGGCATAAGAAAATTTTAAAGGTCCCTTAGAAGTTAGGTTTTCACTCATCTTCTTGGCCCTATTTCCCACTTCTGGAGCCAAAATTAACCAAGATAATTGTTATATAACTTGACCCTCTCCTTTTCCTCTTCAATTTGACCTAATTGATTTTTTATTTAGAGCATTTTTACCCTTATCTCAAATCTAATATGGGTTGTTTGATATTTTCTTGGAGGATTTTCGAAGGTTGAGGTTAGGAGAGATATTGGGTAAGTATAAACTTCTCATTTTGATGCATTTTCTGTTGGTTTAGGACCCCTATAGCTAATTTATGATATAAGTGGTAATTTTGTGCGAATTTGCCTAAAATTTAAAGTGTTGTTATAAGGTTATTAGTGTAGGCACAACCAAATCCGAATTTGGGTCTTGTAGTAGCTGAGTAAGTATTCTCTAGGTAATCCTTTATGGTTTAATTCTTTGAGTATTGGGTTTGCTGCTATAAATGATGATTAGGAATAGTAATGGTCTAATTTTATATCCATAGGCTAAAATAGTATTGTGGTTAGGTTTCAAAGAATTGTCTACAAGTAAGGTAACCTGGGTTAATGTTAAATTCTATACATATGTCTACTTTAATTTTATATCTACTACACAATTAAAATTTTGAATACATAATGAATGGTTGGCTACCTGGTATGTTGTGATTGGACCTTATGAGTCTATGATAGAACTATGGTGTGGTCTCACATCGAATGGAATGGTCCTAGGAATGGCCCATATAAGTGGGGAGAATCCTCCCCCTCACGAGTGTGCTTTTCCTGTGAGCTAAGCTGGAAGGGACAAACCCAATGAACCGGGAAGGCAGGGTCAACGACCCACAAACAGGGAAGGAAGGGACAATTGTCACACCATATTATTCCTAGCATCAATTTCCTTAATCAAGGTGGGATTACACAAAGTAGCAAGGAAATTCCAAGACTTTTGCATTAAAATCATGACTTAATGGCGTTATGTCGGGGTGAGGATTCAAATTTCAATCTGTGAACCCCCAAAAACTTACCAACAACATCTTCTAATTATTTTCCATTCCTACAAGTCATAAACATCTTAAAACTAAACAAACCCACACGGTTCAATCCCACTTTAGTTTAAGCAATTTTGTCCATATAATATCCATACAACATTCATTCAAAGCAAGAATATCATTACATAAGCTCTTGAGGTCCATTTTGCACTACTTGAACCTCTCATACAATTGACTTGCACATACAACACATAACAATGGGAAGCACACTACTAAGAACCTTTAACTCAGCATTAAATGACTTCCAAAGCCCATGAATTGATCCTTAACTCCTCTTAGACTGTAAAATATTAAAACATATCAGATTCATAGTCCTTTAGGTCAAGAAACTCGGGTTTGGAGGTTTGGAACACATATCAGAATTTTTGCCACGGGTTTCAAATTTTCAGTTTTCTGGGGCAGATTTTGGAAAATCATAATTAATTCTAAAAAAATAAAAACGAGGAAAATGATAGCTTGCCAGAAAGCTCTGTATGTCTACTATAAGGTAAAAATAATTCCAGGTATGAAACACCCAGATGGACTGCGTTTGACAACCGAAAAGTATGAAAGGTCTGGCTGCTCTTGAGTTCTACTACAGCTTACTGATATGGATTTCAAAACTTCATAAATAATTCCAAAAAAATAAAAATCAAGTAAACTATACCACTTTAGAAATCTAAAGATGTCTAAATTAAGTGAAAAATAGCTCCAAACCCAGAGAATGAAAATAAGCTGGAGAACTCGATGGAACAGTGCTGAGGGTCCTGCTGTGTCACTAACAGGGAGTTATAACTTCAAAAATTCATTTCTCTCTCTCTAGACATCAGAATGAGTTTCTTCTAGTTGCTATAGCTCACTGTGCATGTCTAGTTTCTCCATGTAAAATTTCAGGACCATTGGACCTTATTTGCCCTATGTTTGACACAGATGAATTTTCGGACCAAAGCTACAGTACATTGACCAAAATCAGAAAAATTCCTAACTTCAAAAATTCACCAAATATTCTATAGACCTCAAAAAATTCTGCACTCTAGCTTTCCAAAAATCTCTAGATGAGCTCTATATGCATGCCAAATTTCATGAGGAAATTTGTCCATTTGATCAGTTTGTGACATAGGGTTGCAAAATGCCCTTTTTAAGCTTCATATGGGGTCTCATGGGGTCTATTTTTGCTTCTTCTCATTCTATGGCCAGATGAGCACGTGGGAAAGTATTAAAATACTCTATCAAAAATGTCTCAAAGGGCTAATAACCCAGATTCCATAATCTCACCCATCCACACCAAGATATACACAAGAGCCATACTTGTATAACTTGGCATATCCAAGTCAAATTCATGAAATATCCTTCACACGGGTCTAGTTCTCATACATATACAATATACCCATACTTTTACAAATATTCATAAGCTCATACATCATATACATTATGGAGACACATCATGTGACAACCATATGGCTATAATACAAATATTTTACAACTCCATCGCTAATCTTCTTGCTTCCAAGTGTGGTGGCTCCCATTTCCTTGCTCTCTTGATCCACCTAGGCATATTAAGTAATGGGGAGAGAAGAGTGAGATTCTAGGAATCCCAATAGCTCATCTCCCATTCAATCATGCATAAAGAATGTAATACAAGTCTTAAGGATGCATGTATGGCATATCAATATAGAAAATGGTGCAAAATATATTCTTGGCATTTACACAAAGCCCATATAACATACTTAGGCTTGCCAAATGAATGGATTAGCCTCACCCACTTTCTTCAAGGTTCTTGGACTTGTCTCACGCTTTTTCTCAAAGGCCTTGAACTAAGCCTTGCTCTTGGGAGACTTTCTCTTGGTCTCAACCACTTCTAAGGGTTCTTGGCTCATCCTCATCGAAGATAAAAGGTTCTTGGCCTCTCCACATTCAAGTAAACCAATGCAACATTTATAGGCATTATTTGATTACACAGAGCAATACTATGGTTCCATGGAACATAGGCATCATACTAGAATACAATTCATAGCTTAAAATACTAATACACACATTCAAAAATAATGTAGACATTCATTCATGCATGGGAGAAAAGAGAGAGAGCTACCTTGCTTGCATTCACACACTTTTTCCTTAAGCCTTGAGTCCTATCCTTTGACCTCACACACCCAAGAAGGTAGAGATCATTTCTCTTGGCCTAGACACACCAAAAGAAACATGAATTACTCATGGGAACAAGCCTTGGCATTATACACACTTTACATGATGCTACTTTGGTTTATGGCTCCATTATGCTTCCATAAGGTACTTAATGAAGCAACTACAAAAATTCATGATCTTGGCTCCCTTCTCTCCTTCAATCTATGATTCTTGACTCCATTTAGACTCCTTGGAGTCATCACACAATTATTTTAAGGAGCCTAGCTAGGAGTTGCTTCATTATGCTACATTATGAAGCCTACACTTCCATCTCACTATCTATGGCTTCTAAAATTTTTCCAAGGCTTCCTCTCATATTCTTCCATCCTACATGACTTAAAAATAAGTTTGAAACAAATTAAAACTCCCCCTTGGTACTCTTTCTAGCCTAGGCCAACATTATGGAAGCATTTGGGGTTCAAAGGGTTTCCAATTTTTCCTTGATGGGAGAGTCACTTGGGAGGCTTCCTAAGGGTCTTAGGAACTCAAACAAACACTCACATATGCTAGGGAATGTATGAATCAAATCAGTTCTTACAATGTGCTCAAGACTTCTTCACTTTCCTAACTTAAATTTACTTGCTTTTCTTCCCATTTCTTCGCAATTCTTAGGTGCCCACATACTAAATCAATGGATTCTTGCTTGTTTTTGGACAAAAACTCCTCCCCCATAATGGTTCTGTTTTTGGCCATGACTCTCACATACAAGAAGCAAGGAGAAGAAGCAAAGCTACAAGGATATCTACCTTGAATCCAAGCTTCCATCAAGAGTCTCTTCCTTTGGTCTTGGTCCCTTTTTGAAACTCTAATCCTTCCCCTCTGGTTCAAGGCCAAAACAGAACTACTTCATCCACCAAAACCATGGAAAGATGAAGTAAGAAGAGAAGAACAACTTTAAAAAAGAGAAAGCCATGAAATTCCTTGAATTTACCTATCTTTCTTAGCTTTCTTCTCCCTTCTCTTGTGCTTCCCTTTGTGCACCTCTTTCCAATCTATTTCAGACCAAAAATATGTCGGTGGAGAGGAAGGAGAAGGGTTGGACGTGTTTTTAAAAGCAAAAGGGTAAAGTTAACATACTTTTTAACTTTTCATTTTAGTCCCTAATCCATGGTTTGTCCGTTTGGTCTCATTTCAACTCCTTTTCAAAATCTGTCTTCTCCATCATATTCCTTAGGCTCTTAATCATAAGAATTGCCTTTGGAATCACTCAAAAAGGATCTAAAACCATTCCAAACTATTCGGTCAAAGTTTCAGTCAACTGATAGCTGAAATCGCTCATTGGAGGGGTTTCAACTGTTCTAGGGGTTCCTATGGTATTCAGGGCCTCTGAAAACCCTAGAAAGCTCAAATTTTTCATTTAAAAAGCCCTCCTGTGAGTTTTCAAAATTTTCCAAAAATTACAAAAATACCCCTACTTTCTTCGGCAAATTTTTAGAGCTCTTCTGGCTCTGGTTTTTGGCATCTTAAAACTTAAATCCTCATTTTCTAATATTTATAATTTTATTCTAATTTTAGTTGACCCCAATTCCTTCTATTTCGAGAACTTCCTTTTATATTTGGTCTATTTCTAACGTTTCCAGAGAAACCGAACATCGTGTTTCTCACGTTTACGAAGAGAGCGGATGTTACAACAATACTCGTAAGGGCTCTGTGTGTGTTGGTATCAGAGCCGGCCATTTAAATGTGCAACCCGAGGATGGGTTGGCCCCCAAGGGAGTGGAACATAAAGTCCCACATCAGATGGAATGGTCCTAGGAATGGCCCATATAAGTGGGGAGAATCCTCCCCCTCACGAGCGCGCTTTTCCCGTGAGCTAAGCAGGAAGGGACAAACCCCAACGAACCGAGAAGTCAAGGTCAACGACCCACGAACCGGGAAGGAAGGGACAATACTCGTGAGGGCTCTGTGTGTGTGGATGTCATACCTTATTTTATAACACTTTTTCTACTATAATTACCTCATATAAAATTTAGAGGAGTCAACAGAAACTTAAACTGATAAAAATTTTTCCTTTTAAGAACTTTCTCATACAATTTCACTATTCATTTGGTCATTTCCAATTTCTTATCTAACTTTGCAAATACATAATTAATTATAAAAAAATCGTATGAGGTCGGTTCGGGGCTCTACTTCAAGCTCTCTAAGCCCTTTACATAGGAAAATGTTTACTTAGCGGAGCACATATAAATTCATATAAAGTTGTCCCTACAACAAACTGAGCAGTTTTACCCCTCATTGGTCATATTATTATTATTATTATTATTATTTTGCCTTTATATAGGCACATGTATTCTTGCATCTCATACACGATAGTCATACTCTTTTTACTTCAGGATTGGGTATATACATGGCTTTCCATTTCATACTTAAGTACCTTACAACGTCATAATATAACTCATACATGTAGTAATCTAAAATATTTAATTACATAACAAAATGTGGTACATAAAAGTAAGATCCTCGATTTATGTCTCCACATTTTTTGCTCTTTCTTTCCTTGAACTCGGACCTAGCATGGGTTATATTTGAGTGAGATTATGAAATCTCATTAGTAGTAAACCAATCTCATTCATAAGCAAAAATGTAAGTACATAACATAATGCCAGTCAAGATGCCACATATCGCATAGTAATACAAGGAATTTCATACAAGGCCAAGCACAGTCTAAGCATACATGTCTCATCTTATAGCATAAATGACAACTTAATATAGCATAACACTCATCATTATACAAACATACAAGCTTAAGGAAAGAGAGAGGAAAACTACTACCTTAGCAAACTTTGCTCCTCAATCCTTGGGACTCGGTTTACTTGCTTTTGGAATTCCCAAAACAACATCAAACCCTATAATCATAATGATAATTCATTACAATCAACACATAAACCTTAACTTCTAAAATAAGATGACCCCTTTTAAACTTAATGGGACCATTGAAATTGGAAAAATCCAACTCCTTCCCTTCCCATTCACTATGGCCGAATAGTATGTATTTCTTGGCCAAAATTTAGGAATTTTATCCTATGAGCTTTGGAGGCTTTCCCATAGGTATTCCTAGCTAAAAACACCCTTTTGAATCCATTGGAATGGATAAAATCATCAAATTCCAGCCCCAACATCACATTTTGGTCATCACATAATCTAGCTCTGTTTTAGGCTCAAAGTGTGTTTCTTTGGTTCTAAAAATTTCATAACCTTTTCCTTTATGTCTTATGACTTGAAATTTGGTATACATGACTTTAAGACATTAAGGAAACACCATAAAAATTTTGGGAAAATTCGGATAGCATCTCCCCATGCTTTCTATTTTTCCAAAAATTACAATCTTTGTGTTTTCCAAAGTCTCAGCACATAACAATAATAACTAAGCTCAAATGGCCTTCATGTTCAACATATAAACTTCATTTCAAGGCCTTCATATTCAACATACAAACTCCATTTCTAATGATTCATATGCTGTCCAAAAATTACTCATAGCTAGGGTTTAACAAAACTAGCTTAAAGCATGTGATTTACAAGTATAAGATGGAGAAAACTTACCCTTTAAGCTTAAGCCTTGCTTCCTTTGCTTTTCTCACACTAAACTCCTTTCTCTTCCCACTTAGAGCAACATTTCACCTTGAAGAAAAGATAAATATGCAGCTGCCCTTTGGAGGAAATGGTTGGAGGATGGAGAAGATGAAGAAATTTGGTGAAGAATGGTGATAGTTTTGCTTGGTTTCACTTCATCTTCCACTTTTTCTCCCTCTCTCCCTCTCTTCACGTTTTTCTTTCTTTCTTTCTTGTGTGTGGCGTGAAAATGGTGGAATGGAGGTGAAGAAGATAAATCTAATGAAGTTAAATGGTCATACTAAATTTGGACCATTGGATCAACCTTTTCAAGATCAAATCTTAACTTTCCATTCCTTTTTTTCTTTTGATTTTCTAATTTCATAACTAAATATCTTCTTCCAAAAATTCTTGGCCACACACTTAGAAGCCTTGCCTTAGCCCTTAAGTTATGGAGAGTAACCATGGTAAATTTCCTAACTCAACTATGGTCAACCATAGATAGTTTCTAACTTAACCATGGTTAATTCTTTAAAATAACTAAAATCTTTTTCTTCTTTTCCTTTCATTCTATATTTATATTTGGGTTTCATCTTCTCTAAAACCCTAATCATATCTTCTCTTCTCTTCTCTTATCGGGCCTTTAGCATCGCTATTGGGCCTTACAGCAGTCTAAAAATCAGTGTCTGAGCCCAATTAAGGTTTTACGATACAATACATACCATTAGACTTTCTAAAATTTATAAGCATTATTTCCTTTGCTTTCTGGCCATACTGAGCTTCAAACATGGTTCAAGGGCCCATAACCTCAATCCTCACAAATTTCGGTGTCAATCAAACATCCGGATCTATAAGTGTAATTTTCATCGTTCTGTATTATGATTGTGCTATAAACTTTTCCTTTACTGCACACTTCTGTCCTTAAAACTCCTTCAGGGTTTCTTAGCCCTTTAGCTATTTTTATTTCTATAGTTCTTATAACTTTTTTTTCTATTTTGCTCATGATTACTGATCAGGATAACCAGATCCCAGACCGGATCCCACCCGGCCATCCGGACAACTTGGTATCATTAGACCCGTTTCATCAAATTGAGTTTAACTGTGGGTCACGGATTTATGAGATTCTTGCCCGATTTTTTGATATTCGTGCTTAAAGCCATGAATAGAGGGTGAAACTAGGGTTCCCTGAACTTTAGGGCAATTTATACATTTTTCCCGACATATAACTTTTATTTGCATTTTAGTCCCTGGCTCCTTCATACTTGACTTTGAAGGCTCTTCGGGACCTTTTTCTAATCTCTTGTTTTTTCATCTATTTTAGCCCCAATTTTAGGGCACCTCTGGCTTTGACTCATCATTATTTACGATCTAAAATATTATTCTAATTTTATTATATCTCAATTTTTTCTATTTGGGGGACTTCCTTTCATATCCGATGAATTTCGTATGTTGACGAAGAAATCATATGTTACATTTCTCGTGTTTCCTTACGTTTTCTTGGATTTTCAGAAAACCAGATATTACACATCATATTTCGATCGAGCATCGAGCTGTGATCAGACTCTTATACGCATGAGCCCAGGTTGTCCTCAATAGGGAGTTGATGCTATGGACGACCTCTCCCGATGTTAATGGCCTTTAACATGTGGAATGTGATTGCTAGTATGAGATAGTAGTTACTGATAGCCTAATTGTTTTATTTGCTGATATTACTGATATTTCTTATGCTTATTTAATTAAATGCACATATGTTAATTAAATTGGAATATATTAATGAAATTTACGTCTGGTTGCTAAGATTTGCATCTCACCCCATTTCATAGGCTAACTATTTCAGGTGAAGGCACTTCGAGTAAGAATAAAGGGAAGTAAGTGGATGAACATCCCTGAGCTGAGACCTTATATAGGAAATGCTGCACTTGGGTTGATCTAACTTAGGATAGATGCTGATTTTGTTATTTTTTTATGTAGCATCATCATGTAATCATATTGCCAAGTGTAAGAGTTTTGTGTTTTGATAACCTAAAATGTATCTATTGAGAAGTTAGGCCTTATACTAAATTGTTATCTGATGTACGCACTTATAAATCTAATATGGAACTTGTTGACCTTAAGTTGTGATTTATTATTTATCAATGTAATTATGTGTTACCTTAAAAGTAGACTTAGACTAGAATGCATGGAATCCTTATTGGAATTTATATTGGAATGATAATGTTAGTAGTTTGTGAATCCTTTTGTTGTTAATGTTTCATGAAATTGCTAATATATGATAGTAGATGAGTATGACTTAACACTTAGGATTTGATTTGCCAATGAGAGGCATGTTGAGTATATTAGGTAGATAATGTTGGAGATTGTGCCCTAGGCCAATCATTGTATTATGAACATTGTATTTTATTAAGAAAAAAGAGTTTCTCTTTTATTAAATTTATTATATTGTTTGTATGTTTACTATAATAATAATATTCTTGGATAAATCATATTGATTATCGTAAAATCCCTAGTTGATCATCTTTGTGAGATAGATGATGAAGTAAGGCTAGTATGATTTTGATTGATGATTATGTGTTAATCATGTATGAAAATACAAATCAAAATCATAGGCACTTGTTAGAAAATAAGGAGTTGGATCAACCCGTCATGAGATAATTACATGGATCAAGTCATAAGTGTATCTTATATATAGTCGTGTCACTGAACCCTTAGACCTGAGATCACTATAAATTCCTACATGAAGAACATTGTGCTTTGACTTAGTCAAAAGTCACTTTAATCGAGTGATCATGAAGGCAGTGATTGGGTATAGTGGAATCTATATAAAGGAAGATGAGTGGTCAAGATGGAATTTGTCCCTCTCATTAGTGGAGAGATATCTCTGGGCCACTTGATGAGTGAGACTGAGAAATGCATGGCCATGCTTTGATGGAAAGGTTTTCCATTTATTCTATCAGTCTGCTCAGAGATCAAGAAAGTGACGATCGAGTAAAATGAGGATGACATTTCTATATCTCATACTTGACCTAGATATCATGTGACAAAAGAGTTGTAATAAGGTTGTATGATAGATTGTATTGGATCACTGATCCTCATATGATTTTGGTAGTCACAATACCTTACTAGAGGCCACTTGTGACTTGTGGATAGAATAACGCCCACTACCAACGTCATATGGGCTTACAAGATCGCACACAAGAACGGACCAACTGGAGTTAAAATATCTAGATTTATTGAACCTAAAAATGTGTCTAGATTCAATGAATGTAACGTTCAATTTAGGGTAGAGGAATTTTATAAATATATTATATATATTATAAAGTTCAAAAAATATATATATTTGATATATTATATTTTGAAATATATATCATCTAATTAATTTAAATAAATTAGTTTTAAATTTAATTCTATATGATAAATTTAAATTTAAACTAATGTGATAATTTGGATTTAATCTATGTGATAAATTAAATTTAAATTTATTTTATAAGATAGATTTAAATTTAAACTAATCTATTTAATTATGATTTGAATTAATTTAAATAATATATTTAAATTAACCAAATCTATCCTAAAACCCTAATATAACACCTTTATAAATAGAGAGGCTAGAGTTTTTTAGGATGATGATTTTTTTTAAGAAAGCTACCTCCCACCCTAGAGAGAGAAAGCGTACGGACGTATAGAGAGAGAAAGAGAAGAACATCTTCTCTCCTTGAACGTACAGACGTTCGTGTTTAGTGACATCCATACATGTTTAGTGGCGCTAGCACGCCGTTCAAGTTGTAGTGACTATTCGTGTGGATATTGATAGAAGGAATTGGTCTAAAGCGTCAGTTCCTGAGATCCAACGGTAGAAAGGGAACCTGAAGAATCACGTGACAAAAGTAAAAGTCTTTAGTTTTAGTACATTTAAACAATATTGATGGATCCATGGGAGAGATTTGGATTTATTTCTTTTAAATTTTCACTGTGTGTGTCCTAAGAATCCCAATAGATGAATGCCATTAGAGCCTTACAAATTAAGGTAAAGTAGCCCTAAAGTGTTACTAGAAGCAGAGCTAGACTATATGGGATGAAATTTAAGAGGTATAGGTGTAAAAGAAGGTCACACCGTAGCCAAGAACAACTTAGTCATGGCTAGAATTCAGTCAAAAGCAAGAAGCACCGTAGCACAAGGTGAAAAATTCACCCAGGGAGAGTGACAAAGAGTAACCTCATCACAGCGCACTATGTTTACCTAGGGCGCAAGTTAAGGAAGTCTAGTAGGGAGTGCTCCAAAGAGTAAACTCGCTGCGGCGCAAGAGGATCAAGTTGTGACGAGAATCGAGGAAGAAAAATTCTTAGTTCTAGTAGCTAGCTTCGTTGCAGCTCAGGTATAGCCTGCTGCAATGTAACACCGTATTATTTTAGCCTCACTTTCCCATACATTAGGTTTACACATTAGTTTCATAGGAAAAGCTAAAGAATAATGGAACTTCTTTTTGTGTGGCGTAGAACTTTAACAATTTAAATTTCTCTCCGTGAATCTCGTGGACTTCCTAATATCATCTCATACTCATATTCCATCTAAACAAGTCAAACCATTGCAAAACATCCCATACATTTCGGTTTAGGAGCTACACATAAGAAAATTGGAGTTTTTGCCATGGGTCCAAAATTCAAGTTTATACTACCAAATTTGGAAAATCAAAATTAATTCTAGAAAAATCAAAATTAAAAAAATAATAGCTTTCTGAAAAAACTCTAGATATCTACTATTGGTTAAAAATTATTTTATTTCATGAAAACCTAACTGGACCACGATTGATAATAGAGAAGTACTAAAGGTCTGACTGCCCTAGTTTGCTGTCACAGGTTACTGATATGAACTTCCAAAATTCATAACTAATTCTATAAAAATTAAAACCCAGTAAACCATACCATTTTGGAAATCTATAGATGTTAACTATATGAAAACAATAATTTCAGCCCACATTAAGCTTGTCTAGGAACTGAATTATAATGAAATAGTACCTAAGGTTGACTAGCATCATTGGTTCTAATGCAAAACTTCAAAAATTTATTTCTCTCTCTATAGACTTCTAAATAAGGTGGTTCTAGTTGCTATAGATCATCATGACTATCTAATTTTTCCATGTAAAATTTCAAAACCATTAGACCTCATTTGGCCCTCAGAGGACACAAAAACAAAATCTACTCAAGTGAACAGTGCCCAGGCCAAAACCAATTTCTGAGCTGAATTTTAAAAATTATAAGAAATTTTGTAGACCTCCAAATAATGTGGTTATTATACCATAAAAAATTTCTATACAATATCTATATGTGTGCAAAATTTTAGTCTCAAAATCGCTTATTTGGTCAAGTTGGGGTTCAGCTCACAAAACGGGTCATTTTTTGTCCTAAAATGATCCATTCATGTGACAAAATGGTCTTCCCCTTGAACCAAGACCACTTGGGCACGTGAGAAACCTTTAGAATAGTCTATTAAAATTTTATAAAGAGTCCAAATATCTATACATCACAAAACTACTACCTCACTTGTTCATATACACAAGTTCTTAAAGACACATCCATGCATCTCAACGTCAAAAACCTCTATTCCCGTTCATATGCTTTCAATTCTCATACATATAACATATTTCTATGTATGTACATATGTTCAAGTGGCTACATATCATTTTCAACATAGGGTTACATCATTTGATAATAATATGGTTACAAAATAACTAAATAACATAATTCTTTATTAATCCTTCCTCTTCAAGTGTGGTGGCTCCCATCTCTTTGCTCACTTGGTCCACCTAGACATGTTTAGGTAATGAAGAGGGAAGAGTGAGATTCTAAGAATCTCAATAGATCTTAACCATTTCAATCATACAAAATAGTCATGCTTTCAAGTTAAAGGATGCATATATGAACATTTTGCAACTAATAATCATACATAGAATTATTTTCATATGCAAGAAACTTGTTGGCCTTCAAGAACATTGGTTTACCCTCACCTTCTTTCTTTATGACTTTTAGACTTGCCTCACCCATTTTCAAAAGACTTTTGACTAAGTATCACTCCTCTTGATATTTTTGGCTTTGTCTCACCTAATTCTAGGGACTTTTAGCTCATTCTCATCTTTGCTAAGGGACTTTTGGCTTCACCAAGTTTATTCAAGCCAACCATCATTCATAAAACACATATTATGCACATAATGGTACCATGGCATGTAGAAAATCACTAGAAACATTTCTTATGGTAAAATCATACATATACACATCTAGAGACAAGAAAACAACTAAGCATGCATGAGAAAAAGATTAGAGAGCTACCTTGAATGCAAACACACACACTTTTGCTTGATTTCTCTTCCCTTCCTTTAGCTACACCCTTACAAGTGTGTGATGTAGGATTCCTTTGGCCTTAACACATCAATTAGGATCCAATTACACTCTTGAAACAAACTCTAGCACCACACACACTCTAAAAAAGCTTGGGTTCTTATTTGCTTCAATTATGGTTCCATATATCACCTAATGACTTTGTTTTGTTTCTGGATGGGAGATGCATGTGGGAAGCTTCCTTGATATCTTAGGGACTCATACCAACTCTTAGACAATTGGAAATACCACTAGAAAGCTTCACATAAACCATGGTGCAACAAAATCCCTAGAAATTGTATCTTGAATTTCACAGGTTCTTTCTTGGATTTCTTTGCACCATCTTGTTTCTCATACTCTAAATCCTAAATTTCATACTTGGTTTAGTTCAAAAACAATTCCCCCTTGGCTGTCCCATAAGTGGTAGAACCACACACATAGAAGCAAGGGAGAAAAAGTATGAAAAGCAATAGATTTATCTTGGTTTTTAGGTTTTCTCAAGAGCTTCTTTCTTTGCCTTAGCCTCCTCTTTCAAGGACTAACTTTCTCCTTCTGAATCAAGACCAAAACAAACTCATATCACTAACCAAAACTATGGAAAGAGAGAGCAAAGAGAGGAGAACAAAGTTTCCAAGAAGAACGCCATAAGAAACCTTAGAATTCCATACCTTTTCCTCGATTCCTTCCTCCTCCTTTTCCCCTTCCCTTGGATGTCTCCCTCTTAGGCAGAAGTTCCCTCTATTTTGGGCAAAATAAGTCAGTTAGAAGAAGCTTCAAGTGGGATGCCTCTTATGTGGAAGAATTGAGAAGAATTTGTTCTAAAAAATGCCATTTATGTCCCTTCTTTTGGCTAATTTATTTTAGGCTCATTTTAGCTCCTTTTCGAGAATTATCTTTTCCATCAGAAAACATAGGTCCTCAATTTTATAAAATAACTTTGGAATCACTCAATTTGGATTTAAAACCTTCCTGAATGAAGAGGTCAAAGTTTGGGTCAACCAATGTTATAAAAAGCACACCGGAAGGGATTTAAACCATTACAGGGGTTCCTATGGTTCTTAAGGCCTTTGAGAACCCAGGGCAACTCAATTTTTTCATTTAAAAATCCCTCCTTGGAGTCTTCTTAAACAAGTTTTGCTATAACGAGAGACACTTCTTGCTATTGCGAGAACTTCTCAACTGTTCTCACCACAACTGCCACTAATACGAGAAATCCCCTAAATTTCGTATGGGCTACGAACTCGCTATAATGAGCTAGCATCCTAGCTATAGTGAACTATCATCCTTGCTATAGCTATCACATTCTAAATTTTCACTAACTAGTAACGTAACCCAACTAGCTAACAAAGAACATTAAGGAAAGCATTAAAGAATGAACCCGAGTTAACTAAGTGTAACAACCCTAACTTCTAATCATTATAATTAAGGTTAAATAAATGATTAATAATCATAAATCTGGGTTAAAAGTCATTACGACTAATTACATTCAAAAAATGTGAGAAAATTTGAACCTTAATGTTATTAAAGTCATCAACCAAATAATTACACGCATTCATGTATGCAGGATAAACAAACCCTTATTTATAAGCCTTTGATTCTATTACCTATTAATTCTAACTCACAAGAATCTTCTACTAATATTTCTAAGTCATCCCTTGAGGTTACCATAGGAAAAAAAAAGGTTTCTAGGTTAGAATTAGAGTTTGGGATCGTTAGTCATGGCTAAATGTCTTTGCGCCGTGGCCAATTGCTCTCGGGTTCACTCTTATATCTTCACAGGTTTCGCCACAACTAGTTGGAGCTTTGCCGCGGTGAGCATATATGGCACCACGATGAGAGAACCTCCTGAAGCCTACCTCACTCGCCTCTCACTATTGGCCGCGGCCAATTCCCCCTTTTGTCGTGGCTAATTCCTCTCTAGAACGCCTGACACATTTTCACAAAAGTTCGTCGCGGCCAATTTCCCTCTTTGCCGCGGCTAATTACATTCTCGTTGTGGTGAATTGCTCTCTAATACTTTCCTAGGACAATTTTGCCTCTACCACTTCTAAAGCTTGTCTCATACACTCCAATTCTCCCCCTAGTAATGCCCTAGGGACACTCTACCTTAAATTGTGGGGCTCTAATGGCTTTCCCCTACCTAATTTACCTAGCTTATCTTTTGTTACCAATCCAAGTCTTAAGTGTTAATTCCCACTCATCCAACTACCATATATCAACAAGTTCATAGATTAATGACAGTAAGAATTTCATAAGCTACCAACAATTGTCATTCAAATACATATTCCATTAGAGATTTCATGTATCACTAGTCTAGGTCTACGTCCAATATATCACATAATTACATTTCCCAAATAGTAAACCATATCATAGATTTAACATAGTTCATAACAGAGGTTATAAGTTCATACATCCAATACCAAGCCAAAATGAGGCCTAACTCCGCAATGGATACATTATAAGTAATCAAAATATAGACACCTACACTTGGTAGCATGATTGCATAATGATGCTATACAAAAAGAATATAAAATTTAGCATCTACTTTATCTAAATCAGTCTAAGTGTAGCCTTCTTCACATATGGTCGGAGCTCATAGATTTTCATCCACTTGCTTCCCCTTATCCTTACCCGAAGGGCCTTCACCTGAAAGTATGATCCAATGAAATGGGGTAAGATGCAAATTTTAGTAACGAAGGAAAATTCCATTCATATATTCTAGTTTAATTAACATATATGCATGATTTCATATAAGCATAAAAAAATATACTAGCCATATTAGTAAATAAAACAATTAGGCTATCTATTATTACTATCCCATACTAGCAATCACAATTCCACATGTTAAAGGCTAATAACACTAAGAGAGGCCCATCCACGGCACCTACTCCCCAATGAGCACAACTAGGGCTCAGTGCATCTGGGGTCTTATCACAACTCGGTGCCCGATCGAAGCACATGCACAGGTGGCAGCTGTACCACAGCTCTACTATAGACTCACAAGGTATAATCACATATAACAGATAGCCAACTAAATCATTTAGCATCAAAATCATAATCATGCAGTAAATATAAAATTAAAACAGACATATGTATAGAATCAGCATGAACCCCAATTACCTCACTTGTAGCCAATCTTCTAAGAGCCAACTGAATGTTACTTCAACCTATGGACATAAAACCAAGCCATTACTATCCCTAATCACAATTTATATTAGCAAACCCATTACTCAAGAAGTTAAGCTATATAGGACTACTCAGAAACACTTACCCAATTACCACAAGAACCAAATTTGGATTTGGTTGAGCCTACCCCAGAAATCTCAAAACAATATTTCAAATTCTGAGTAAATTCGCATAAAAACAATACCCATATCATAAATTAGCTATAGGGGTCCCAAACTAGCAAAGAAAGTATCAAAATGAAGAGTTTATACTTACCTAACAATACCTCTAGCCTCAACCTACGAAATTTCACCAAGAAAATCCTAAACAACCACATTTCAGATTTTGGATATGGTGAAAATGGTCTAAATGAAAAACTAATCAGGTTAAAATGAAGAGAAAGATAATGGGATTAAGTTATGTAACTATTACCTTGGCTGATTTTAGACCTAAAAGTGAAAAATTGTGGATTTCTTGCTTAGAACCCTAGCCTCCCTCTCAAGGTGCGAAAATGCCTCTTGTGTTTGTGTTTTGTGTTTTAGCAGAATGGTAGGAAGGGGTTACATGTGTTTAGGGTTTTAGTTAGGTCTAAAATGGATTATGGGCTGACCCAAAGGTCTAACTCCAATTGGGTTCAAATTTTATGCTTGTTGGGCCAGATTTCATTTGTTGGGCTGCAGAATCTTATTTAGGCTAGACCAAGTTTTAAAAGCTCAATTGATTTGAGTCTGGACAAGGGTTGTTGGACCAATTATAAGAGTTTATGTAAGTTGGATCTTAGGCCTCCATCTCATTAAATCAAATTAGGCCCTCCCTAGGTGCTCTCTCTTGGACCAAGTCTCATATTAAAAGGTTAGATCTGCACCTAAAATTATTGGGCCTCCATTAGTCCCTAACCATGGCCTATTTAATTTAATTTGGGCCTAGATGAAGTTTTTAATCTAATTAAATCTCAAACCCATATTATTAATTTACTTCTCTCTAGATTTCCATTCACATAGTTTGTCCAATTATTCCCTAATAATTATCCTTAATCCATAATTAACACCTTAATTAATTTTGAAATGTTACACTAAGAACTAAGGGATTTAATTAGTACTAGAAAGAAAGGTATGTGTGTTATGAAGCTTAATTGAGAAATCAACTTAACCATTTAGTTAGCATGGAAGTGTAAGTAGGTACATTTGACCTTGTGATGGCCATTCCCTTAGCCATGTATATTGAGGGCAAATGCCTAAAGAAACACCTAAATTAATCTAAGCCCCATAAGCATTTTGCATGACCAAGGATGTGGTGTAGGAATAAACGTATATTCATAAATGGGTGATTACCGTGTATATATATATACAAGAGTTTAAGACATTAAGTGTAACATCCAGTCCCTCCGTAAACATGAAAAACGCGAAACGTGAGAAACACGATGTTCTGTTTCTCTGTAAACGTCAAAAATGGGCCAGATACAAAAGGAAGTCCCTGAAATAGAAGAAATTGGGGCCAAATAAAATTATGATAAAGTTCTAAATAATGAAAAATGAGTATTTTAGCCTTGAGTTGCTCAGAAATCAAGGCCAGAGTGATTCGAAAAATTTGCCAAAAGGCTAGTGGCATTTTCGTAAATATGGGTACTTTTTGAAAAACTCATAGGAGGGCTTTTTAAATGAAATTTTTAAGTTTTCCAGGGTTCTCAGAGGCCCCAAAAACCATGGGAAGCCCCGGGACCAGTGAAGCCCCTCCAGTGTACTCTTTCTGACGTCGGTTGACCCAAACTTTGACCAGTTCGTTCGGGAAGGTTTTAGCTCCGATTTGAGTGATTCCAAAGGCATTTTATTAAATTGGGAATCTAAATTTTATGATGACAAAGACGGTTCTCAAAAAGGAGCTAAAACGAAGCCAAACCGGAAATGCCATTACGAAGGGCGAAATTGGAAACCATTTTAAAAAGGAAGCTTATTTCTTCTTCTTTATATGCCACGTTCTTTCTCTCCTCTCTAAGACCGCCTTAATTCTGCCAAAAACCAGAGGAGAAGCTGCCCTTCTTAGGCACACAAGAAGAGGAGGATTTTGGAGGAAGAAATTCAAGAGAAAGGTAAGAAACTTTAAGAAATTCCATATCCTTCCTTCTTGAACCTTGCTCCTCTCCTCTCAAGCTTTCTTTCTATGATTTTAATGGAGAGTTTGGTACTGTTTTTGGGGCAGAACAGAGAGGGAAATTTCGAAAATTGAGGGAGTAAGCCAACCAAGTGGAAGAACAAGCCAAAGGAAGCAAGAAAACAAGGTAAAACTTCCATTCTTTGGTAGTTCCTTCCTCCCCCTTCCTCTTGCACGAATTTGACCACCATGAGCCCAAGTCTTATAGGCTGATTTCTGTCCAATTTGTGGAGGGATTAAAGGTTTTAGATGGCAAGGATTAAGAAGGAACCAATAGAATCAAAAAAGGAGCATTAGAAGACAAGATAGAACTATTAGGGATTCAAATGCTCCCTTGCAAATCTGATTTTATATGAATGTTCTTAGACTTAATTGAATGTTTAAACATGCTCCTAAGACCCCTAGAGAGATTCCCACATGCACCTCCCATCCAAGAAAGCAAAGAAATTGCAAGAAAAATTAATGAACTCTAAGTAGAAAAAGTGTAGTGTATTTGAAGGGATTATAAAAACTGATTTGATTCATGCATTCCCTAGCATATATGAGTGTTTGATTGAGCTCTTAAGACCTTTAAGAAGCCTCCCAAGTGTGTCTCCCATCAAGGAAAAATCAAGAAGGCCATGAACTCTTCTTCCCCCCATAGTCTCGGCCTAGGCAAGTTCCTATAGCTAGGGAGAGTTTTAAATTTTTCTAAGGCTATTCTTGAGTCATATGTGATGAGTGAAGATGAGTAGAGGCCTTAGAAAAAATTTAGAACTCAAAGAAAGTGAATTAGTGCCATAGGTTCCATATTAGGACCTAAAGAAGCAACATGATGCTAGGCCCTTTGTTTTAATGATGTGATGACTCTAAGAGGTTTAAAAGGAGTCAAGAATCATAATTGAAAAGAAAGAATGAGGCTTAGAAGTCATTTGATGGGTGTTGCTTTATTAGGTGTGATTATGGACCATAATGGAGTCTATAGAGCAATTTAGTGTTTTATCAAGTGATGTAGCCTTAGAATATGTTTCATAGACCTAATTGGCTCCCATAAATTGTATCTAGGCCAAGAGAAACTATCTCCACCAACTTGTGGGTGTGTGGCTAAAAGAGGAGGCTTGAAAGCTAAGGAAAAAGTGTGTGAAATTATGCAAGGTAGCTCTCTCCACCTTCTCTCATGCATGGATGTGTGTTTAGCTTGCTTTAGAATGTATGTATGTGTATTTTCAAGCTAAGAAAAGTATGCTAGCATGCCTTTATATGCCATGATGCTTGATGCTATGTTATGTTTTCAAATGATTACATGATGTTTGTGTGAGTTTGCTTGGGTGTGAAAAGGCCGAAAACTCTTCCCTTTGGTGAGGATGAGCCAAGAACCCTTGAGCTTGGTTGAGACAAAGTAAAGAGTCTCCCAAAAACAAAGTGGGCTCCCAAGAGTATGGTTGAGTTCAAAGTGCTTAAAGAATGGGTGAGGCAAGTCCAAAATCCATGAGGAGAAGTGTGAGGCCAATCCAAACACTCAGTGATCTCTTGAATGTCTTGCATGATTGATTCACATGCCAAAGTTGCTTTAAAATGCCTATGATTTCTACTTTCTCCATGCATGCATATATGAAACTTACTTGCACATATTATGTGTGATGGAATGGGAGATGAGCTATTGGGATTCTTTGAATCTCATCCCCTCCTTTCCAATGATCTAACATGCTAGGTAAACCAAGTGGATATGCTAATGGGAGCCAACAACATTGAAGAAGAGAGATTGACATTCATATGTCTAGCTTTTACCCTTTTTTAGCCATAATGATGTATATGATTATTGTAAATGGCACATGACCCTTGAGACACATGTAAATATGATATTATGTGATGTATACATGTATGGATATGATGTATGAACTTTAGAAATGAATTTGGGTATGTAATGCCAAGTTATGCAAATTGGAAGTTTGATGCAAATGTGTATAAATGTGGGTTGAATGGCCAAAATGAGATGCATGAGGTTTGGGACCATTTGGGCAGCTCACACAAGTCTAAAATATGCTTTTAAACTTGCCCAAAAGGTGCCAAGACCAAGGGGAATCCATTTGGCAATTTTGGTACCTAATATGGAGCCAAAATTGACCATAATGGAACCCTATGTCATTTTTTGGCCAAATGAGTTAGTATTGCCCTGAAACTTGGCATGAAATTAGGCTCATTAAGAGCTTTTGGGAAGCTAAAGATCATAATTTTGGGAGACCTAGAGAATATTTGATGAATTTTCAAAGTTGGGATTTTTCATGGATTCTGGTATGGTAATGTTCATACTGGCAGTTTTGAATTCTGTGTCACCCGATGGCCAAATGGTGTCTAATGCTTATGAAATTTTACATTCATAAACTAGAGGTCATAAGCTTTCTGTGACCACTGAGATCACCTCATTTGGAGGTCTGAGCAGTGAGTTATGCATGTTTGAAGTTAACTGTCAGCATCAGTAGCGTCCCATGAGTCCGGTTACTGTTCTATAGGGTCCAGCTGACTAAACGTATTTGTTTCATTCTGGAATTATTTTTAGCATAAATTTAAGATTTTTAGCTTTCCATAATGACCAAATTTGTGTGATCTCTATTTTTATATAATTAGTTATGAATTTTAGAAGTTTGTATCAGTAATCTGAAACAGCAGCCCAGGCAGCAGCGACCTCTGGACCTTTTTGGATGTCAAACGTCCTCTGTGATAAATTTTATACTCTGGACGTATTTTTAGTGTAAAGTAGACATCCATAGCTTCCCAAAATGACCAAGATTGCATGATTTCAATTTTTCTATATTTATTTATGATTTTCCGAAGCTTGCCCAGAATTGAGGCCAGTGCTGTCCGAGAATGACTACCCATTTCCCATAGCTCCTTTCGATTTCCAAGAGTTGTAGGTGGGTTTTTGTGAAACAAATGAGTTGTAATAATGAAATTAAATATGAGAAGGCATAGTATAAGTTTACCTGGTCCACGTGACACCGAATGGGTTTTTGGATATGATGACTTGCAAATAAAAATCCAAATTTTCATGCTTCCTCTATTAGAATTATGTGTATGTTTCCTAATAATTATACTATTCAAAGGCATGAGATGAGCTAGACTTATGGTGTTACATTAAGACTAAACATTTCATGAAAAGCTATCTCTTACTAAGATATATATGTGTGTGTGTGTGTGTGTGTGTGTGTGCTCGGATGTACAAATGAATCAACTAGTAGTGTAGATTGCTAAATGCTTCATTTGAATGAATAACATGAGAGTAATACTTAGCATAAATGGTGGGAGACATGGGAGAGAGACACCTAGCAAGCAACTAAGGAGAACCAATGAAAGTCCTAAATAAATTAATCCCATGCACCTAACCATTATGCTTCAACTGAATCTTATATATATATGGTATTAGTGTTGCTACGTTCTTTAATTGGGAGGATAGGAATGAATTACATATATTAAATGGCTTATATAATTTAAAGAAGGGCATCTAGTTTAGGATGGAGGCATGGGCCATGGAAGAAAGGACTTTAGTGATCAAGGTATTGACACCTCATGCTTCACTATTTAAGACATATATATATATATATATATAATTATTATGGGTGAATGCTCATTGTCTAGCTATTGTGGGAGTTAAATATAGCATTCAATATGTAGCTTAGATGAAAATAATGTACATGAGACACTGCCACCTAGCTTGCACCGGTGATGAAATGGAAAGGAAAATAATTTAAAATCAAAATAGGCCACCTCATGCTTGCACTGTCACACACTTATATATATGTATTCAAATGGTGTGTGTTGTTGCTCATACCTTCCAGCCATAGGGAATTATGTAGTGTAATTAAGGATGTAACCAGGGAAATATATGGAGAGGATGACACCTTGCATGCCATTAATCGGTGATAAGATAAGATTGATAAACTATTCCCTTCTATTAAATTGTCTTGGTTTAGGAAGCATATGGTGGCGTTGCAAATACTTTCTTCTTCCTTAGCTTAATTAGGACCGAGAGCAATAGTGAGAAAGAAAGATGGAAAGCTTCATTCAAACAAGGAGACTTGACAAAGATAAAGAGGAACCATGAAGAGGAGAAAGGGAGTGCAAGGTGATTCATTAAAGGTAAACACGGGAAAGCACCTAAACTTCTTAAGTTCCTCCATTGGGCTGGTTGAGTTGCTTAACTAGGATGTCTTGTTATCGTTAGGTAGCCACAGAACTTTGAAGTAAAGATCATCAGGAAAAACCTAGGAAGAAATCATAGTACATAAAGGTAAATGCCTAAATTCCTCCTTTAACACCAAATATACTGAAAAGGAGAGTGGAATAGAAAGAGAATTTTGTATAGCTAGTAAGCCATGGGAATAGCACTTTGAGAATGGCATAAGTTGAATAAAAAGATTAGCACAAAAGAACAGAACATATGATGGGTATTTAGGCACCAAATAGAATGATACAATTAGCTATCAGACAATAAATACACAAATGTATTGACATAAGTTAAAATGGATACTGAGAATAGGAAATTTAGGAATTTCATATAGGGAACCAGTAGCTTAATTGAAATGTAAGTATTAATCATGACTTGTTCTAATTAAGATATTGTGTGATTGAAATTTAGGAAATTAATTGGGGCAACAAAGGCTAAGGGATAACTGGACGTAACATCGGTAACAAAACAAGTAGTTAACAATGCATTCATTTTGCTATTTATGTTATTGCACTAGATGAATTCTTGAAGTTTCTATGATGTGTATTTGCATGTATGTCTACTAAGATGACTCTTATAGGTACTAGATTGCTATTATTGGCCAATAACCAAAGCATGGTAGCCTAACGAATGAGAATATGCTGCTACCTAGACATTGTGTACTTTGACACTAAAGTATGCATTGAATATATCCTGGATAATAATCCATGTTATCTATATGTATGCTTCTTGAATGCATTGTTATCTACTGGATTTTATCTCACTATGAAGCTAACCATTTCTAGGTGCCAGTTATACCTCAAATAAAGCCAAACAAGCAGAAACCAGACAGGCCGAATACTAAACTAATGTGTTACCCTTGTAACTAGTCCTTTTTGTAATTTCTCTGTATAGTGCCAAATGTTGAAGCATGATTTTAGGTTTGAGTATGCAACATTGTTTTGTAATCCTTTATTGTGAAACTGTAGGATTATTGTAAGCGTAAGACTTTAGTGTGAATTGATGACGACATTTGACTGAAGTGTTGTTTTATATGGAAGAGCAACTCTAAGTATTGTCTTTGCATGAAACTAATTATCATTACCATAGGACATCTAAGTCTAAATTGTTATAATGTGTTCTCCATCCTTTGGGCTAAGGTTCTAGAAAGTTACAAGATTATTGGAATAGGTTAGATCAAGGAAATGATGTAATGATATAACTTAGCTTCTATATGGGACAGCTTTGAGCAGAATTCATAACAAATCTTATTAAATAGGTAAATGAAGGAATTAATGCATGAAATTTTATGGGAAGGTAGCCAAGATATATAAACTTAGAATTGGAAAGTCTTGGAATATTCTGAATTCATTTGGTAGGGTAACAAAGCCAAAAACAGAATGGACAGTGTACAACGAGTTCAACTAAGGTAGGGCCTAAACATTAGCGGTTTTGGCGTTATCCTTGGGAATTCTTAAAAACTGCTTCTATGGTTTATAAATAACATAATAAGGAGTCATTCTACCAATTTTTGTAATTTTTGTAGGTCATTTGATAGGGGAAAGAAATTTCACAAAAACAGGTTTGAAAATGTAGTGAAATTGTGACTATAGTAGCCCCCGTTTCTTACTACAGTGGTATGAAATTGTATGGTAATTAGAGAGTCAGAGCTTAAACCTGTGTTTCTATATGTATAAGATGAAAATCCCCTAGATTGGTCAATATAGATCTCCTAGGTCTAGGATCTTGTTGACAAGATCTTGGATTTTTATACTATGAAATTCAAAACCTTGTCGACAGAGTCTTCTGTTAGTAGTACAAGATCCTTCAATATGGTAAGTTACAGCATATGCTAAGTGTAGGTGTGACAATAGCGAACTGGCATCCTCGCTATAGTGAGAAGACTTAAATGGCCTCAAATCTATGCTAAGTGTAGATGTGACAATAGCGAACTGGCATCCTCGCTATAGTGAGAAGACTTAAATGGCCTCAAATCTTTCATTTTAGGGGACTTGCTTTTCACACCAACTCATTTTGGTGTTTTTACAAACTCCTGAATGTTACACATGGCGTGGATCATGAAATTTTCTATAGTAGGTTCTAGGATGCTCTCTCACTGAGGCGAGGCTTGTAAAAGTGTGAATAATAGTTCCCGAGAGCACTTACGTTGCAATGCAGGTATACCAAGTCATAGCAAAATTCCTTAAACTTGATTTTTATGCTCCAATAACCAACTTAGTCATGGTGGGGAGGGTCCAAGTCTCAACGAAGGTTCCCAAACTCCTATTTTTGACTTAGAAACCTTGAGATGTGCTATGATAATGTTATGAAATGACTTAAGAATATTTATAAGAGAATTTCAGGAGTTGAAATTAATAGTAAGATGAATCAAAGGGTCTTAATTGATAGTTATGATCACTTATGGATTCAATTAATTGTGGTTGCTTAGTTAATAACCCTAATGATATCAAGGTTAAAATTTTTCACTTTTTCCTAATGTAATTAATTGCAATGACTTTAGGCCTTGATTTGTGATTATTAACCACTTAATTAAGCATAATCATTGTAATTCAGAATTAGGGTTGTTGTAGCTGATACCAATTAGGAGAAAACATCAAGGTTAGAAAAGAAAATAGTTAGTGAGTTGAATTTCCATTTAACGTACACCTAAGGGCTAGACAATGAAGTTTTGAAATTAGTATAATTAATCTTGATGATATTAATTAATATGGAAAAAAAAAGAAGGTTGGATTAATCTTAAATTAGGAATTCAAATCTCCAACTAACAGAAGGGAATTAGGAGTTACATACAGGAAATTAATAACTTAATCGAAATTCAAATATTGACCATGACTTATTTTTATTTAAGGTAATATATGATTAAAATTTTAGGGAAACAATTGGGACAACAAGGGATAAGGAATAACTTGACAGAACAATAATAACAAAACAGGTAGTTAACATTGTATTTATTCTGTTTAGTTACATAATTGCATTGAATAAATTCTTGAATTCCCTATGCTATGTATGGTTGCATGTGTGTCCAAAAAAATGACTCCTATGAGAATTTGATCTCTGTTATTGGCTAATGACCAAAGCACATTAGCCTAATGAATGAATGTATGTTGTTGTTTAGTAAATCGCATGCTCTTACACTTAATTATGCATTGAATGTATTCGGGATCATTTTCAATGCCGTTTGTAATACCTCAACCTCTTAAGTTATTATACCATGGTCTCATTATCCATCTCAATGCATTTCATATGGATTGGAGCATAAATGTAAGAAACCATGCACCTCACACCAAAAAGGCAATAAATTTAATAGTATTAATTGCATTATGTAAGATCTCATTTCTTTAATTCATGACCCATGGACTATGTGAACTCACCAATATCATTTTCTATTCATAACAAATCCATACAAGTCATAACCATCACTAAATATCTCAAGAACCTTGGGTTTTAGGTTACATGTCACAAAATCAACGGTTTGCTCTCAGGTTCAGATTCCGGCTTTCTGATACAAATTTTGAAAATTCATAACTAATTCTAGAAAAATCAAAATCAATCAAACTATACTATTCTGGAAAGCTATGGATGTCCAATTTTGATTAAAAATAATTCCAGACCAATGTTGTGGCCTTAAACCTACGAAAATTGATGGAACAATAACTCAAGTCGGGCTACATTACTGGTATTATCATACAACTTTAAATTTTCATTTCTTCCTCCACAAAGCTCCAAATGAAGTAATCTTGGTGGCTATTTAAATTTTATGATGTCTAGTTTATGCTTGAAAATTTTTGTGAGTATTGGACTTCATTGGCCCATGTGTGATACAGAGAAGTAAATTGACCAAATAAATAGTAACTATACTATTTCTGCATAATTTGGTCAATTTTGAAAAATCATACTAAATTTTATAGAGCTCCAATTGAGTTCTCTTTGGCTCTATGAAAATCTATAAATGAGACCTACTTGCTGGCCATATTTCATGGAAAAACTTATTCATTTGGTCAGACTTTGGTTCAAGAAATAGTCAAAATGAAAGTCCATAATGGTTTATAATCCTATCAAATGACCTTCTTAACCATCCATAGCCACTTGGGCACATCCCAAATCACCATTGTAGCCTAGGGAAGCATGCCAAATGGTTCAAATAATCATAGAGCTCAATTTCACCTTGTCACTTGCAATTATACACATGTATTCACATAAATATACATTTGGTTCTAGTTTCTATTTATACATGATATTCACATACTTTTATACATGTTCAATAGTTTACAAGCCATAAACTACTTATACATACATACTTGGACATTACATTACATCAGAAGCTATTATATTGTCAAAGTGTGGCAACTCATGCTTCTTGGACTCCATTCTTGCTTCCTTGAACTTCACCTAGACATAGTTAGATGGAAAATGGAGAAAAGTGAGATTCAAAGAATCCCAATAGGTCTTAACCCTTTCAAACATACATAATGGATACATACACATGTCAATGAATGCATGCATGACACTCAAGCTATCGATGAACATACATAAAACATTTTCTTTGTCACATAAACTCATACATAGCAAATATAAGCTCTCAAGGGCATTGGTCTAGCTTCACCCACCTTTGTTGGGACTTTTGGATTTGTCTCATACACTTTCAAGGGACTTTTGACTTAGCCTTACTCTTCTTGGGCCTTTTGGATTTATCGTACCCATTCCTAAGGACTTTTGGCTCATCCTCATCCATGCTAAAGAACTTTTGGCATAACCAAACACATTCAAACCAAAACACATTTCAAGATCAACATGGTACTATGCCGTGTGGGCAATAGCTAGAAATATTTATTATGGCATAAACATACATACAAGCACTCAAAGACAAGCAAACATCTAAGTCATGCATGAGAGAAAGGTTAGAAAGCTACCTTGAAGCAAGAACACAATACTTTCCTCTTAAACTCTTCTCCCCTTTCTTGGCCAAGCCTTGCTATTAAGTGGCTATTGGTTCTCTTGGCTTAGACACATCCAAAGAAAAATAAATCATTCATGGAAACAAGCTTTGGCATTATAACACCTCGAAATTAATTAAGACTAATTATGGTGATTAAGGAGTTGATGTGAATTAATTAGCAAATCAATTAAGAGAGATTGGTACTTAATCAGGGCCTTATGATTAGTTTAATTATGCTTGACGCCTAATATTGAAGCCCAATTATACCATGAGCTTAGTAAGAAAGCCCAATACTAACTTTCTTGTAAGCCCAACTTAAATTTTCTAAAAGCCCAAAACTTCTGAGTGAATTTAAATAAGACAAGAATCCATTTAGCCTTAGCTCAAACTTGAGGAAGTGAGTCCAAATAGGTCTTGGGCTATTAGATCAACACATTCCATCCCTAACATTAAAAATTCTCCAGCCTAACTTAACAAACCTTGGCCTAATATGTTAAACACCAGCCCACTTGAAATAATGGGTCCATTGGACTAACCCATCTTCACTAAAACCCTAAGAGGCCTTCTCCCTACCTATTTGGCTGCTAAGACACTCATGTTCTATAGAATAAAGAAGCCATTTTCGCACTTGAGAAGAGAGGTTAAAGTTTTTTTGCATTCTTCCACCATTTCTCACTTCTAGGGGAAGATTTAGCCAAGGTAATCTATATAAAACATGTCCCCTCATTCTCCTCTTCATTTTGGTCCGATTAGTTTTTGGTTTTGGGCATTTTCATCTCTTTCTCAAATTTGAAATTTGGTGTTTGGTTAACTCCTTGCAAGATTTTTGGAGTTAGAAGTTAAAAGGATGATTAGGTAAGTATTTTCCTTCCATTATATGTATTATTTTGCTAGAAAATGTCCCCAAACACTGATTTTCATAATGGGTTCTATTATTGTGTGAAATTACAAGAAAATGAAGATGAAATACTAAAGTTTCTGGGCTTGATAACTTAAACCCAAATTTCGGAATGTCCTATGGTGTGCTCTTAGTAGTTGAGACTTAACCCAATCCACTTAACTTCTTGGGTGTATAGGTAAGTGTTTCTCCTTCTCTTGTGAAGTATATGTGTTGAACTGGTAGTTTTTGAATTAACTTTTGGTGCATAGCTTTTATATGTGCAAAAATGGAGATGTGGGGAGTGAATCATTGTGAGTTTTGATGTCTTGACCTTGAATTAGTGCAATAGACCCTTAGAAAGCTTGGGTAAGAAGTTCTCAATGTATCCTTATTAAGATTAATTTATGAATAGGGAAATTCCTTACTAATGGTAGTTGAATAACAATGATAATCATACTTATGTTAGACTTGGTATGCTTTAGATCATGGTGATAGTTAGAGGAAGAGTAATTAGCTTTATTGAGGTAACCGGGGTTATTTTTCTTAATTCTATGTATATTCTCATGTTAATCAGATATTTATTACACATAGTTGATTTTGAAATTCTAAATGATTGGTTGACTACTTAAATTATGATTGTGACTGAACCTTGTGAATCTATGGTGGAGCTGTAGTGCGGCTGCCACCCGTACATGTGTTTCAATTGGTACTGAGTTATGATCAAACCCCAAATGCACTGAGCCCTAGTTGCGCTCAATATGGAGTAGGTGCCATGGACAGACCTCTCCCAGTGTTATTGGCCATTAACATGTGTGTGATTGCTGGTATAGGACAGTAGTCATTGGTAACTTAACTAGTTCATTTGCAAATTAAATTGATAATTTTGGTATTGAAAATATAAAATTGCATTATATTGATTAATCTATATATATATATATGAAATTTGCCTCTTGTTACTGAGATTATCTATCTCACCCCGATTGTGGGCTAATATTTTCAAGGACTGGACCTCTTAGTGGCAAGGAGAAACTAATTGAAGCTTATTATATGGTCTGGTAGCACATAGGTTCAGAAACCTTGTCAGATTGTATTATGTAATTAGATTACTAGTTTTATATAATTGCCACATTGCATCATAAATTGTCAAGTATAGGGACTGTACATGTAATATAATTATCATGGAATTGAACATTATGGTTGTAATTAGATAACAATGGATGAGTGACTTGATTTTGTATGAACATTAAGCATTGGCCCTACACTCCTTGTGCTCAAAGCACTCTTACTGTCACTAAATTATGGAATTCGCTTTATATATGATTGTTTCATGAGTAGAAATCAACATTTAAATTTTGAAGTGGATAATGATAAATTAGCTAGGTAAATCAAGTAGATAAATACCATTAGAGTTTCATAGCTTGAGGAAAAGTAGTACTAAAGTGTTCCTAAAGGGAGAATTGGAGAGCATGGGATAAAATTTTAAGAGTTATAGGAACAGAAGGGAATTGGCTGTGGCCAAAAGCGACAAAGTTGCCTAGGAAAGGAAACAAAGAGGAATTAGTCACGGCAAAAAGTGAAGTTAGCCGCAGCGAAATCCAAGAGGCAAGTCTGGTGGTGTTCTAGAGGATAATTCACGCTCGGCGTAAGCGATATTTGGCTGCGACGAAATTTGTGCAATTTATAAAGGTGTAAGGAGTTGAACCTGAGAGTAATTGATGGATGTAGGAGGTTTTTATGAGTTAGAATTGATGGATGGAGGAATCAAAGGCTCCTCATTGATAATTAAATCCACTTGCACATTCGAGTAATTATGGTTGTTTAGTTAATAACCCTAATAATATCAAGGTTTAAATTTCTCTACATTTTTCGAATGTAATTGGTTGTATCTTTCAACCTTGATTTATGATTATTAATCACGTATTTAACTTTAATTATGATGATTAGAAGTTAGGGTCGTTACAGGCATCATACACACTCTATATGAAACTACTTTGTTCTATGGCTCCATTATACTTCCATACAAGACCTTATGAAGTAACTATGAGAATTTATGATCTTGACTCCCATTTCTCATTCATTTTAAGTCTCTTAACTCCATTTAGACTTCTTGGAGTCATCACAAATTCATTCCCAAGAGCCTAGATACAAGGTGATTCTTTAAGTCTCATTATGGAGCTTACACCTCTATCTCACAAACCAAGGGTTCTAAATTTTTTTCAAGACTTCCTTTGATGTTCTTCCATCATATTTAATCCCTTTCTAGCCTTTAAAAAAAATTTAAAACTCTCCCTAAATGCATGAAGAGTTCTTGGCCAAGACTATGCAAGCATATAGCACCCATAGAGTTTTCTTGCTTTCTCTTAGGGAATTGGCACTTGTGAAAGCTTCTCAGATGTCTTGAGAACTCATATATATCCTTAGACAACTTAAATTACTACTAGAAAGCTTCATCTTGGCCTAGGTGAAATTAAATCTCTAGGTTTGTTAAATTATAATTTAATGCTTCTTATTCAATTTCAATGGCATCTTCTTAATCCTCACACTCCATAACCTTTGGTTCCATCAAGAACACATGAAGAAAAACTCTCCTCCTCACTTTCTCTCTTTAGGCCGAAGCTTAAATGGCTTGGAAACATAAAATTTTATAAGTGTTTCAAGTAAAGTCTTACCTTAAAGTGAAGCTCTCTTCGTGTAAGTTATTTTCCACTAATTGGTTTCTCGAAAAGAGTTCCTTTTTGGCTCGGGTTAGACTTGAATCTTCAAGTTTTCAAAAAAAGAAAACCACCATTAGAGAGCTCTTATAGAGAGGAACAACTTTCCTAGCTAGCGCGGGATGAAACGAGCCATTTACTTACCTAAACGGGAGCTTAAACTTCTTTTCTTTCCCTTCCCTTAATGTCACACCATGGCTGCTCAAAATTCTGAAAATGGAAGCTTGGAGAAGGTGATGAGGTGTAATTTTACTTAAGAAGCCTTTTTTACAATTTTTCAAAATAACCAATTAGCCCCTATACGCTTGTTTGCTCCATTTAGGCTCATTTCAACTCTTTTTTTGAACCGTCTTTTTCATTTTAGGTCCTCTAATTCATAAAATGCCTTTAATTTCATTCAAATTATATTTAAAACCTCCCCAAACAAATTAGTCAAAGTTCAAGTTAACCGACGCTTTAAAACATAAACTGGAAGGGTTTAAACCATTCTAGGAGTTCCTATGGCTTTTAGGGCCTCTGAGAACCTCGAAAACTCATTTTTTCCATTTGAAAATCCCTCCTTTGAGTTTTCTAAAAAATGTCCAAAATTACGAAAATGCTACTACATCTTCGTTAAATTTCATTTGGTTATTCTAGCTCTGTTTTTAGGACATCTCTGGCCTTGGATCCTCATTATTTGAGGTATAGATTATTGTTCTAATTTTATTGAATCTCAAATCATTCTATCTAGGGGACTTCCTTTTATATCCAGTGTGTTTCATACGTTTACGAAGAAACCAAATGTTACACTGCTTATATGTCTACTCTGTGAATGCATTGTTACTTACTTGGATTTTATCTCATTATGAAGTTAACTATTTTTCAGGTATTAGTTATACTGCAAATGGAGCCAAACCAACAAAAAATAAACAAGTAGAATTGTAGGCTGCGTATTGTTATTATAACTAGTTTCATAAACTCTCTGAATAATTTGAAATGTTAAAATGTGACTTTAGTTTTGATAATGTAGGATTGTCTATAGCCCTTTATTTTGTGTCTATATGATAATGGTACCTGAGTAATTTTCCATGCAGCTCAACAACAATACTTGACAGAAATGTTGGCTTGTATGTGAAAGTAACTCAAATTACCATTTTTGCATGAAACTAATTATCATAATGTAACACCATATATTTCTAGCATGCTTCTGATCATTTCTAAGTCTCACATGATCAATTGAATAAAAAGGAACGGAAAATGACATTAAAATAATGTCTTATTTCGCGTTATGTCACGTATAAAAATTCCATTTGGTGTCACACGGACCATATGAGCTCATAAAATACGTTCTCATATTTAATTACATACATACAACTCATTTGCATAACCAAAGTTGGCCCACAACTCTTGGAATTCAAAGGGGACCATCAAACTCACACTATTATTTTCGGCCAGAATTTCAGTTTTTCTATCACAACTTTGAAAATTCATAACTAACAAAATTCAAAATCCAACAAAATTTACCATTCCAGAAATCTCTGGATGTCTAACCCATGATAAAAATAGTTTCAGCTCATGAATCATTAAGGAGAAAACATTTGACATCCGAAAAGCCACTGGGGTTGCTGCTGTCTGGGCCACTGGTTCAGTTTACTGATAGGAAGTTTCAAAATTCGTAACTAATTCTAGAAAAATCAAAATTGTTCATTATTTGCCATTCTAGAAAGCTACACATGTCTAATTTATGTAAAAAATATTTCCAGGCCATGAAACATAACACAAAAAGCATTTGACACACGAAAAGCGGTAAAAGTTCGAACAGCTACTGGTACTGATGCAAGTGTCTGCTATGAACTTCGAAAATGCCCAATTAATTCCAAAAAAATCCAATCAATGTAAATAATACCAATTTGGAAATATATGAATGTTAAATTTATGGTAAAAATAGACTCAGACCAAAGAAAGCACGTTTAGCTACCTATATTTAATGGAACAGTGACTCAGGTCGTGCTAAGCTACTACTACTCTCCTAGAAATTCAAAAATTCATATCTCTCAGCTCAGACCTCCAAAGGAGGTGCTTCCAGTTGCTACAAGTCACTGTGAATACCTAGTTTCTAACTGTAAAATTTTGTAGCCATTGAACCACGTTTGCCCCTCGGATGATATAATTTCACAACTGACCAAATGAAATTCTGATACCAACTTTGAAAAATCATAGAAAATTCCGAAATTCTGATGCCAACTTTGAAAAATCATAGAAAATTCCACAGACCTCCAAATGACCTAATCTTTGGCTTCCCAAAAATCTCTAGGCAAGGTCTACTTGTATGAAAATTTTCAAGTCAAGAAGAAGTCATTTGGTTAAACTTTGTCATAGCTCATGAATATGACAATTTTGGTTCAAATGAGCCATCCATGGTTCCACACACATTTGAGAAACTTAGAAAGCATAAATAGAGCATAAATAAGTCTCTCATAAGGTCTAAACCCTCATGCAACTCAAATTCATCATGCCACTTCCATAAACATACATACACAAGTGGGCTCCCATGTGGTCAAGTACACAATTCTATGCATTAAAGTCTATTCTTGATACATACACTAACTTTACATAGTTTTACACTTGTTCAAAGTGTCATGGCTCAAAAATAACATTTACATATCTACTTTGACATTCTAGACATCATAGTACATCAAAAATTGAAGGATTTGCCAAGAGATGGGGATTTATGCTCCTTGGCTTCCATCCTTTAGATCTTGAACTCCACCTAGATCATATGAGATGAGAGAAAGGAGGGGGTGAGATTCATTAAATCTCAATAGCTCATACACCTATTCAAGCACATTTTCAAGGCATATAATATGTCAAAGGTACAAGTATGCAACTACTCAATTGATGAAGCATTCAATTTCCACATTTTCATGTCACAAACACATGTCAAGAATAAGAATGAGCTCTAGGGACTTTTGGGTTGGCCTCACCCCATTTCTAGGACTTTTGGATTGCCTCACTCTTAGTTTTTGGGACTTTTGACTTAGCCTCACCCATCCAAGGGACTTTTGGCCTTGTCACACCCATGCCATGAGACTTTTGGCATCTTCTCACCCACCTTAAGGGACTTTTGGCACTACCTCACCCTTATGAGCCATTTCCATCATTCAAAGACATTCAAGAAAGCATATTAGTACCAAAATAGCAACATAGCATCAAGTGGCATGTCTCAAACATATAAACATACACACAAGCACATAATGACACCATATGCAACAAGAAAATGCAACAAGAAAAGGTGGAGAGCTACCTTGGTGCAAATTCAAGCTTTACTTTGCTTGTTTCTTCTCCTTTTCGGTTCCACAAACACAAGGAGGTGGGGTTGGATTTCTTTGCCCTATTTACAATAAACAACACTAAATTATACTCTTGGAACAAATTATGACATCCAAGACTACACTTTGGTCTATGTGTCACAATATGGTTCCATTAAGGACCTAATGAAGCAACTACCATAATTAACATTCTTGGTTCTATTCTCTTGCCATATTTAGACCTCTTGACCTCATTTAAGGTCCTTGAAGCCATCACACACTCACTTTCACAAACCTAGGTCCATGTTGCTACATAAGGTTACATTATGGAAGCCATTGTCTCATCTCCCAACCGAAGGCTTCTAAATTTTTTCCAAGAGTTTCTCCTATCTTCTTTTATCATATAAAGTCTCAAACTAATCTTGGAACTATTTAAAACATTCCTTAGCTATCTCTAAGGGTCTTGACCTAGTTATACTTCCATTAAAGACCCATGGAGTTTGGGATTTTTCCTTAATGGATGGGGCACTTGGGAGGCTCCCTAGGAGTCTTAGAAACTTAAACAAACACTCACATATGATAGGGAAGTCTTGAATCAACCCAGATTTTAACTTATGTTCAAGCACCCTACACTTTTCCAACTTGAGTTTTACTAGTTTTTCATGCATTTCTTTGGTATAATCCATCTTCCAATGGCTTAGTTTGATGGATTCTTTTGGATTATAAAACAGAAACTCTTCCCTCTTCATGGTTCTGTTTGAGACATCCTACCATGGAAGAGGAGAAAGAGAAAAAGAAGCAACAAAGGGAGAGAAACTACCTTGCAATCAAGCTTCCTTCAAGAGCCCTTCCTCTTCCCTCTTTCTCCTCTTTAAATTTTGAATTTTCCTCCTCTGATCTGGACCCAAATCAGCACCAAAAATTACATTAAAACTATGGAAAGAAGAAGCAAGAAGGGGAGGATGAAGTTTCCAGAGGAAAGAGCATGAAAACCTTACACTTTCTCACCCTTTCTTTGGCTTTTCTTCCTCCAAAATTTTCTCCCTTTGTACGCCTAAGACAGCAGCTCCATTTTTGAGATTTGAGCAGAAGAAAGTCGGTTTAGAGAGGGGGGGAGCTGAACGTGACTTAAAAAGGGAGTTTGGAAGCTTCCTTGTGTACTTTGTTTCCATTTTTGCCCTTCCATAATGGCATTTTCGGTTTGGCTTCATTTTAGCTCCTTTTTTAGAACCATCTTTTCCATCATAAAATTTAGATTCCCAATTTAATAAAATATCTTTGGAATCACTCAAATCGGAGCTAAAACCTTCTTGAACGAACTTATCAAAGTTCGGGTCAACTGACGTTGGAAAGAGTACACCAGAAGGGCTTTACCAGTCTCGGGGCTTCCCATAGCTTTTGGGGCCTCTGAGAACCCTGGACAACTCAAAATTTCCATTTAAAAAGCCCTCCTAGGTGTTTTTCTAAAATTACACTTATTTATGAAAATGCCACTGGCCTTTTGGGAAATTTTTCAAATCACTCCGACCCCAGTTTCTGGGTAACTCAAGGCTCAAATCCTCATTTTCTATTATTTAAAATTTTATTTAAATTTTATTTGGCCTTGAATCACTCATCTCAGGAGACTTGCTTTTAAACCTACCCGTTCCGGTGATTGTACAACGTACCGGACGTTACACATAATCTTAGGAATGATGTTGGAAAAAAATAGTATGGATTTAGTTGATATTAGGGATCCATTTTAAAATGTTAGGCACAAATCCCTTGAGTTTGGAGAAATCATAACAGAGTATATTTAGCTAGAACGTTAAATTGGTATGCAATTTAGGTACTTAATATCTGCCTCAGGTAGAAATAGTTGGAGGGGGAGTTCTAAGTCCAAAGCTTTATAATGAATTCTCTAACCTTTGAACTTAAAATCTAGTAAGTTACGAAATTTTTGAAACAAGTTAGATTATGAGAACGATGTGCTAATTCAATTCAACTTCTATACACGACAACTTTGAGCAGGATTCATAATAAATTTTGTTACATAGGTAAATGAATGAATTAATGTATGAAATTTTATGGGAAGTTAGCTAAGACATATAAACTTAGGTCTGGAAATTTTTAGAATTTTTGGAGTTCATTTACTAGGGCAACAAAGTCAAAAATAAAGGGGATAGTGTGTAGTGAGTTTAAACTAGGTAGTGGTCTAAATGGTACTGGTTAAGGGGTCATCCATGAGAAGTTTCAAAAACTATTTTAGTGGCTTTTGATTAACATTATAAGAGATTATTCTACCAATTTTTTTATAAATTTTGGATGACATTTGACTGGGTAAAGAAATTTCACAAAAATAGGCCTTAAAATGGAAGTTAACAGTTTCTTGTTTAGCTTTTATTTCTCCACAACCGAGGGAATATTATTGTTGCAAGGAGAAAACAGAATTATAGACCTATATTTTCATAATAATATAGTAAGAAACCTCTAAGTATGACATTTATCAACAAATTTTATCCTATACAGTCATGAATAATTAAGATAAAAATAACATATTTCAAAAAATTGATTCTACTTCGAAGTATCTAAAAGTAAATGCTTGAGCAAGCAATAGCTTCCATTCCATCTTGCTTTAGTTATATAGTCAGAGGTTGAAACAAACAAATAAATAACTTTAAAACAAAAATACACAAAGATAAATTGCTTTACTAAAGCAACTTTTACAAAGCTACAACACAGTAACAAATACTTAACATATACAAACACACTTGATAATAATACAATAATACAACTAGTCGTCAGGCAAAAACTTATTCCTTTTTTATTAATTCGTGAGAAAGAGGTAAGTTATGATCTTCATTAGAGTCATCACATAGGATTTTTTTCCGCCAAAGTTCTTTTCAAGCCATTAGTCCACTTTGTTTGAGTCATAGTCATATAGATCTTAAGAACCTTGCATATGGACATCTTGGGTTTGAGCTATGAAGCTAGAACATTGAAGGATATTGGGCTTGTTGGGTCTAGTCCAAGTGACTTCAATGGGAAAGTCTACTTCTGGCATTCTTGGTTCTCCTAATATGAACTCTATAGAATGTGACCGAGCAAAGGGCAAAAGACTATATGAGCATGAGTAAGGTAATTCTTTAAATCATAAAGAAACATTTTCAAGTCTTTTAATGCTTAAACTTGTACTAATTAATAATTGAAAGTGTGCCAAAGATAAATTCCATTTTGAATGCAGAGCAAATTGTTCTTTCTTGTGCAGTATGACTTGTGTAGAATGAAAATGCAAGCAGGCTTTTGGTCTTTCAATGAGGGCTCTCATGGACAATGGTAAAGAATAACCTTTTGAAGTGCATTACCTCACCAAGAGGAGAGAATCATTCTAATAGAGTCACATAGATTAGAACATTTATTTTTCTCCTGACAAAAGAAATTATAAGCCATTAGTGATAAAAGTTCAATGTTTCTGGAGTAGAGGACAATGAGAGCCCATGAGTGCTTCTTCAATTACAAGAGTTCTCATCTTCAGAAGGATAAAAAAAGAAGTTTCGGTATTAAAGTATGATAGATACTTGAAATAAGAGGATATCTTGAAATAGAGATAGAAATAATAAAACAAGGATTTTTCTTTTTGACTTATGTGGGTACACGCACACGCATATGCATGCATATTAACTAATGTAGTCCATTTTCCTTTTCATAGGGCTTGAATTAAATTGCAATCACCAGAACTCTTACAGAATAACCTAAGCTGCTTCAGGGAATAACCACCTAACAGATCAAGTTTAGCAGAGTGGCAACTCCTGTGTATCATCAACACAGAACATAATTCTATGCATAGCCCCAGGTCCTACAAGTGTGTGTTTGTCTGTGTGTCACATGGGGGTCATCTCTTTCTTTCTCATTTACAGAACCCTCTTTGATCTTCATCTCGTCATCACTACTTAGATGGCTTATAATAATAGTAGCTCTCTCGAGGTTTACTGGGCACTAGTTGTAGGTGTTCGTAAAAAATGAGCATCAGAGTGAGAGCAGAAAAATTTGCGTGTTCAAATTTCACACAGAAATCACCATATGTGAGGTGATTCAAATCTGTGCTGTCATATATTTAGTAAAAATAATAATCATAACGCTAGACCAAAATCCCAGAAGACGAGGCTTAAAAAGCTGGAAGCAAATAACTGAGACACACTCTTTACAAAATGTCTGCTTATCAAGGGATTACAACCTCACTCCAATCTAAAGAGACCCAACAATTTCCTCAAACACATTATTACATTTGATGTTGACCTCATTCATGGGCAACCTCCATTGATCTTGTCCCTCTAAGGACCATTTGATGGCCGGAATACAGTATAACCATTGACACCACACGCCATACTTGAATAATCTGGATAGTATGGATAACCATCATTCTCCGTATTTCTCATGCCTAGATATGATATATCAGAACCAGCCACCTGCCATCGATTTTGGATCAACCCATCTACCTGCCCGTTTGCGTAAGGCAGGGTACTAGCCTGTGGAACATAATCCCTGACCGAGTCAAAGTGCGCACCAGACGAGCTATACCCTTGTTGAGACCCATAATCATGGTAACTACGTGATCGCTCAAACCTGCAAGAACTGGTGAAAGATCCCAAATCATCGCATTTGCCCAAATCTCCAGGAGAAGTGAACTGTCTATTAAGTGATTGTGGTCCATTATTGAGAGACTGGAAGACTGTGCTTGCCTTCCCAATACCATGTTCATCATCAAGAAGGTCATTGATTATATCAAGGTGCGGGAACTCATCCACCAATAAACCTTGAGTCTGACGCCCAGATGTGCAGGCTGAGAATTCAGTAGGCATGTTGCCCATAGATCTACTGTGTATAGGCTTGCACAAGTCAAGGTTTTGAACATCATTAAGCCAAGAAGGTGGATCATAGTGCATGCTCCTGCTGGCGTCTCTTTGAGAAGTCTCAATCCACTGGGTTCCATTTTGCAAAACATCTCGTGCAATCATGCCAAAAGGAACGCCAGACTGGCTGGAATTAGAATCCATTCTCTCAGAGGTTTGGGATAAATATATTGGTGAAGGTACCAAGGAAGGTGGTTGTGAATAGCTATGCAACAGGTTTACTCCTGAACTTGAGTTGGAATGAGTGAGACTAGCCGCAGTGGAGGCCACAGGGTTACCCATCATGGCATTTCTGTAGGACTGAGGAACATAACTATGAGTTGCTGACGAGGGATCAGGACCCACCCGTCCCGATGCACTCACTGAGCGTGCAAGTAGTGGAGCTGTTTGAACCATAGAGACCACGGGAGCAATTGGCCTGGGACCGGGAACTAAAGGAGCACTAGAAGGTCTTGACATCATAGGCAATTGTGCCATGGATCTTTCAGTTGTTCTTGCAACTGCAGTCCTCTGGGTATCAGTTTTGGAAACAGTTGTTACCAGTGACAAGGAAGAGAAAGGTGAGGATACATCAATCTGCTGGGAGCCACTTGAAGATGTTTTCCTAACATGCACAGGATCTACAGTAGCACTGGTCGGGTGCTCTAAATCCATTTGAACAGATGAGGGCAGGGATCTTGGAGGACTTCTAGGTGAGGATGGCGCTGCTGAGGTCCTCTCTTTTGGTAGGCTTTCAGTGTCAACAGCTCTTGCTATGTCAACTTGGTCTTTTACGCTCAGTTTCTTCTGTAGCAGAAGAACTTCCTCCTATCAATTAGAAAAGCAAAAGAAATGGTAATGGCAATAGAAGGGGAGAGAGACTTTGACGTAACAATGATTATATAGAACTTCACTACTAGAAGGCAGCAAATTATTTAAAAAAAAAAAAAAATCAAAGAAGCATCTTCAAAGCAAACAGACATCAAATCAACCATCAAGTTTACAGCCATTCCAAATCTGATATTCCACCCTTTTCGAGGAGAAGGAACCACTTTCCTTTGCCTCTATATAGGATTTTACAGCAAATTTTTACACAAGTTGTGCTTGGTATAGCACAGGTCAATAGTACAAGGAATGAAAAGCCTGAGATGCAAGCCATTTCAATTTTCATTGCATTGCAGTAGATGTATGAGATGGAAAAGTTAGAAGAATGGAAGGCTTGGAAAATGATATCACTTTCCTTTTTATGGCAGAAGATGAAACTAAGACGAACAAATAACACACCTTTCCCTCAAGATTAATTTCATTCTCATGCATATCAATCTTCAGACAACACCAATAAGTTGAACATCACCAATTTGTTGAGCTAATTCCTTGCAAATTCAAATTAATTTCATCTAATTTTTACAGGGAAAAAAATAAATAAGGCAACAACAAGGTGAAAAATTATCTTTAAGTACACATGATGATATATATTTTTTGAAGTTAATCAACATGAGCAAAGTACTCCTGCTGTCCCCAGTGATGAAATATAGACAATAAAATATTAGTAACTCTTAAATAGAAAGAGTAGAGTTAAGACAGGAAGAGTTTGTCAGAAAAAGGGAACACATCCAACAACTGCAGCAAATCATTTGGAAAAAAAAAAAGGCTATGAGAATAAAAACATCCAATAATAATTTCAGAAGATACATAAAATCAAGAGCAGAAAGTAGCCCACCTTTTTGACAGCAGGCTGCTCAAGCCACTTTAACCGATCTTGCAAAGTGAGAACAGCACCCTCAGTCTCTGATTCACCTACCTTGCCTATTGCATACTCATTGTTGACATCCCCAGCATCTGCTGCAGACCCAGACGGCTGACTATACATCTCATTGGTCCAACTTGACCCATCATTTGATGCTTTACGTCTGCTCTGACCTCTACAAGCACAAGTTTCAAAATAAATAAATTAATTAAGCACAAATCATTTATGTTCATCCACAGCAAAGAAACACTAGGCTATTTACATACCTGCCAGGTGATTTTTGGACTTTGTAATTTGGGAAAGAGTTCCCCTTAAAGGGACCATTCATGATCATCGATGGCAAAGAATCAGTAGAACATGTTGAAGAACTATCATCCATCACTGAACTGCTCCTTTTTTCAGCCATTTCATTTTGTACAGATAAAAGACCAGCTATACCATTGCTACTAGCCTCAGTCGGAGGATGAACTTCTGATGCATCAGTGTCCCAATTAACAGGACTAGCTTCTCTGTCTTCTGAATCAGGCTGAGGTATTTCAACAACTCCATCCACAGAGTCAGACACATCAGAAACATCTTCCAGGGCATCAGGCTTTTCAGCCACAGTTTGCACCTCATCCATATTAGAATCCTTTTTCTCATCGGCAGGGTTGTCCTCTTGATGTTTGTCATGTACAACCACAATAGGCCTCTCCTCCCTCCCTTTATCCTTCCCTTTCCGATTGTTCCTTTTTTGTTTGGCCTATATTCAAAAGAACAATCTGTCAGCAATTGTAGTGCAGATTCAAGTCTCACCATCCCATGCACATGACATCACTTAATCACATCAAACAGCAGGCATGCCAAAGAAGAAGGGAATCTCAAGAAAATAACTTTCAATCTGGTCAACAATTTCAAGTAGATATTGAGCAAAAATCCAACAGAAAATAACCGTAAGTGTAGATGGCACAAGATATATACATAAATTAATTTATAGTAAGGCATAATTGGGAAGAAACAAAGGTCTTAAACATGCAAATGATACATAGACATGGGGAAACTTTTGAGGCATGATTTCACCACAAACCATTGCAGCTATGAACTTAACCAATGCTCCAAATATGTAAGATTTCAAAGTGCTTCAGCTTAGGATTAATAATTAAACTCACTAAACATAATAGCTACATACATAAAAAATTTGGTTATTTCTTTAATACATTTAATGAGAATGACAGCTAAAATGTTCAATAGTCATATGTTTGCTTCAATTTCCAAGTGAGAACAACTTCATATGCTTTTCCATATAACATACTATTTCTCATCTATGATGTGTTTTGAAGCTCAGTTGCCTTCTCTAGGGTGATTACGAACAGTGCAATCTTCACCTCTCAGTTGAATACTAACATCATCATTTTAATTTAAATTGTCAGAGAATTGCATTTCAATCTTTGACAGATAATTAAGTGAAAGCTATTTGTTGTCAAGGAAACCAATCAACCCAGTAGCATCTCTCAATCAACTTTAGGAGATCTGCTGTGCCCTTAAGAAAGCAGTTTTGATGTGTGTCAGACCTGCTTTTTCTTGGACTTCTTTTCCTTCTCATTCACTCCCCGTTTTAATTTCTGCTCACTTTCAGCCAGCCAAGCCGCCTCTTCTTCGCGGATGAGCTCTTCTTGTCTCTTCAATGCAACAGCTTCCTGGTATGCAACCTCGATTTTATTGCTGCATCCATGGAGTAAATAATTAGGAAATTCTAATTCATCAAACATATCCTACAATTAGTCAATACATACAAGTAAAAGGTACTGATATAAAGAAGGAGAAGTAAATATCAAGTAAAATAAAAATAATTTCCTTAATTATGTTCTACAAGGTTTTTCTTTTTTTTTCAAATAATAAAAATTTTATTTAAGAGGAGAAGAGATTACAGAAAAACGAAGGATAAGAAATTCTCAAAAAAAGAAAACAGGCACAGTCATAAAACAGAACAGCAAATCAAAACTCCTAAATAAGAAACTAATCAGTGAAGAGCTGTCCAATGTCTTTCCAGGTCAGAAATAGTGAATCCCTTATAGAAAGCATGCGCAGAGCACCCCAATTGGTTTGAGAGTTTGTTAACTCACCCAAACCTAGTACACTACAGAAAGCCATTATATCCTATGGCACAAGAAAAACTCATATTAAACCCATGCATATTGTTAAATTTACAAATGCATTATACTATCAAGTTTGCATTATCATTAAAGTGATGAGAGAAGTATCATAAAAAACAAAACAAGACTTCCCAAGTCCTAAAGGGTAGAAGATCCAACATTTGTGCATTAATTAGTTTGACTAATAGGCCTTTGAATGCTCAAATAATCACATTAAGTATCACTCATACAAACCAAGATATACGCAAAGGATCACCACATGTTTATTAAAAATGGCTTTAGATCAAAAGACATGCAGTCCTAATATCCAAGTCGTGCAAAATGATCTTGCTACTATGCCAGGGACAGAACGAGTGAACCACAGTAGGTTAATAAATCAAGGTCACAACTCATAAGTTTTGGTTGAATTGTACAAACATCAAGAGATACTATTGTGCCTAAATAGTACCCTTCAGAAGTGCCAGGGTAATTTCTCTGTCAATCTCAAATTTCTGCATCAGTACCTGGGTTAAAAGAACAAAAAAATTTTGTTAAACACTAAATTAAACTATACATTTATGGGATTCGGATAAGTTTTGCTGAGGCATTTTCACTGCTTAAAACTAGTGAGGAGATACCAATTATAGGTCCTCTGTTTCTCCCACTACATATCTTCATGTTTTTCATTGCAAAACCAAAACTCCGAGGACTGATTTTTTAATACTTTATCTCCATATATAATGATTATCTCATATGAGACAATGGAGGAAATTAGCTCTCTAGCAAGCTTAAGCATATCTCACGTATATTTTCAAATATTTTACCTACAAAAGGTAATATTTCACAATCCTTGAAGCCCTTGTAACCAGCCCTACATAAGACCTCAATTTTGACAACCTTGAAAGTGCTCTCAACTTGGTAACCTGCTTTAAAGAAGGTTGCCAAGTTGAGAGAACTTTAATTTTATTAGCAAAGTCAATACCCTCTTGGTTAGATCAATCAGGATCCAAATCCAGCATAGCTCATAACCAAGAAAACATATTTAAGCTTCACGTAGTCTAATATAATCTGGTGGAAAACGAGGTTGCTTTAGACAAGCTCAAAATCCTTCCCTTCTCATCCAATATGAAAGATCCCACATCCTCATTAGGTGAGAAGTGGCTTTTGAATTCTGCAAATGAAACAAAAATTTCCAAGACAGTCATTTCTGTCACTGAATTACAGAATTTGAATAGGTATTCTCATTTTTAATTTATCAAGAGCTTTGTTAGAGATGTATATGAAAATCATTCATCAGCCTTCTCCTAACAGCTTATGCCTTGGGATGAAGTGGTTATTGATGTAGAGGCTCTTCAACCAACTGGTCAAGTGTTCAATTTTTGCCCACCTCATTCATCATATTTAAATCAATGTTACATGACATATGGTTGGCCTGCGCTTCAACCCAAGGAGCCTCTGTGTTTGGGGGCACGTTAGAGACACTATCAAGATCATTCATGGGCCTTCTCCCAATTAAGCTTTTAGGATGAAGTGGTTTTGATAGAGACCAACGTAATATGAGATGCCAAAATCTCACATTGTGTAGTATAAAATGCTCAATGAAGTACTTAAATAGGATGATTCCCTATCGTGCTTGGGTACCTATCAACTAGTATCAGAACCTAATTGTCGGTTACTCTAGAAAAGGTTACCTGTGGAAGGGTCTAACCATCAAAAGGCCAAGTAAAATATTGCAAAGTATAGCCACCAAGACATCGGCTTCCCAAAGACGGCTAATTGATGGAGACCAAGACAGTATGAGATGCCAAAGTCTTATATTAAGTAGTAAGAGATGTTCAATGGGATAGTTAAGTAGCACAATTCCCCACCTTGCTTGAGTGCTCATCAAGTTCTTTACAAGCTTCAAGTAAGATTTCAAAAGACAACGTATAGGATTCTAAAACACAGACAAAAGACAAATTGGAAAGAATGGCCATGGCAAGATTTTAGTATAAAGTCTCAAATCACATAGGAGCCATAACAATTACTCATCCACTTAAACAACAAATCATCAAAATTCTCCTCCTCCAAAACACTAATCCTCTTGAAGATTAAAAAGATCGCTTGAAATCTTCAATAAAGTAATGAAAGAAACTAGTAAAATTAGCACCATGAGTAGAGTAACAGAGATTAGAAGTGTTTATAACCTAATCACAACAAACAATATACAGAAAATTTCTTGTGCGCATGTGGTGCGATACATGAAATGCTTTAAATTTTGTCTGTACATGTGGGGCCTACATACGGATCAAATTCAGACCATTGAATTTATGTACACACAAATTTTTCACAACATCTGGAGTCCAGATCCAGGCAGGACGGATGCCAAAATCACTTCAGGATGGAGTAAGAATTAAGAATCAAGCGCATATAGAAGTAACAATCAGTTAAGCTAGGAAACATATTGAACTAACTGCATAATTATTACTTGCACTACCTGAATATGTGGGCAAGGACAAATATTTCCACAGTTCTGCGACCCAATTCAGTGAGACGTCTTTCATCACGCTCTATAGAGTCTTTATTGCAGTCCTCCCCAGAGTTTCCATCCTACAAGAGAGGGAGAGCAAGTTTCCCGGCTATCAAAACAGCTCAAAACATAAAGCTTAAAGGTGCCTAATTCATACCCTTCATTGCACATATAATCTCCCTTATTGAAATTACCGTTGAATGTGTAATAGATGTTCAACACTATATATTTAGCTCAGCATTTTATGATGACAATAAGCTAATATATCGTCAGTAATAAAGGTAGAAAAAGCAGTATATGCTCAACCTAAATCATAAGTGCAAATATAACTTTTTTCCAGTGACCTAGTAATATTCCCAGTATCAAGCATATGCAACAACTTTCAATAAGCTAATTAATGCATATTCGGATTTCCATTGGACAGCTCTAGAAACAATTCATAAGGCCAAGATTGATTTTTCTTGCAAAATAAATTTTAATTGCAACACTCCAAAATAATATTCCAAACAAGAAATTAATTCTCCCACAATCAATTATTGCAAAAGTGTTTTTCTTGAAAATCTGGAATCTTACAGCAATCCCAAGCACAAACTTGACCATTCAGAAATGAAACCCAATCATTACGTAAAAGAAGAGAAAACAACCCATCCAGCAAACTATGCATAATCTAAAAATCTGTATTGATAGATTAGGGAACCAGCTGATGCAGCAACAGTCAAATGAAAAATTGAAAATCAATAACAGAAGTAGTTTACTTTCTTTTATTATTATTATTTTTTTTTAGCTTTATGTAATTCCAGGCCATTTTGCTTGGATTTTTAGTCACAAATCAAATTCATTAAAAATGCTCGGATTTGTCAATCAGGTAAGGATTCACAAATAAAATGATTTCTATGGCCACAACAGAAAAATTTAGATTAATATACTAAATTAAGTTCTCTCTTCTTCCATGGTTTAGAACAGAAGATCTAGCTGTATCCTATTCTCTTTCTACCCACTTCTTTAGTCTCTAGCATATTTCATCAATACCAACAAAGTTCAAAGAGCTTACCCAACTTAACCAGATATATACATGAATCTTTAGTTTCCTTTCACCCACATAAATTTCGCATCTCACCTTCGTACGATTTTGAGGACCCTTCTCATCTTTCGGAGGCAGTGGTTCTATAGCAGCCCTCTCAAGCAGCAGTAAAACGTCATCCACCAGTACCAACATATCTTTCTCCACACAAATAATTGGTGCTGGCATTTCTTCAGCATCCAATAACTTTAGCCTACCTTTTTTGCACTTAGTCTGGCCTTCAAGAGCTTTCAATCCACTATACAAGGAATCCATCACCAAAGTAGAAGTGACTTCTTTCTCTATAAAGAAGTGTTTTACAACTACTTTTAGAATTATATCAGTCTTCTCCCTGGACATGCGGCGCCTGGAATTTTGGTCAATCCCCAGCCAGAAAGCACAGAAGCTGCAATTATTGAAAATCCCCTTTTGATCAATTAATAAAATCTGACATCATCAATTAAAGATCTAAGATAAGTTGCAACCAATTCTAAATCATTTTGCAAAAAGAGGAGGCAGTTTGCATTCCAATAAATAATATCAATGGTTAATTTTTCTACATGCAATAAAATACAAGTAAAAACACATATATACAAAAAGGCACAGATTACATGAAGATGGCTAAATACATAAAACTCTGGTCATGTAGACCAGGGTGTCACTACATTATCCATCCATCTTCCAGTGACAATTTTCTTAATTCCTGATATGCATATGCCCACCATTTGTCACTTTCTGGATATAAGGACTAAGGAGTGTTAATTTATTTCAAAAGTAATTTTTCACCAGTTCTTAATATCTAAATGAACTTATTTTCAGATTCTGCACATACATAAATAGACTTCACACTTTAAAGGTGAGAATACAATACCTCGACCACCTAGCTTTATCCTCTATCAACTTCCCAAGCTTGCTTCGTCTCTCTTCCACAAAACGCCGGCAAATTTGTTCTACATTTGTCAGATATACTCTAACAAGTTCTCTCCTATACTGACAATCAAGACAACGAAAAGGCCTGTCTGCTTTCTCCCTATAATTCCACACAAAAAAAAATAAAGGCCCCCAAATATGATCAGATATCTGACTCAAAGCTTCAAAGCAAATCAGAAAGAAATTGAGAAGATAATCCAGTTTGACTGCAATGCAAGTTTACAAAGTGAAAACGTGAATGGAAAGCTCTAAAATGGGAAATGCAAGAGAGAGACAGCCTTACAGACAATCAGTGGACAATAGTCAATAAACCATGTACTTTTATTTGCTTCTTTTTTCCAAATTGCACAGAAAGATGCATATGCTAGTTCATTATAAGCGACACTACAACAATAGAAACTTTTTATCCATAGGCATATATAAATGTCTATATACACATTCATAAAGAACAGTTGCCATCTGACTGACTTCATAATTTTGTATAATTGTGGACTTTGCCTTAATATAATGAATAAAATTTTAGACTACCTTATATACTGTATGGCCTTTATAAATTACAATATCAAGCTAATACTTTATTTCTAATCCCACAATCACATGTTTATTTAAATCCCCTTTAAATATTGCATATTTATCTGGGTTTTTATTCTATTTTGAACAAAAATACATATATCCTGATAAATACTCTAAGAAATTAGCTATGTATATTTCCTCATCAGTATCTTTTTTTTTTTTTTGGATTGAACATAACAGAGATTATAATGTTACAGAGAGTCAACATGAAACTTTTTAAATACATAAGAAGGTCCAACTAAAAACACATTAGAAAAGGAAATATGCATACATGATTCTTATCACAAAACTTCTGGTTATAAATAATGGATTCTAGTTTAATTCTATAGCATATATCTTCATACAAGTTCTGTAACTAATCTAGTTTTGTATAAATATACAATCTTGCAATTTACCCCAACCACCTTATAGCTTCCAGAATTATAAATAGAAACCATTAAACTCCTAAATTGTTAGCATATCAAAGAAAGCAAATTACAATTTAGGCAAGGAATGGTGCCAATTAAGTCAGTAAGAAAAGAAAAACAAAAAGGAAAAAAAACAGTTATATTGAGTTTGTTTGTCAATTAAAGAGCAGCTGCAATCGATATCATGTTACAGATCTAAAGTAATCACAGAATCCAAAGAAATATCAGATTCAGTTATTATTTATTAATTTCAAGATACCCATTGAAATAAATAGATTCTTGATCAATTTGTAAGTCATATTAATTTAGCAAATCTTTTTTTTTTTTTACTTGATGGAAAAAGAATTTATTGATAAGAAGAGAGAATAATACAAAAAGTTACAAAACAGAGGACAAGAAATCCTCCATAAAGAAAAGCTAATACAAAAGAAAACAACCCAGGCTCTAATTCAGAAAAGCCTTCCAATCCCTTTGAAAATCCACAAGGGACACTCCTCTAAAGAAGCCATTTACAGAAACCCACAAAGGGGACATAAAGATAATCCTCTTCCAAAGAGGATGTGGTGGAAGGATTTGCTTATTAAACACCCAAGCGTTCCATTCTAGCCAACATTACCAATCAAGGAAAATATAACAAGCAATAAATTCAAAACCAAGGGAGACCATAAAGGAGATAGTATGAAGTTCTCTATAAGATAACAGTTACTCTAACAAAGACAATCAACAGAAGTTTTCAAAATTTAGGTGGAAATCAAAATGTGGAACATCTGTGAGTTCCCTCATGATTCTACCTTAAGGATATTATAACAAAATATGGAGAAGAGAAAAAGGTTGAGAAGGTCATAGTTTCTGTTTTGACAAAAACAGGTAGAGAACACATAAAAGTTTAGAGAACTTAGGATGAGATCTCAAAGGGTTTTCGAATCAATATATGAAATCATAGGGCCTGTCAGAAATATTTTAGGTTAAAATGTTAAAGAAGAATAACATTATGCAGACCCAGAGTGAGTAGCTATCTATCAGCCACACTTTATGCACATCCATATTTATATGTTACAAAATTTAGGGGAACATGATCAAGATACTGCAGTGTTACGGAATGGCACAAATAAAATTCAAGCTTTGCAACCTCAAAATAATAAATATTATTAGGACGACATGAACTGGTTGCAGCCCAATTTCATGAGTTAGTAAAGCTAACAATTCAACGTCATGAGATCCCCATGATTTCAAGTGGTATGAAACACCACCTAAAATGATGACATCCTATGCTTCCCGGAATCTTGAATATCTATGAATCCAACATGACAATGTACCAAGTGGCACCAAACAAAAAAGCATCTGGCATACTCCCATTTTCATTCAGGTATCTAGGTTACCTATGTATCTTAAATAGGTAAGCTAGATGGCTGTACTCGGTGCACAAATACCGGTGATGCCTCCATTTTAGAGGCATCATATACCTTTCATAAATGATGGGATCTTTGTCAACTTTAATAAAACATGAAATATTATTTATTTTTTATTGATAACTTTCAATTGCCATGCCAACCATGCAAATCGTAAACACTGCAATATCTTATACCCAGATATTTAAAATAAAACTAAGTGCCTCCAAAACATATTTTGAAAAAAAAAACAAAAGTTCTTTGTGTATTCTGTTTTTAAGACTGACTTTAAGAACAGTTTTTTTTCAACACATAGTGGAAACAAATAGACCAAAAAATTATAATTGATTTTTTATTTTGAAAACAATACAAGCATTTTTCCAGAATAGTTTCCAAATATGCTCATTATTTCTTGCACACTTTTAAATATCTTATAAAAACCAGCATAGTTTCCAAATACACTCATTATTTCTTGCTCACTTTTAAATATCTTATAAAAGGTGTAAAAGAAGGTGTACCAATCACTTTAACTGGTAGAATTACAGAGCATTCATGTTTCCTCTTTGTTGATAAGTATAGAAAATGGTATTGAAACTAAGTGGACTACAATTATAATAAACCAGCATAACCATAGAAGACATTGTTTTTGCATGAATATTTAAGAAACTTTGAATAAATTAAGCATAGAAAACCTGATGACTTGAACTTGAGCTTTTATTATCAAATTGTCAGAAGTGTCAACAAAGCCATCATATACTTTTGAAAGCTCCATAAATTTTTTCCATCCCCAGTCATGCTCCTTCTTCCAAAACCGATGCAATGTATCTAGAAAAACACAGTAAAAGTTACTCACTAATTCTTATACAACAATCAAACACCAATAGTTAATCCAATCATTAACCAACAGACCAGAATATTTTGATTTCTTTGGATCTTTATTGACCACAGCTATCGTAAATTGTGCAAAATGACTCCATCCTGTATTACCAAAAAAAATAACAGACAAGTATTACATGAGAAAAAGAGACTTGTAAAACTAATGATCATTGTAGCAACCTGAGAAAGTTAAAAAGCCCAACCTGGAAGAAGTTTGTCATGATTAGCTACACATAGAAACAAAGAGAGATGATTGCAGACATCACAACCTTGTGGATAAATTAAAATGTACCTGTAACACACCACAGCTAGATTAGGTCAAAAAGTTAAAACACAACTGCAGCAAATTTCAGATCACAAAATTTGTTTTGTTATACCATATGCATCTGTTGGACTGTATGAACTAACCCAAGCACATCAAGGTTATGCACTCAATGACCATTGTCAAATACTCCTGATATTGGACAAATCTTTTTAAAGAGGCAGAGGGAAGGAAATTTCCATTGGATGAAAAATTAGCATACAATAGCCATAGATTCCTTAGTACATATCTGAAAGTTCTACAGTATCAGAAAGACCTATTTGACCTTCAAACCAATTTGTGCACCCTTCATTAGGAATGTTAAAACAACAACAACAACAACAAAACCTTTTCTTACTAAGTGGGGTCGGCTACATAGATCAATCGACGCCATAAACACCTATCGTAAATCATATTTTTAGACAAACCATTTAAATCTAAATTTCTCTTAATAATTTCTCCTATAGTTTTTCTTGGTCTTCCTCTACCTCTAATTATTGAATTATTCTCCATCTCATCTACTCTCCTAACTGGGGCTTCTATAGGTCTCCTCCCAACATGACCAAACCATCTAAGTCTTAATTTTACAATCTTTTCCACAATAGGTGCGACTTCCACCTTCTCTCTAATGCATTCATTTCTAATCCGATCTCATCTAGTGTGTCAACTCATCCAATGCAACATTCTCATCTCTGCAATATTGAACTTATTCTCTTGTTGACTTTTTATTGTCCAACACTCAGTTCCATACAACATTGCAGGTCTTATAACTGTGCAGTAGAATTTACCTTTAAGTTTGAGTGGTACTCTTCTATTACAAATAACACCCGAAACACTCCTCCACTTCATCCACCCCACTTGAATCCTATGTTTTACGTCTTCTTCTATTTCCCCGTTATGTTGTATGACAGATCCAAGATATTTAAATCGTGTAACTTATGGTATAATATGTTCTCCAATTTTCACTTCTGCATTAGAAGTGATATGTCTCTTACTAAACTTACACTCCATATACTCCGTTTTACTTCTACTTAAACGAAATCCATGAGTTTCCAAAGCTAATCTCCACCTCTCCAATTTCTCATTCATTTCCGCTCTCGATTCTCCAACTAAAACAATATCGTTTGCAAAAAGCATACACCGTAACACCGGCTCTTGGATATGTTCAGTAAGCACATCCAATACTAAAGTAAAAAGATAAAGGCTCAGAGTTGACCCTTGATGTAGATCAATTGTTATCAGAAAATCTTCTGTAGGTCCACCTTTTGTTACTACACTAGTTGTAACTTTATCATACATATCTTGTATTGCGCGAATATAAGCTATACGAACTTTTTTTTTCTCTAAAGCCTTCCATAGAATCTCTCTTGGTACTCTATCATATACTTTTTCCAAATTGATAAACACCATGTGTAAATCTCTTTGATTCTCTCGATATCGCTCCAATAATCTTCGCAACAAATATATTGCTTCCATAGTTGACCTTCCTGACATTAAACCAAATTGATTCTCCGTAACTTAGGTCGCTCAATTACTCTTTCCCATAATTTCATAGTGTGGCTCATGAGCTTAATTCCTCTATACTTTGCACAATTTTGAATGTCTCCCTTACTCTTATAAATAAGAATTAAAGAACTTCTCCTCTACTCGTCTGGCATTCTCTTAGATCTCATAATTTCATTAAATAACTTTGTAAGCCAACTTATACCTTTCATTAGGAATGTTCTCTAGATAAAATTCAACAGGACAAAAACTTTGCTAAGCCTCAAAAGTCGAAATAGCTCATAGCCATGAGTGGCTCCTTTCTGGCTCTATATACTATTTTAATATCTATTTGTTCATTGCATGCTAAACTTACATCTGTGCAGCCAGGAACAAGGGAAAAAAGAACCAAAGGACAAGAAATGGAACTAGGGCAAGAAAGAGAGAGAGAGAGAGAGAGCAATAGATAATATAAAGAATCAACCTCTCATTACATCCATTTTCTGAAGACTAACCCACCCCCAAGAAAAGATATATATATATATATACTTTCATAGCAAAATTACACAAGTGTAATCAGTATTTCACAATTCAAGAATGGAATACCCATGTTCAAGCTTCATCTAATACAGCAAAAATTTACCTGTGCATGACAAGAAGCTCATGCATACATATCGATAGGAAGGTTTAAATCAAAAGGACACCACAAACATCAGGGTTAGCAAGACACAGAACACATAAGCACACAAAAAGGTATGTCAGGCCAATAGGTGAATTTAAGGCCTCATACCATTTGTAGCCGCCAACCTCAAATGCATCACTCCGAAGTTCCCTTTTGGTAATCTGAGAAAACTTTTCTATCTTCCACGTATGTTTTCCATATAACTTGGAAGGTTTTGGTCCTGTAAGGAACAAATAGATCTCACACAACCGATTTTCTGATAGAAAAATTAGACTTTCAACGATTAACACAAATCAATGATGGTAGATTAAAAGAGAAGTAAAACTAGATTAAAACTTTAATCATTCACAATAAATGCACATATTGCAGGCAAAGATTACAAATCTCGATTATTAACATAAGAAGTGGCTTGCTAATGTTATTGACTATATTGCCTTCCAAGAATTGTATAAAAGTATTATGAGTTATGTGGCTTGGTTAAGCAGAAGGAGCCAACCAAGCAAAGATCAAGTTTAGATAAAGCAAAGATGAAAAGGCAACAAAAACATATTTATCCAACAAACTGAGTTGACACATAAATAAATGCTAATGAGTATGCCTGAGATGTGCAATGACAAATAAAACATCAAGTCATTAACAATGTTATTTCTGATACCAAATGACCCTGCATATTTAGTAACAACATATATCACTAGTTTCACTTGCATAATGAAAAAAATGCTTCATATTCATAATAACTCTATGAAAAGACATAATGAATCTATTAATTTCATCAAAATGATGGAGTTAAAGTTGGGATTACCACACTTCAGTGAGGCATTTGCCTTATTTGACTAAACATATTTCTGATAAAACTAGCCAATTGCCAAGGCAAAAGAGACAAGTGCCTCACTGAACTCTTCACACCCCCACAACTGGTGCTTTGGTGGCAGTTCAAACCTAGAATCACCCAAATGCTTCAATGGCCTTGTAACATTGCTAGACAGAAGCACAACCGATGGTATTACTTGTTTTCATCCCATGATCATCAAAGTACTCCCTTTTCAGAGGAAAACTTAAATGTCACCAATATAAACTAATATACCAAGAAATTTGATGACTTGATAATTTCACTACAAAACTTATGAAGAGGTAAACATATTTGCTAATAGTATCACTAGGTGATGATACATAGTCAATAGGGCATTAATTAGTCCAACCATCAAATCATTATGAGTTTTCTTCTTATCCTTGCTACTGTCAAAGAGGGGGAAAAAAAGCGTAAAAACGGCAGAAGTCACATTTCTCACAATTCCACATGTAATGAAAGTACTCATTGCACCATAACTACCATCTCTCCTGCTCACTTCCATACAGAGGAATCAAAATAACACACAAAGACAGGAAATGTAACAATCCAAAAAATATATATATTTAAAAAATACGATTAAAAAATATACATACACACACATACCACCATCGTCATCGTCATCAGTGTCCCAATAAGGGGGTGAAGTAGATGGGATTCCATTTTCCACCTGCTCAGAGGAACGCCATTCTGCCAATGCTTCACCAGATTGACAATGTTGCCCACTTGAAAGTCCCTCCAGAGACTTTCCCACTCCAGACTCCTCACTCACAATCCCAGCCATTCACGGCTCAAGAACAATTTCACTAGCAATCCTCTTATAACTCCTACTGGATAAAAAGCACAGAAACAAAGAGCCATAGTTAGCCCCTAATTTCGCATTGCACTAAGACAGTAAATCATTCAATAATTCAAACATTCAGAGTATTCTTCCCAACTGCATCGTAAGAACCTCAAAATATAATTATAGAAGGCCGACTATTAACACTTACAGGTTGTCAATTTTACATATCATCGACTTTATAATCCAGCCACATTTTTCAACGGAAATAGTAGGGAATAAAAAATTTTAAATGCCAATACTGACATTAGCCTTGTGCGATGATACCTTTCTCATTAAGACCCCGATACTATTAAGAACCAAACACCCCCAACTTTACACCAGGCAAAACCAAAAGCCTACCTCGTGAAAGAGATAAATATCATTAAAACCCTAAAATAGAGATGTAATATAATGAGAATTTAAGCTCAAAATCAATATGGATTAAAACATCCCCGAATTAAACTAAGAATAACAAGATTACAAAACCAGCTTTGAGAGCCCAATTGCACGAAAACCAGAACTAAATAAGCCCCGAAACAATCCATGCCCGGAACATCCAATATCTCGGGCAAAAAACCCCCGAAAAAAATTGATTAAAATTGAACGAATGGCGCAAAGGAACGCCGATAAATATAAAATAAATCAATAAATAATATGAACAATGAAATTCGAAAATAGCATCGGAGGATCCATAGGGGCATACAAAGCTGGAATCGAAAACGATAGTTTTGTCAAAGGCCAATCCGACCCCTGAGATTCTAGAGAGAGAAAAGCGAAGAGAGAGAAAGATAGAGAGAGGTGGAGGCGAGCAGCAAACAGAGAGCAACGGCGGAACCCACAACAGAAAATAGTATTTAATTTTTTTTTATTTTTCTTCATAAAGAATTTCCTTTAAAAAAATAAATAAATATCAAACAGAAACAGATCCTCATTGTGTAGTGTTTAAGAATCCGTTCTTCTATCTGCAAAGAAAAATAAAACAAAAATTATAATTTAACACAATAATCTTCATTATCATTATTATTAAAAAAAATTATCAATAGAATTAGACGAAGCGGCTTTGTACAGAAAAGCGCCGTGACAAACGTGAGACAGTGAAGAAGCTGAAAAAAGGAGTAAATTCATGCTCTACATGCTTCTAATCTGAGGGTCTGTTTATTAAAAGATAAAATAATCCCGTAAGTCGCCACAATTTTTGTCTTTTTCCTTTTTATTATTTTGCTTTTTTATAATATTTTTCACATATGCTTATGTCAGTGTTTTAGGGTTTGTAACGGAGGTTGAGAGTGTTTTCTCTGTGTATATCTTGAACCTTTTGCCTCGCATTCATTATTAATTAACACCATTTCATTGTGACAATTTTTTTTTATTTTGAAACTGCTTTTTAAATATAATTTCATAAAAAATACTATAAGAAAAATAGTTTATATTTAGAAGAATTATTTAATAAATGATTTTATCAATATTATTGTATTTAATACATCTTTAAAGAAATGTGCTTTTTAGTGTTAAATTTCTAAAATTGGCACCAACAGATTTGAGAAGGGAGAGGTTATGTAGGGGTCTGGTAAAATGAAGTAAAAAGAAAAATTAAAAAATAATTTAATGAATAATCTCGTTTAGTACATATTTTGTAAAATTAAAAAGAAAATTTATTTATATTTTATAAATACATGATCGAGAATATATAATTTATAAAAAATTCATTATGACATTATTATTTCTTGTTTATTCTAACACTATTTTTAAATAAAGATACAAGGTCATTTCTCCATTATTATTTTTATTTCTATATCATTTTTATTTAACTAAATATATAAATAAAATAGTATTCTTATTACATTATATATTATATTAAAAGTAATTATTTCATTCTATTCATATCATCATTCTCTTTTTATTTCCATTCCTAAAAATTTTATGTACCAAATGAGATATTAGATAAAACAAGGTTAGATGGTAATTAATGAATTTTTTAGGGCATTTTTGTTTTCAAAATAATAACTTTCTACTTTGGCTTCTACTTTCAAAGAAAAACTAAAAATTTTTTGTTTCCTTTATTTGCTTATGTTACCATTCAAAAAGTAGCTTATTTTTTTTACAAAACTATTAGTTAAATATTTGTTCTCAAAATAAATATTTAAAAAAAATACATAGTTTGTTATTTCCCAAAGTTATCCCAAATAAGCTCTTATGGCCTATTTGGTATATATAAGGAAACAAATTTCTTTTCCAATGTACAAAAAATAACATATGTATTATACTTTTATTATCATTATTCAATAGTATCTATCCTTTATTATTATTATTTTTTAATTGAAGGACAGAGCTATCATTTTTCATCCATTTTTAATTGTATTTCCCTTTCCATACTAAGCCTTCCATATACCAAATGACCCTTTAATAACTTTGCCATTATGAGTTTTGAGTTTAGGTTTGAGGATAACAATAACATTAAAGAGAAAAAAATGTGTTTTCAATTTTTATAAAACTAATTTATGACTTCTTCAACTATCCAACTTCTTTGTATATAATAGCCATGAGAAAAATATTTGTTATCAACTTCAATAAAAATATGGTACATGGAGAAACTCTTACAAAATCAATTATGTAGTGTTTTTTATTATTAAAATTCCTATATATTATATAATAACCACCAACTCTTACACTAGGTAACAACACATAAAGGCATTTGGATGCTTTCAACTCTAAATTGAAAGGATCCTATCATACACCTTAATTGTGTTAATTCTCACCATGCATTTCATTTGATAGATGTTGAAGGGACACATTTCACACATTATCAAAACGCTATGTTTTAGCAAAGTGAAATGGTGCATTTTGGAAGCTTGAATCAAAAGTCAGAGAGAGTGCCACTTATCCTGAGCTGGAGTATTGATCTCAATTAAGGAAATGCAACTTCATGTCATGCATTTGTAGGAGGCAGCCAGATGCACATAATTCAAGCATTCGATAAATCAATAATCAACAAATGGAAAAAGGAAGATGGCATATCAACAATCAACAAAATGAACCCCAATTAAAAAAAAAAAGCAATCAGTAAATGAATCCCAATTTGGTCAATCCCAATCAACAATCAACATAAAACCAACTTGAATAAAAACAAGCTTGAATAAACAAATTAATCCCAATCAAAAATTAATATAAAAGGGCAGTTGTAATTAACATTAAATTCAATACAAATGATTCCCAATTAACAACCAACATAAAAATCAACATATGAATCAATATAAAAGGATCTTCTCATGATCGATTCTAAAGATACCAAAATCTAAACTCAAAGGATGTTGAAATCTACTTTAAGGACGCCACGATGCAGTTGATGGGGAAATTATTTTTAAAACTAAGGCAGAAGTAGCATATGAATTTGTAACTTTAAGGATGCCACAATATAGCCATAGCCGAACACCTAAAGCTCCTATTGCCTGAATCTAAAGCTCCCATGACAAACACATGAATCGTATGACCTGCCATAAATGCACAACATGAAGTTGCATTTCCTTGGTTGAGATCAATGCTCCAACTTGGACAGGTGGCACACCCTCTGGCATCTAATTCAGGCTTCTAAAATAAATCATTTCACTTTGCTAAAATAGTACATTTTGATAGTGCATGAAATGTGTACTTTCAATGTCCATTAGATGAAATGCACAATGAGGATAGGCATAATTAAGGCACACAAGAAGATTTTCTCAATTGAGAGGATCCACATTATGCATAAAATACTAAACCTTTTCCTTGAATAGGATGCATGCATCTCAATGCTCCCATTCAAAAGCAAGGAACGTTGGCACCCTTTCTATAAAGAGCCCTTAAATACTATACACATAGCACACATTTCTCATATTTTGAGTAAAAGGATAAGAATGACACAAAATCTCAAAATGATTCTTTTGAAAGCTAATTGATCTTATTGTGGACATAAAATATTGACAAACATGTTACTTTCTCACTCCATGATTAGCATACAAACAATCCTCCTTCTTATTTGAGTAATTGTACTAATACTTACCTTTTATCATTTTGCTTTGTTTGGTAAGGTGGAAAAGGAAGAAAATGAAAGGAAATGATAGTAAGGAAGGAAAAGAAATTTCTTATGTTTGGTATGGGTAAAAGGGAAAGAAAGGAAAAGAATAGGGGGCATATGAAATTTGGGGGCTCCATACTTTTTTTTTTCTTTTACAATTCATAATCCTTCCAACTATGGATGGAAAGGGGAGGAAAAATGAGACAAGAGAAAAATGTGTTATAGGTCCCACACTATGTATATTTATATAAAATTATTTTTAAAAAATAAAAAAAAATCAAAATCTAGATATCAAAATAAATAAAATATATACTTATATTAATATAAATGAATAGATATAGTATATATTATTATGTTTAAGGTAAATATATTAAATCATATGTAAAATAATAAAGTAATTTGATATCTTATTTACGTATATTTATTTCCTTTCCTTTTTCTTCCTTTTCTTCTTATCATATCAAATAAAGTGACAAATAGATCATCTGCTTTTTCTCTCCTTTCTTTCTCCCCTATCATTTCCTTTCCTTTTTATCCTAACCCTTCATCCAAAAACAATCCAACCAAATCAAGTAAATTAGTCAACAAAAAAAATTAATTCAATTGATGTGATCTTAATTGGACTTATAAAATTCACATCTTAATCAATTTGGATTCCATCATATATTCTGTTTCTTAAAAACAATATTAAATTCTTGTAATGTCTTTTAAAATTATAATTATACATTTAGTCCATCTTAATTATGAAAATAAACATATAAGAAATTAATTAAATAGATAAGTTTTTGCAAAGTTTTCATCCAATTGATATAGATTAAAGGATCATTTTGATCAATCTGGGTTGGTGTTCCATTGAAATTGAATGAAATTAGTTTTTAATAGTCGTAGCTATAAGTATAGACTTGGATACCTATTAATCCCAAGATTTTTGAGAAGCTTCTATAGTGTTTGGATGATAAATAATCTATATTGCTTGATACCTAAACATGATAATTTTGGTATGAGTATAAATCAAATAGAAAAAATTACAATTAAGGATTCTAAATTGAAAATATTTATATTGAAAAATCTTAAAATTTGAAATTATTTTGAAAGTCTCAAAACAAACAATTTTTAATTTGAGGTCATGGATTATAATTTTTTTATGTAGTTTAAATTTTTTGTTATTAAATCCTTTAAAATAACTTCAAAATTTAATGTCTTTTAATATAAATATATTTAACTTAATATCTTCAATTAGAATTTAATTGGTAAATATGTAACTAATGATAGTTGAAAAGATAGTGTGTGTGATTTGCTTGTTCTTCTTCTAATTATGCAAGTTGTGAGCCAAATTTAAAGCATTTATCAAAGTTGATTAGCTTTGGCTTCATGTGCTTTCTCGATTATAGTTTATAGCTACAATTATGTCATTCTTTATTCTTGCACTATGTTTTCAAAAACTTTTAATAAAACAAAAAATGTAAATTCTATTTTTAATTTTTTAGCAAATCTATGCAATAGCAAAAGAATATATTATTTTAATAACATAATAAAATTTAATTATAATAAGATAATTTAATTATAATAAGATAACATTTTACTCCTGTAAACCAAAAATAATAATTTTTTGATATTGTTACAAACAAAATAAGACTTAAAATTCTTATAATATAATATAATTTTCACTAAAAAAAGTAAATTGTATTTTTTTCATCATCGTGTAAAATTCATGCTCAAGACGATACATTTGTTAAAGTTCTTAATTTAAACTTTCATGTGTCCTTTTCTCTCTTATGCACTCATAATATAATATGATATAATATAATACAATATAATATATACTTGAGTAGATTTTTTTATTTGTGATTAAAAAACTTGGGTTGGATATCCATGTACATTTCCATCAAACAAAGTATGGATGTAATTTATTGAGATTATTAGTTAACCATAAATACTCATGTAATTGAATTAATCTGCTTATATATACATAATGTTGAATATTGTTGAGTAGATTTAGAAAGGATAGAATAGTTTGATAATACTCATTGTAAAATGAACTCAAAAAATGAGGAAATTAATGCATAGTTAAATTATTGGGAACATTTTCACTATTTGAAAAAAAATCCTACAAATCAATCAAACACAATTTTTTTGAATAAAAAACAGATAAATAAAGTTTAGAAATTAAAAGAATATTTTTTATTAACATTGATTTATTACCCTATATTCCTTTTTGGATGCTTGGTTTCAAAAAATCAACACTTGTGCTTGTCCCTACATCAAATAATAGACAAAACTAAATGTGTCTCAACAATGACAAAAGAATTATGTATGAAATAAAATGCATAAATCAAAACTAATATCCTACTACTTGTACTTCTCATGTAAGCTTGTTTATTGAAATTTCTATCTTTAATATTTGGTAAAACTTTTGAACTTAAATAATAAAAAAAAGTAGCTAAGCATATAAGATCAAATGATGATTAAAAAAAATTAAATAGTGAAAAAACTAATTAATACAAAATGAATTACAATTATTAAAAAAATTCATTTCCTTTTCTTTCCTCACCATTTTTTTTTTTGGATTTTTTTCCCCAAAAAAGATTTTATTCTTCCTAGCCATCTTTTGCCTTTTGTGATTAATGGATCTTGAATTGATATATGACCTAATAAATATGATTGGCTTTCACAAACTAATACTTATGTTGGACTTTTTTTTCCTCCATTATCAAAGGTTATAGGACATTACTTTTCATTGCAATATTAATATCTTCTCTGGCATTTTGTAACTAATATAATGCTACTAGATAAATTTCAATGGATGAAAAGCCTTTTGTTGCAATTTCTATCATTTCATGACAAAATGTGCTATATCTTTGAGCTAAATGAAGTTGACAATCTTCTCGTACATATTTACCTTTTTCATCAATAACCCCTTAAGTTTGGTGTCTCTAGTCTATTGTTTTGACATGTATTGGCTTGGCAACTTTTGACAACTTGTTACAATAAATACCTTCATAATATACTTGCATAAAATTTCGATAAACTCATAATTTTCAAGCCACATTTTTGTAGCATAATCAATTGAAGACATTTTCACTATTTGAGTCTTAACTTCTTCTTCACGTACCCAACATTTATAATAAATTGTGTTTCCTTCATCTTCATACTTCTCACATATAACACAAATTGTAACGTCTGGTTTTTCGCAAAATGATGAAAATGAGTCATTTTCTAAAGGAAGTCCCCTGGATAGAGAGGTTTGATGCTAACTAAAATTAGGATAAAATTCTAAATAATGAAAAATGAGGATTTGAGACTTAAGATGCTTAAAAACCAAAGCTAGAGGAGCTCAAAAAATTTGTAGAAGAAAGTAGGGGCATTTTTGCAATTTCTGAAAAATTTTAAAAACTCACAAGAGGGTTTTTTAAATGAGAAACTTGAGCTTTCTAAGGATCTCAGAGGCCTTGAAAACCATGAGAATCCCCAAAGCAATTGAAACCCCTCCGGTGAGCGAGTTTGATAAAAGGTTGACTAAAACTTTGATCGAATGGTTCGAAATAGTTTCAAAACCTTTTTGAGTAATTCAAAGGCAATTCTTATGATTAAGAGTCTAAGGAATATGATGGAAAAGAAAGATTTCAAAAAAGAGTTTAAATGAGCAAAAATGATGAATGTGGAAAATAGGGACTAAAATGCAAAAAGGAAAAGTTACTAAAAATTACTTTTTGCTCTCTTAAAACACATTCTAACCCTCCCCAATCTGCACCAATGTTTTACCCATTTCTAAAATTTCTAAAAACCCCAACCAAGGTGTCATGTGGAAGGAGAGGCAACGAAGGAGAAGAAGAAGCCTTGAATATGTATGAAAATGTGTGTTTTCTTCCTCTTGTCTTCACAATAAATATTCCCTTCCTTCTCCTTCATATTTCCACGGGTTCTATAACACCCCATAATTAATTAAGGTGTTAATCATAGATTAGGTTAATTAGGAATAATTAATATGGGATAATTAGGCAAGTTAAATGAATGGAGATTTTAGAGAGATAAATTATTAATATGGATTTGAGATTTAATTAGGAGAAAATTTTCATCTAGGCCCAAATTAATATAGGAGATCATGATAAGAGGTTAATGGGAGCCCAATAAGCTAAGTGTAGGCCCAATATAATGCAATGTGATAGAGGCCCAAGATCCACCTTATATAGGCTCTTATAATTGGCCCAATAACCCTTGTGCAGACCCAAAACCTTTGGGCTCTTAAAACTTGGTCTAGCCCAATTGGATTTCAGCAACCTAACACCTCAAAATTGGCCCAACCAAAGCTAAAATCTGAAGCCCAAATAGAGTTGGATCATGGAGCAACCCATGACCCATATTTGACCCAACTTAAACCCTAATACTTCAGCCACCTCTTCATTTGCTGAAACACAAACACCCATCTCAAAATTCGGAAGTCCAAAGGAGGCTCTAGGGTTCTTGGCATAAATCCACCACTTCTCACCTCTAAGCTCAAAATCAGCCAAGGTAATAGTTATATAACTTAATCCTCTCATCTTTCTCTTTATTTTGGTTCGATTAGTTTTTCATTTAGAGTATTTTTTGTAACATTCGGTCCCTTCGTAAACGTAAGAAACGCAATGTTCGGTTTCTCCGTAAACGTCAGAAATAGGCCAGATACAAAAGGAAGTCCTTAAAATAGAAAGAATTGGGGCCAAATAAAATTATGATAAAATTCTAAATAATGAAAAATGAAGATTTGAGCCTTGAGTTGCGCAGAAATCAAGGCCAGGGTGATTCGATAAATTTGCCAAAAGGCCAGTGGTATTTTCGTAAATATAGGTACTTTTTGAAAAACTCAAAGGAAGGTTTTTTAAATGAAAATTTTAAGTTTTTCGGGGTTCTCAGAGGCCCAAAAACCATAGGAAGCCCTAGGACTAGTGAAGCCCCTCCAGTGTACTCTTTCCGACATCAGTTGACTTAAACTTTGACTGGTTCGTTCGGGAAGGTTTTAACTCCGATTTGAGTGATTCCAAAGGCATTTTATTAAATTGGGAATCTAAATTTTATGATAAAAATATGGTTCTTAAAAAGGAGTTAAAACAAAGTCAAACCGAAAATGCCATTATGAATGGCGAAATTGGAAACCATTTTAAAAAGGAAGAATGACAACCTTGTGTTTTGTTTTGTTTATTTTGGAACCATAATGATAGTTCATCATGTATATGAGGTAGTATATGTACTATGAACATTGAGACATGTGTAAATACACTATTATGTGATGTTTAGATGTATGATTATGATATATGACCACTAGCCCATGTTTTGAGTACGTAAGGCTATAGAATGAGAATTTAAAGTTTGATGAATATGTATATAAGTGAGGGTGGAATGGGCAAAATAAGATGCATGAAGTTTGGGACCATTTGGACAGCTCACACAAGTCTTAAATATGCTTTTAGACTTGCCCAAAAGGTGCCAACACCAAGGGAAGATCATTTGGCAAGTTTGGTACCTCATATAGAGTCAAATTTGACCATTATGGAACCCTATGTCACTTTTTAGCCAAATGAGTTAGTCTTGGTCTGAAATTTGACATAGGCCTCAGTAAGAGCTTTCTGGGAAGCTAAAGATCATAATTTTTGAAGGTCTACAGAATATTTGATGATTTTTCAAAATTGGAAAATTTTATAGATTTGGTCTGCTACACTATTCAATTGGTCCGAAATTGTTTTCTGTCATTTAAGATTCAAATGATGTCCAATTGCCATGAAATTTTATATAGAGAAATTAGGAAATCACAGTGACTTGTGCCAGATGGAAGCACCTCATTTGGAGGTCTAGAGAGGAAGATATGAATTTTTGAAGTTTCTGTCCAATAATAGTAGCTTTGCCCAACTAGAAGTATTGTTCCATCGAATTCTAGAATTTGGGCTTAATGAACTAATCTAAAGATATTTTTTTTTTCTAGTTGACATCCATAGCTTTCCAGATTGGTACATTTGGATGGATTGGATTTTTTTGGAATTAATTGGATATTTTTGAAATTCATATCAGTAAATTGTGACAGCATCAAGACCCAGCCCGACCTCCAGACCATTTTGCACGTCAAACGCCCTGTGTGTGGGATATTATGACTTGCACATATTTTTTCCATGAATTAGACATCGCAAGCTTTCCATAATGAACAAGATTGCATGATTTCGATTTTTCTAGATTTAGTTATGATTTTTCAAAGTTTGCTTAGAAATGAGGCCAATTCTGGCCGAGAATGAACACTCATTTTCCATATCTCATTTTGGTTTCCATGAGTTGTAGGCATCTTTTTGGGATGAAAATGAGTTGTAATGATGTAATTAAATATGAGAAAGTATAGTATGAGTTCACACGGTCCACGTGACACGGATTGAAATTTTTAGATATGACCTAAACCGAAATTAATCTCATTTTCCTTGCTTTTTCTATGGGAAGCCTATATGAATCATGATAGAATGCTTAAGAATGACATGAAATGAGCTAGAATTTATGGTGTTACATTTATTAGTATCAGAGCAAAGTTCTAGGCTCTCTCGAATTGGATTTGGCTTGAGGATGATGTGTAAAAGCTTGAATGAATAGGTAGTGCCATGTATGAGACATTATGGGTGTGTGAAAGTAGTTTGTGGCTTTATTCATGATAAGTAAGTTATATGATGGTCTTAGAGTAGCTAGTGGATGCCAGGAAAGGTTGGCCTCTAGAGTAGCTTAGCAGCTTGAGCAGAGTTGAGTGATCCGACGGTTAGAGCTTGATGAGATCTAATAGCTCGTCGGGATCAGTGGCAAGCCTTAGATATAAATGATGAAAAATGATCTTGTGGATAGGAAGAAGCTTGCTAAAGAGAGTATGTGAGACCTAATTCCCCCTGGTAGTCACATTCAGGCCATTCCGAGATGTCCTGCTTAATACGAAGACAAGTAGTGATGCAGCACGGTATGAGATGAGACTGCGGCTGCACAAGACTAGTTTAGAGGGAAATGAGAAAGAGAATTATCCCCTAGTCACAAAACCTAAATGTCTGGATAAGTTTTAAAGCCCAAAAGGCTAATTCCCTCAGGCCAGAGGTTTAAGTTACAAGCTACACCTTAGAGCTCGACGGCCCTAAGATGAACCCTCTAACTTGATGAGGCAGTGAGGCTCGAGTTGGTAGCTAAAGATGAAAATCTGATCCCTAGAAAAGTAAGCCAATCAGAGGCTGTTAGCCGCAGCCAATTATTCCAGATAGTAGCAAGACAATCCAGAGAGTTTCTCACCGCGGCCAATTAAGAAGTTAGCCACGGTGAATGATGTGTTAGTCGCGATGAATAGCATCATGAATGCCTTGTTGGTCATATTCAGGGCAACTTAAGAAAGGAGTTGATAAGGGGTCAGACAACCCACAGAGAGCAGGAACCCCTAGTATAAATAGAGGAAAAGAGTAATGAATGATTACAGAAGATTAGTAAGAAATCTGTGGGCCTAATAAATGAGATTGAGGAAATAGCTCAACACAGAGAAAGTTACTCAGGGATGATGAGGTTGTTGAGAGCCGTTTTTAAGGTGTTGACTCCAACCTAAGATGCTACCTTGTGAGACACTGAATGATAGAATGCTAGTATAGCCTTGAAATAATGTGAGATAAGTCTTCTAGCAGTGAAGCACATAGTAAGTGACCTAGAAAGGTGTACCTCATAGGTAACACCTAGAAGTAAGTATGAGTAGCCAGTAATAGAGACTAAGAAAAGAATGAGAATAGTTAGTAAGCTACAGGTCCGATGAGATGGCTAGTCTAGGCTGAGCGTAAAGCCTAAGGGAGATAACCAATAGCATCGTTCCAAGTGAGATATGAAAATGAAAGGCTCAATGAAAGTTCTCCCTGGATCGAGAAAGAAAAGATGAGACATCCTGATGTCAGGGAAACCACCCAGTAGTGGTTAATAAATTTTCCTAGATAGACCCCCCTGAGTCATAAAGGGAAGCGAGAAAGAGTTAAGAAACTAACTACAGAAAAGATGCCCCCGCTCTAGTTATGATTAAATAAGTAAACTAAGCCTAAAAAGATAAATAAATAGGGGTCTGATAGTTAGTCAGATGAACTCCTTAATATGAGAATGATATAGGGTTTAAGGCACGTGAGTGGTTAGAGCACCCAGTAGAGCATTAGCTTCAGTGAGGTAGAATCCAAACATTGAGAGTACGTGTTATGGATTGGGTTAGCAAAACCCTAAAAATAGTATATTGTGTAGAGAGAAATCCCTGCTCTAATTTGAATGTAGAAGTAAGCTAAGATAGACAGTTAGTGCCTTAGTACCCTTAGAGAAGCTCGAGAGAGTTAGAGACCGCTTAAGAAGGTGAGCCTCATATTATGTAGAAAAAGAGTGCAAGCCGAGAGCACCACAAAATGTAATTCTTGGGATCTCATGAAATAGAATTTTCTTACCGAGGGATGGTCTAGCTAAGAGTAGAGTAAGAGTATGAACAAAAAGTAGACCCCTTGATGTTACAGAGAGTGAATAAGTGGAGGAACCCAGGAAAAATGTAGGTGCTCTCGAGTATAGAAAAACCTAAACTAGCAAAAGAAACAACTAGTAGTAAAACATCCTTTTACCAAAGTAAGAGGATAAGAAAGGTAGAAAGAAAGAAAATATGACAGTGTTCAAGCCGAGGACATCTTAGATTGAGAATAGATATTCAGTTAATGTGCTTGAGTACTTTAGAAAGCACACTTGTTCTTGGCATAGATGCCTTTCTAGCATGATATTGCCTAAAGTAAAAATAGCCGGGTAATGCAGAGAGATCTCAGGATATAGTAGAGGAAGAATCATACTTTTCCAAAGCACTCTACGAGAATAGGGCTGATAGAAAAGGTAAAAGAGAGAGGTACTTTAGATTATTGGGAAACTTGTACTATACAAGCGCTAGTGGCCTCGAGCTCAGTCATGAGGCACTTGTGTATTAGTGTTTGATGTTATAGTTTGCTTGCAACAATGGTTACATGATATTAGGCCTGATCAACCTAATAGTAATGTGACTTGTAACACCCCATAATTAATTAAGGTGTTAATCATGGATTAGATTAATTAGGAGAAATTAATATGGGATAATTAGGCAAATTGAGTGAATGTGGATTTTAGATAAATAAATCATTAATATGGGTTTGAGAATTAATTGGGAGAGAAATTTCATCTAGGCCTAAATTAATGTAGGAGGCAATGATAATGGAGGCCTAATTGGTTAGGTGCAGACCCAACCCAATTTAATATGATGGAGGCCTAAGATCCACCTTGTATAGACTCCTCTAAGTGGCCCAATAACCCTTGTGCAGACCCATATTCTTGAGCTCTTCAAACTTGGCCCAAACTTAATTAAACTTCAGCAACCCAATGTATAAGAGCTGGCCTAACAAAATTCTACAGCCCAACACTCTAAAAACTGGCCCAACAAGCAAAAACCTGAAGCCCATTAAGAGATGGATCTTAGAGCAACCCATGACCCACATTTGACCCAACTTAAACCCAACTAAAACCCTAATACATCAGCCTCTCCCTCACACTTGCTGAAACACAAAACACAAAGAGAAAATTCGGAGCTTGGAGAGGAGGCTAAGGTTGGGGGCACTAATTCTGCATTTTCTCACATTTAGAGCAAGATTCAGCCAAGGTAATAGTTATACAACTTAATCCCCTCATCTTCCTCTTTAATTTGGTCCGATTAGTTTTTCATTTGGAGCATTTTCACTCTATTCAAAATCTGAAATGTGGGAATTTGGAAATTTTCTTGGTAAAATTCGTAGGTTGAGGTTATGGCTGACCTTGGGTGAGTTTAAACCTTCCATTATGATGCTTCAATTGTTAATTTGAGACCCCCATAGCTGATTTATAAAATGGGTATTAATTATGTACGAATTTGCTTAGGATTTTGGGTGGAATATTGGGTTTTCTGGTAGAGGACAATTTAATCCGAATTTGGGACTTATAGTGGCTGAGTAAGTGATTCTTAGGTAGTCATTAGCATCTTAAATTCTTTGGGTATTGATTGTAATTGTTAATGATGAATTATAGTAATAATTCTATGATGCTATGGTTATAGGAGGATTTTTGCACCATTGGTGACTGTTGCAAGTGTCTACAAGTGAGGTAACCGGGTTTATATCAATTCCATGTATATATTTGATTTAATTTCATATGTTGCTGTATATGAATGATTTGAAATGTTGAACGAATTGATTGGCTATCTGTTGAATTGTGATTGGACTTTGTGAGTCCATGGTGGAGCTGTGGTGGGCCTGCCACCCGTGCATGTGCTTCGATCGAGCACCGGGTTATGATTAAACCCTAGATGCACTGAGCCCTGGTTGTAACAACCCAGAAAAAGAAAATAGAAAAGAAATGAGAAAAGAAAAGGAAAAGAGAAGCTGAAAAATTTTCGAAGAGTTGAGAATTTTCTAAGTCTTCTCGCCATAGCGAGAAATGGAATCGCCATAGCGAGAATGCCTCCTCGCCGTAGCGAATATGTTCCTAGCTATAGCAAGTGCGGCATTCCATATAGAGACCAGGGAGTTACTCGCCGTAGCGGCGCTATAGCGAAGGCAAAGGTCTGGAACAGACACGATCTCGCCATAGTGACGCCATAACGAAGGTCTAGAATAGACACGAGCTCGCTGTAGTGATGCCATAGTGAAGGCAGAGGTCTGTAACAGACACGAGCTCGCCGTAGCGAGGGTAATGACTCGCTATAGCGAGAGCGGTCCAGAAAAGCGAGAAAAAGAGAGTTTGACTTTTTAAAAGCTTCCAAATCTCTTCTTTCTTCTTCTAACCGACTCAAGCTCGTCTTAGGAGAGAGAAAAGGGCGGAGGAGAGAGAGAAGCTGAAGAGAAGAAGAAAGCACAAGGAAGGTATGAATTCTCATGGCTTCCTCTTAGTATGTTGCCCTTCTCCTCTTTCCCCCTCTTTCCTACGGTTTAGATGGTAAAAATGGTTAGGTCTTGAGTCTGGTTCAAAGGAGAAAGAGTGGGAAACCATTCTTGAGAGAGATTAGAAGTATATAGTCTTCTCTTTCTTGCTTTCTCCTTTCTTAAGAGCTTAAGAGTTGAGAAAAGAGAGAGGATAGCTAATGGACCTTAGTGTGAGAAAATGACCTAGATTGGGAAGCTCAGTAGAGCTGATTAGAAGAGATCCCTAGCTTAAGAATCAAGTACTAAGGTATTAATTCCATGCTTTTGTGTGGTTAGGCTCAAGAGAAGTTCTCCCATCTAGAAGTGGTAGTGAAATCCATAAGGGAGGAGACAATTGAAAGAGGAAGTAGTGAATAGCTAACAAGGTAGTTCTCTCCACTTTTCTCTCATGCATAATTGTGTGTTACATTGTCTTGCTTGTGTGTATGAATGATATGAGTTATGAGAAGTGTGTTAGCATGATGATGTGTTATGAATTGAAATGATAATTTATATGATTGTTTTGGTTTGCTTGAGGAAATGGATAGTCGATAACCCTATAGCCAAGGTGAGGATGAGCCAAGCCCTTAAGTGGTTGAGACAAGAGTAAAAGGTCTCCCAAAAGTGAGGTTGACTCCCAAAGAGTAAGGGTTGAGTCTAAGGACCTCTAAAGAGTGGTTAAGGCAAATCCAAAAGCCACAAGGGAGTGGGTGAGGCTAATCCAAGTACTCAGCAAGCTTTTAGATGTTATGTATGGCCTACTCACATGTTGAGAATGTTTTCCTTTATGCATGACCAACTCATATGTTTTAAATGTTTTCATCATGGTTTTTATATGCTTACATGCCATACATGCATAATGAGACTTGTTGCATGCGATATATGTATGATTGAATGAGAGTTGAACTACTGGGATTCTCCGAATCTCACCTTCCCTCTCTACCATCCAACCATGCCAGGTGGACCAAGTGAGATTAGAGATGGGAACCACCACCAAGCATGAAGCTAGGGATAGAAAGGAAGAAGAGTGTAAAGGCTTCTTATAAATACATTGTATGTGTTGTACATGAGAGATGTAAATAATGTATATGATGTAGCCTCTATGTATGTTTGTAAGTTAATGTATGAATGATGAATGAATGAGAATGAGGCATATGTTGAATGAGAAAGTAAGTCTTGAATGTGAAATGCTCAATAATAGCATAGGCCATATGAGTGCATAAGTGGGCATGGGATAGTAAGTTTCCCCAATCTAAGTTATTAGACACTTGAGGCATGATTGATAGCTCCTATAGATGCTTTCTCATGTGCTCAAAGAGTCATAGAAGTAGAAAAGCTAAGATTGGACCCTATGAACCCCACTTTTGGCCAAGAAATGGCCTTCTTGCACATGATGTCATAGATTAGCCATATGACCTCTTCTTGCTATGAGATTTGACATGTAGCTAGATTATGTTTAGAGCTTTCTGGGAAGCTAGAGTTTATGTCATTTAGAGGTCTATAGCATTCTCTATGATTTTTCAAAGTTGACATCAGAAAATCGGATTTCTGAAATCATTGTTCATTTGGTCAGTTTGAGAAACGTGTCATCCGAGGGGCAAACGTAGTCCAATGGCTATGAAATTTTATACACAGAAACTAGACGGTCACAGTGACTTGTAGGAACTAGAAGTACCTCATTTAGAGGTCTAGAGAGTGAGATATGCAATTTCGAAGTTCCTGCCCAGAATCAGACACCCAACCAGACCCGAAGTACTGTTTCATTGGTTTCCAGGAAATTGGCTTGGTGAACTGATCTGGAGATATTTTTCTCCTCTAGCTAACATCTACATCTTTCCATAGAGATATATTTTATGAGCATTGGATTTTTGTGGAATTATTTAGACATTTTCAAAGTCCATATCAGTAAATTGTGACAGCAAAGGAGCCCCCTTTGACCAGTGAACGATTTTGATGTCAAACGCAGAGTATGTGAGATAATGAGACTTCTACTTAATTTTAGCATGAAGTAGACGTCTCAAGCTTTCTAGAATGACCCAGATCATGCAGTTATGATTTTTCTGCATTTAGTTATGGATTTTCAAACTTAGCCCAGAAATGAAGCAAAATCTGCCAATAGCGAAAATGCATGTCTCCAATCCCTTTTTGCTTTCTAGGAGTTCAAAGCATATTGTGGGGATTGAAATAAGTCTCAATAGTGTAATTGAGCATGAGGAAGCATAGAGAGAGCTCAACTGGTCCATGTTACTTCTAAGTGGATCTCTACCCACACATAGTGCCATAGAGAATAAAGCATAAGGTAGAGAAATTATCTCCCTTGTGAGTTCTGCATGTGCATATGAGTTGAGAGGGCATGTTGGGTATGAGCTAGAGGTTAAGGTGTTACACTGGTTGTGCTCAACGAGGAGTAAGTGCCGTGGACAGGCCTTTCCCGGTGTTAATGGCCTTTAACATGTGATAATATGATTGTTAGTATGGGATAGTAATCATGATAGCCTAATTGCTTCATTTGCTGATATGATGTATATGATTCTGATGTTGATTTTGATTCATGCTTATATATGCTAATTAAATTAGATATATGATGGAATTGCCTTAGTTACTGAGATTTATATCTCACCCCGTTTTATGGGATTAATATTTCAGGTGAAAGTTCCTCGGGTAAGGATAAGGGTAAGCAAGTGGATGAACATCCATGAGCTGAGGTCGGGTATGGCAAGCTACACTTGGTCTGAGTAGAATAGGGTAGATGCAATTTTGTTATTAGTTTACATAGCATCATCATGTAATCATGTTGCCAAGTGTAGGCATTTATATTTTGTTTGATTGAAATGTAACCGTTAAGGATTCAAGTCTCATTATAGTTGAATATTAATGTATGAACTTATAGCAACATATATTTGTAGTTTTGCTGAAATTGTGATATGGATTACTATATGGGAATCATAGTCATATGATGCCTTGGATGTAAGCTATTGTTGAATGGAATCTCTATGGAATTTGTATGGATGTAAATTGCTGCTAATGCATGTGATCTTGCTATCATATATTCTTGAATTTGTTGATATGAGCTAGTGGAATAAGTAAGAAGTAGTGTTTAAGTTTTGCAATGGTAATGGATGGATTAATGGGTAAATAGGGTAGATAAACACCATTAGGACCACATAAAACAAGGGTAGGTGGACCTAGAGTGTTCCTAAGATGAGATTTAGAGTGTAGAGGGCGAAATTTGGGTAATATAGTCACAGGAAGGAGTGCCGCTGCGGCTAAGAAGGCTTCACCGCGGCCAAAGGAGAGATAGAGTCGAAAGGTGCCGCGGCATAACCAATCCCGCCGCGGCGCAAAGTGAAAAAAATCGCCCAAGAGGGTAACAGAACCAAAACTCGCTGCGGCACATTATGTCCCGCCGCGGCGCGAGTCGAGAAAATTAAATAAGGGTTGGACAGAAGCAAAACTCGCCGCGGCGCAAATATATTGCGCCGAGGCGAGAATCCTGAGAGTTATAACAATAGTTTCAGAAGGTGTTTCCGCCGTGGCGCCATATAGGTTGGCTGCAGCGAAGGTCCAACTCGCCGCGACGATAGGCGATGACATAGGAACACTTGTGAGAGGTTATTGGGTATTGAAACTGATGAATGGTTGTATCATAAACCCCTTAGGGTAGTAGGATTCCTTTTATGCAAATTTTGATTTGTGTGGTGGTATGATGATGACCCTAACATCGAGGTTTAAATTTTTCCTATATTTTCACCATGTGATAGATTGTAACCACTCAAACCTTAATAATTAATTATTAATCGTACATTTAACCATAATTACAATGGATAGAAGGTAGGGTTGTCACATGACTTGAGTGCGTAGCAAATGATGACATCATTCATCAAAGTGTCCTGGTAATTGAAGAGTATCCTAGTTAGTTAAAGAATGAGATGAGTCAAAGAAGAAAGGTAAAGGGATTCTAAGAATACTAAAACAGTAAGAAAAGTATGTAGAAAGGAATCCCCAATAGAGAATGTCTAGATTTAGTATGCATAGCCTAAATCCCTTATAATATATGTAAATGAAATGAGAAGGGATCAGTGCATAGCCTCTCTCCTGCCAGAAATGTTAGCCACACTCAGTGTGTGAGAAGCGCTAGTACTAAAGCACTTAAAAGCAGAATGTGGGCATAGTTAGAAACTGCAAGATATGAGAGGAAGACTAGAATGAGTACATGTAAAGTAAGTAAGTCAATAGAGTAAGAAAGGAAATCCCAAACAAAAAAGGGTTGAAGTAGGAATATGAGGAGCGATGAATAATAATTTAAAATGCTCCCTAGTATCAGTATAACGTGATCCTAGAGAATCAAATGATACAGAACCCACTTCATACGAAGAGCATGATGTTCTTCTGAGTTTAACTTCAGCTATTATGAGCGATGGTAACCAGACTTAGTGAGTATGTATTTTACTGTCAGATATAGTGATCTTAGGCTTTGATGTCTCCCAGAGATAGATTACAGTAAATCCTAACATATCACAGCGGGTTACAACAGATCCTAGCAAGGCTCTGAGAGGTCACAGTAGACCTAGGGGTCACAGTAGATCTCGCAGAGTTACAGAGAGCCCTAGTTACAGCATGATAGATCTCTGGTAAAGATGACAACCTGAGATAATTTTACAGAGCAATTAGTCTTAGAGACCAGTGTAGTTTCAGCTAACTTTTGTCTCAAAGACTACAGACCTTTTGAGTCTGGTAGACTATTGCTATAGAGATATGAAGGCTTTACTCAGACAGTTAGACCACTGACTAGCTCCCTTTAGTGATGAGCATAGTATATGGGATGAGGAAAGTAAGAAATTAGCTTTCCAGAGTTAGAGCTAGATGAACTACTCCCTAACAGGCAGTAGCCCTGACTGAGGGGATAAAGAGATCCTCGCATGCTAACTTATGTACTCAGAAAGGGGTCGGTGCAGTTTTTATATGAGGTGAGTGGTATAGTATATCTTCAATCAGCAAACCTGTGAGAATAGCTAGTATCCCAGCAGAACTTAGTAGTAATCAATGATAGTAGCTCTTCGATGCCAGTATGAGACACACATGTTAGGCTTATTAGTGCTGAAATGAGGGACTATAAAATACTACTGTAAGTGAGTAAAGGAAGTGAAAAAAAGTCCTGGCCTACAAAGACAGATATAGTAATAAATAGAGAAATTGGGATCATTAAAAGCAAAAACTCCTCAAAGGAGCTGTAATCCCAGTAAGTAGTTGTGATATGAGGCTTGTGACAGAAAGAGATATGAATTGTAATCATGGGATGAGCTAGTAAGAAAGAATGCAGAGATGAACAATGGATAGTATACTTCAAAATAGTAAACAGACAAAAACCTCCGATGGCTCTAATGATCAGAACAGATGATGAGATGTTATGAGAAGCCATTTAGAGAGGATACAAAAGACGTGATATGAAATGAGCTCCCTCCCTAGATGTATAAATGAGTCCACTAAAAGAAACGTTAACTCCTACGGATGGGTTAAGACTACCCGATATAATTAGTAAGCTCTCCCAAAATAGGCCTCCAAAGTTAGGAATTTCTTTCCCTTATGAGAACAATTAGCTAGTATTCTATAATCATAGAGCCTTCATTATAGGCTAGCAATGAAAATTCCCTAGTTGAGAGAAAACTTAAACAAGTAAAACCAGAGAGAAAAGCATATAGAGATAGGAAAGAGGGGAAAGAAAGGAACAGTTAGCTAGAATATAAAAGAGTAAGAGAAAGTGTACCCTAAATTTCGAGGACGAAATTTATTTAAGGGGGGAGAAATGTAACATCCAGTCCCTTCGTAAATGTGAGAAACACAATGTTCAGTTTTTCCGTAAATGTCAGAAATAGGCCAAATACAAAAGGAAGTTCTTGAAATAGAAAGAATTGGAACCAAATAAAATTATGATAAAATTCTAAATAATGGAAAATGAGGATTTGAGCCTTGAGTTGCACAGAAATCAAGGTCAGAGTGATTCGATAAATTTGCCGAAAGGCAGTGGCATTTTCGTAAATATGGGTACTTTTTAAAAAACTCACAGGTGGGCTTTTTAAATGAAAGTTTTAAGTTCTCCGGGATTCTCAGAGGCCCCAAAAACCATAGGAAGCCCCAGGACTAGTGAAGCCCCTCCGGTGTACTCTTTCCGACGTCAGTTGACCCAAACTTTGACCGGTTCATTCGGGAAGGTTTTAACTCCGATTTGAGTGATTCCAAAGGTATTTTATTAAATTGGGAATCTAAATTTTATGATAAAAAAGATGGTCCTAAAAAAGGAGTTAAAACAAAGCCAAATCGGAAATGCCATTATGAAGGGCGAAATTGGAAACCATTTTAAAAAGGAAGAATGACAACCTTGTGTTTTGTTTTGTTTATTTTGGAACCATAATGATGGTTCATCATGTATATGAGGTTGTATATGTACTATGAACATTGAGACATGTGTAAATACACTATTATATGATGTTTAGATGTATGATTATGATATATGACCACTAGCCCATATTTTGAGTATGTAAGGCTATAGAATGAGAATTTAAAGTTTGATGAATATGTGTATAAGTGAGGGTGGAATGGGCAAAATGAGATGCATGAGGTTTGGGACCATTTGGGCAGCTCACACAAGTCTTAAATATTCTTTTAGACTTACCCAAAAGGTGCCAATACCAAGGGAAGACCATTTGGCAAGTTTGGTACCTCATATAGAGCTAAATTTGACCATTATGGAACCCTATGTCACTTTTTAGCTAAATGAGTTGGTCTTGGTCTGAAATTTGACTTGGAATTAGGACTCAGTAAGAGCTTTCTAAGAAGCTAAAGATTATAATTTTTGAAGGTCTACAGAATATTTGATGATTTTTCGAAATTGGCAAATTTTATGAATTTAGTCTGCTGTACTATTCAATTGGTCCGAAATTGTTTTATATCATTTGAGATTCAAATGATATCCAATTGCCATGAAATTTTATACAGAGAAACTAAGAAATCACAGTGACTTGTACCAACTGAAATCACCTCATTTGGAGGTCTAGAGAGGAAGATATGAATTTTTGAAGTTTCTGTCCCGTATCAATAGCCTTGCCGACCAGAAGTACTGTTCCATCAAATTTTTAGATCTGGGCTTGATGAACTAATCTGGAGATATTTTTTCTCTCTAGTTGATATCCATAGATTTCTAGATTGGTATCATTTTCATAGATTGGATTTTTATGGAATTAATTGGATATTTTTGAAGTTCATATCAGTAAATTGTGACAGCATCAGGACCCAGCTCGACCTCCACACCATTTGGCATGTCAAATGCCTTGTGTGTGGGATGTTATGACTTTCACATATTTTTTCCATGAATTAGACATCCCAAGCTTTCCATAATAAACACGATTGCATTATTTCGATTTTTCTAGATTTAGTTATGATTTTTCAAAGTTTGCCTAGAAATGAAGCCAATCCTGGCCGAGAATGAACACTCATTTTCCATATCTCATTTTGGTTTCCATGAGTTGTAGGCATCTTTTTGGGATGAAAATGAGTTGTAATGATGTAATTAAATATGAGGAAGTATAGTATGAGTTCACACGATCCACGTGACACGGATTGAAATTTTTAGATATGACCCACACCGAAATTAATCCCATTTTCCTTGCTTTTTCTATGGGAAGCCTATATGAATCATGATAGAATGCTTAAGAATGACATGAAATGAGCTAGAATTTATGGTGTTACATTTTCACCATACCCAAAATCTGAAATGTGAGTGTTTGGGGATTTTCTTGATGAAATTCGTAGGTTGAGGCTAGGGCTGTCATTAGATAGGTATGAACTTTTCTTTTTGAAGTAATTCTGCTGATTTGAGACCCTAATAACTTGATTATAATATGGGTATTAATTTTGTATGAATTTGATTAGGATTTTGGATGAAATATTGACATTTTCTGGTAGAGGACACTTCAATCTGAATTTGGGACTTGTAGTGACTGGGTAAGTGATTCTTAGGCAGTCATTAGCATTTTAAATTCTTTGGATACTGATTGCAACTATTAATGATGAATTAGAGTAGTAATTCTATGATGCTATGGTTATAAGGAGATTTTTGCACCATTGGTGACCGTTGCAATTGTCTACAAGTGAGGTAACCAGGTTTATATTAATTCCATGTATATATATGATTTAATTTCATATGTTAATGTACATGAATGATTTGAAATGTTGAATAAATTGGTTGGCTATCTGTTGAATTGTGATTGGACCTTGTGAGTCCATGGTGGAGCTATGGTGCAGCTGCTACTCGTGTATGTGCTTCGATCGGGCATCAAATTATGATCAAACCCCTGACGCACTAAGTCCTGGTTGTGCTCAATGGGGAGTAGGTGCTGTGGATGGGCCTCTCCCGGTGTTAATAGCCTTTAACATATGTGAAAATATGATTGCTAGTATGGGATGGTAATCATGATAGCCTACTTATTTCATTTACTGATATGACTGGTATTTTTCTTATGCTTATGTGTAATTATGCTTATATGCTAATTAAACTGGAATATATGATAGAATTGCCTTAGTTACTGAGATTTATATCTCACCCTGTTTTATGGGATTAACATTTTAGGTGAAAGTTCTTTGGGTAAGGATAAAAGGAAGCAAGTGGATGAAAATCCATGAGCTCCGGCATATGGGGAGAAGGCTACACTTAGGCCGACTTATATAGTGTAGATGCTAAATTTTGTATTCCTTATGGTATAGCATCATCATGTATTCATGTTACCAAGTGTAGACGTTCATATTTTGCTTGGTTGAAATGTAACCATTATGGATTTAGGTCTCATTACAGTTGGATATTGATGTATGAACTTATAGTATCATATATATAGTTTTCTTGAAACTGTGATATGGTTTACCATATGGGAATTGTAGTCATGTGATGCATTGGATGTGGACATAAACTATTGATGAATGAAATCTCTATGGAATGTACATGGGATGTTAATTGTTGCTAATGCATGTATTCTTGCTGTCATTAATCTATGAATTTGCTGATATGAGATAGTTTGGCAATTAAGATATAGTGCCTACATTTTAAATTAGAAATGGAGAGTTAGATGAGTAAATAGAGTAAGAAACTACCATTAGAGTCATACAAAATGAGAGAAAGTGGTCCTAGAGTGTCCCTAAGATGAGAGCTAGAGTGTGTAGGATGAAATTTGGGTGATGTAGTTACAGGAGGGAGTCACGCCATGGCTAAGAAGGCTTTGCCGCAGCTAAATGAGTGATAGAGTCGAGGGGCGCCGCGGCATAATACATCTCGCTGTGACGTAAGAGAAGAAAATTAGTCTAGGGAGTGACAATGGCGAGGAGCGCTGCGGCTTGAGAAATCTCGTCGCGGCGCAAAGTGAAAAAAATCACCCAGGAAGGTAACAGAATTGAAACTCGCCATGGCACAATATGTCCTGCCGCGGCACGAGTCGTGAAAATTAATAAAGGGTTATGAGTAGCAAAACTTGCAGTGGCGCAAACGTATTGCGTCGAGGCGAGAATCGTGAGGTTGAGAACAGTAGCTCTAGGAGGCATTTCTGCCGCGGCTCCACATAGGTCAGCCACGGCGAGGGTTGTGAAATTTGCCCAGTAATTCCAGAGAGCAACTTGGCCACGATGGGAAAGGTATAGGCCGCGGCGTAAGTCCCCAAACTCATACCCTTAGCCTAGAAACCCCAATTTCTTCAATGATAATGTTAGGAAATGATATAGGAGTACTTGTGAGGGGTTTTTGTGTGTGAAAACTGATGAATGGATGAATCATAAACCCCTCATGGTAGTATGATTTCTTTTATGCATCTTAGTTTTGGTTGTGGTTGTTTAGTGATAACCCTAGCATCAAGGTTCAAATTTTCCTGTATTTTCATAATGTAACAAAATGTAATGACTCTAGACCTTGATCATTAATTATTAATGATATATTTAACCATAATTACAATGATTAGAAGATAGGGTTGTCATAGGTTCAGAATGTATTTTGATGCTATTTTGGTTTTGGTCTAGCAAGGAGAAGTTAGGATTTGAGGGAAGGTTTAGTTGCAAGAGGAAGCCACTTGGAAGAGTAAGAATTTAAGGTAGGTTCCCATTCCTTTTCATGACTTTTTTTGAGTTTTCCTTTCCCCCATCAATTCGGTTAGCCCTGAACATTAAGGGGAGATTTTAATTTTGATCTTAGCTTAATGTAATTAAGTAATTAGGAGTGTGGGAAGAAGGTTTAAGCCAAGAGAAACTAAAAGGGAACCAAGGAAACCAAGTTTGCACAACTTGGGGTTCCAAGGTTTAGCATTAAATCTAATTTTTCCTAGACATCTTTCAATGCATGTGAGGGTTTGAATGGGCCTAATTGACCCCTAGTCAACTTCCCCTAAACCAACTAATGCAAGAAAGCAAGCCAATTCCATGAGTCCATGTGTGAGTGTATGGTTCGACCACTTTAGGGTTTTCATATTTAAGGAGTAAATTTTTGTGTTCTAAGAAATTTAGAGGTCTAGATATGAATTATAAGAGTTAGGAGAACCAATGTTTGAATTTAAGAAGCTTAGTTTAAGAGTTGATATTTTAAGGTCTCAATTTAGGCATAATGAAGCATCATGGGCTTGAGCTCCTTAGAATGAGTTTATGAAGGTTTTAATGAGTTTATGTGGAGCTAAGAGGTCTAAAAAGAAAGGAAATAGGGAGCCAAGATCAAGATTTAAAGTAGTTGCTTCATGGTGTCCTAAATGAGCATTATGTGTAACTTAGAGCTAAGCAAGCTAGCCTAGCCTTTCTTGAAGCTAGAATTGGTTCCTAAGCCTAATTTATGTCATGTTTATTGTGTCTAGTCCAAGAGAGACAAGAACTCCCTTCTTGTGTGTGCTTGAGTTGAGAAAAAGGAAGAGAAAGTTAAGGAAAATTGTAGTTTTCCATAAGGTAGCTTTCTAATCCTTTCTTTCATACGTGTATGCATTCATGACTTGTCTTAGATTGCTTGTGTGTGTGAGTGTTTGATATTTGGAAATTTCTTGTAGCTATTAGATGAATGTTTTGAAACGATGACTTGATTTATGATTACAAAGTTATGTGAAATGACTTGAATGAGTGTGGTAAGGCCAAAAGTCCCTTTAGAAGGGTGAGGAGGAGCCAAAAGTCCTTAAGAGAAGGTGAGACAAGGTCAAAAGCCTCAAGAAAGAGTGAGGCCAAGTCAAAAGTCCTAAGATACAAGTTAGGCAAATCCAAAAGTCCTAAGATTGTGGGTGAAGCTGAGCCATTGCTCTCTTGAATCCATAATGTATTATTTGTTTATGTATGATATGAAAATCTATGGCTATGCATCATTTGAGAACATTACATGACATACTTGAATTCTTTGACATGCATGAACATGTTATATGTATGTGTTAAATGGATTTAGAGCTATTGAGATTACCCCAAATCTTATTCCCCTTTAACTATGTTAAGTGAGCCGAGCGGAGAAAGAAACAGAAGCCAACCCCTGAGGAGTGCATGATTAGTGGATTGGATGTATAGAAATAGGATTTGAAATGTACTTTATAGTTAAATGATGTACCCAAGCTATGTATTTGTAATGTAAACTTATGGATAGCTTATATAATATATATGAATGATGTATAGACCCTCTTTGCACTTATGTGAATGGAAATGTATAAGTTTGCCACTTGGTAGCCTTTATGTGTGAGTATGGATATGTGTATGGCAAGATGAACCTATGTATATGAATCTTATGGCTAGACAAGTATAAAAATGGATATGTATGATGAATGTAATCTTAGAAGAGTCATTTGAATACATTTGTGCAAAATGGTTATTGTATGCCTAAGAGAGAGTATGGAACCTTAGGTATGAGTTAGAGCTAAGAAGTGAATCTAAGCTCCATGGCTTTTTAAATCAATTGGCATGCATATTTAGGGTGTTATGGTGCTTTTGGACATGCCCAAGTGGTCTTGGCTCAAGGGGAAGATCATTTGGCACTTAATTGAACCATTTTAAGACAAAAAATGGACCAATTTGTGAGCTAAAACCCAACCTGACCAAATGAGTGATTTTGAGGCTGAGATTTTGCACACATATAGATCTTATATAGAGATTTTTGTTGGTCTAAGAATCACATTAATTGGAGGTCTAGAGAATTTATTATAATTTTTCAAAATTCATATCAGAAATTTAGATTAGTCTGTGCACTGTTTATATGGTCAATTTAGATTTCTATACAATTCATAACACAAATGTGGTCTAATGAGTGTGAAATTTTATAAGTATAAACTAAAAATTTCTAGTGATCTATAGCAACTAGAAGAACCTCAATTAGAAGTCTGTAGAGGGAGAAATAATTTTTTGAAGTTCTGTGTTAGTACCAGTAGTGCCAGCCAAGTTTGTGTATTGTTTCATTATAATTCAGTTCCTAAATGAGCTTAACATGGTCCAAAATTATTTTTTCCATAAAGTTAACATCTATAACTTTTCAGAATGATATGGTTTGCTAGGTTTTAATTCTTTAAGAATTAGTTATGAATTTTGAAGTTCATATTAGTAACCTATGATAGCAAACCTAGGCAGCTGGATCTTTAGTGCTTTTCTATTGTCAATCATGATCCAATTGATGTTTTCATGGTTTTGAATTATTTTTAACCTATAGTGGACAATTAGATATTTCTAGAAAGCTATCATTTACTTGATTTCAATCTTTCTAGATTTGATTATGAATTTTCAAAGTTAATGATAGAAAACTGAAAACTGGAACCCGTGGCAAAAAAATTCTAATATGTTTTCCAAACCTTCAAACCTAAGTTTCTTGACCTAAATGGCTATGAATCTTACATGTTTTAATATGTTATGGTTTAAGATGAGTTGATGATCAATTTATGGGCTTTGGAAGTGATTTAATGTTGAGCTAGAGGTTCTTGGTAGTGTGCTTCCCATTGTTATGTGCTGTATGAGCAAGTAAATTGTGTAAAAAATTCAAGTAGTGTAAAATGAAACTCAAGAGCTTATGGAATGATATTCTTGCTTTGAATGGATGTTATATGGATATTATATGGATAAAAATGATTAAACCAAAGTGAGATTGAACCGTGTGGGTATGTTCTGTGATTTCAGTCTATATGCTACGCTTTGTGTGCAAGTATGAGTGTTTATTGCTTGAATGCTATGATATGAGTTTCTTGGGGTTAAGATATGACACAAACTACCAATTAACTTTTTTTGAAAATTTTGCAATGTTGCTAGTATGTACAATTTAACTACCTCTTCCTCAATTTGCATATTTACAAATAAAGGAGGCAAAGCTTTATTCATATTAACACCAACTTCAATTTCTTTTTCACGTCGACTAACCACAACTTTATCGATACCCTTAACAAAGTCTAAAAAAACATGTTTCTATCCAAAAAACCCCTTAAAGAACTTATTTATACTTTCACTTCTGAGTTGTAGACATATTTACAAAAAAAAAAAAAAACACACGAATATATTAAAACCCAATTTTTTAAAAAACTTATTTTTTTTCTTTTACTATACATCTATTACATCCAACAATTTTCTTTTGGACTATAATTAATATTTCCATCCAACTAATTGCAAACTCTTTAATTGTCTCAATTTCCCTTACAAAATTGAAAAGTTTTTCATCAAAGTTACAATGCATACAAAATAAAATAACCTAAATAGTTTCTGGCATTTTGAAACATTTGCCATAAGCCAATGTAATGGACTAAAGTAGGCAAAACATTTGCAATTACCCTAATGATAAATGAGTTTTCATAAGTAAGAATTACTTTACGATGAAGTCATTGCATTGCTTTCATCCACATTTCAAGTACTTATATAAATGAAGCCTTAATTAGTTTAATCTAAAACCAATGCACAACCAAACAAAATTGTTTAGAGATGAAAGTTTACACCGATAATGGGATTAAAAGGCAATATATATATTTATTAATTCTTATAAATAGGATTAAGCACGAAGATAACTATAATTTATTATTTACCTTTCATTAGTCTAAAAAAATTGGTCATTTTCTACTACAAATAATTACTTTGACCTTTCTCTAAAATTTTCTTTCAATATGGAAGATCCTCAACTTTACAACTTATAAAGGAGATAGATTAAAGATTGAGATAGCATGGTTCTAAACTTAACAAATAGATAACTTTCTACACAAAAGGAACACAAGAGACAAAGGAGAGCAATCTAGAAACTTTCAAGTTGAGAAAAGGAAATTTGGTAGCATTCATTTAACTATAGGATTAAACTTAAAGTAAAATTTCTTACATCCTTATTATCAAATTTCTCAATCAAAATATGATAAGTGTATAGTTCTTATATAAAATCATATTATTTTTTGTAAAAACCATACACTTGCCATGTTTTAATTTGAGAACCATATGTTTATCATATTTTGATAAGAAACCTGATAATAAGGATGTAATGAATTGCTTATAAGTGTTTTTCTGAACTAAAAGCCTTTTAGTGATCTAAATGACATGAATTTGGAGATAGAGCAAAATAAAGGTAGTAATATCCAGTCAAGGATCCTTAATAGTCAAGACTTATTCATAATAGTATAAATGCCTTAAAATAGAATATACATGCATCAAAGTTTTTCAAGCTTATCATTTGATCAAATTTTGATTTCCTCTCTTGGTTTCTAACCTAAAATAAACCTTGAAAAACCTCTATAAGCTTATAGTATTTAATTTATCTTCTCTATTTTGATTGCTTAAGTGATTTAGATTGAATAATAAATATTGTCTATTAAGAGATATCTCTTGCTCTACTTATTTCTTTATAACACTCTTAACTTTCTAAGATGATAGAAAGTGGTTTATTATTGGTAAGCAAGTAGGAACCAACTTGATCATTGTGGATGAGCAATTGAAAACTATCATTATAACCATTTTTTGTAAGCATGTGAAAACTTCAACTTAGCATCGAGCATGATAAACCAACCATTATAAATGTTTGCCATTGAATAGGTGAAAACAATTATTTACATAGTAAAAAACCCCTGGGAGCCAAAGAGATTGGGCATAGGCTATTGATAGATTTTGGTGCCTGGCTTAAAATTTATAAGGTGACAAATTTTAATTGGTTAAAATTTAATTACTTACAATAACATAAAGAAAGTTATCCTTCATCAACCCCTTCAAAAAGATATCTATCAATATGTTATAATCCAATGATGTTGAGTTATAGATAATCTTTTGTTGTAGATATTAGCCAACTGTTCATTTCAAGTTACAAATTCTAATATGACTTCCTTTTTTTTCAACCTTGCCTCTATAAGGGAGACAACTAGGGGAATTGATATATGTGATTGTACATACAAGTTTAGTGTTGAACATAAGATAAGAAAAATTTGATGAGCAAATAAACTTTTATTTATTTTTTTGAAGATAATATTATGAGCTCTAATAAATATGTTTGAAGAAGATTTAGGTCCTTTAATTATTCTCTTTGACTTGATTCCAACTTAAAGCTTAAAGAAGCTTGAATATTAACTTGGTGTTTTTAACTTGACTTTGATCAATAGCCTAAAGAAGCTTGCTTCTTAGCTTAAAGTTCTCTACTTTCTTTAGCTCTAGAGTTTGATCTTGAAACTCTTTCCCTTTACAAGTGACTTGGGGTCCTATTTATAGTGGATGGGTGGATAGTTTTGCACACTACATGTCGCATTATTTTATTTGCTAGACAGAACATCATTATTTAGCATATTTTAATAATGACTTAGGGCTTAAATTTGATTAGCCATGACACATCACTTTGTGTATGCAACGAATTTTGATTGTCAGCCATTTATTTATATTATAAAAACTTTTTTAATGATATAAAAACATTTTTTATTGGTCACTAAATATTTATGTGGGTTATATTCTTGGCAAATTGGATTTTATCATTAGTTTGGAATTTATAAGGAGATAAAGTTTGATTAGCCAAAATTTAATTGCCTACGATGATGAAACTTTCAATTTACATCATGACTAGAACTTGAGGGCTAGAATTGTAAACTTACTTTGACTCTCAATTAAAGCATAACTTTATTTTCTTAACCTATGATAAAGTGAATACCAAGTGTCATAGTTTGAACAAGAAGGGAGTTGATAGATGTGGATAGCCTCCAATCAATAATAAGATTAAAATTAAAGAAATAAAGAGAATATGAAGAAGGCTAAATTTCATTAACAAATAATGTTTTCCAAAATTTCAATCTTTGCATACAAATTTTGATGATCACATAAAGACAAGAGGCCATATCTTTCAAAAGTTCCAATTTACAAAAAATATATGACCTAATTAGTAATGACAAAATTCAACTAAAAGTTTTGACTTGTTTGTAAAGGTATAAGAAGTTGCAAAAAGTGCATGAACTTTATCATTTTCCATAAAATAAAGATTTCCTTAACTCTTTCTCTTAGCTAGGAGCTTTTTAGATCCTTCACCATAAAAAGAATAATGAGTGAAAACAAATAAGCATTTGAATTGATAAACAAATTGTGCCATAGATTTTTGCTTTTTTTTTTTAACTATGGCATAAGAAAAATATTAAGAATTTGAATTGGTCTAAACTATGTTGAAACATATGTAGGGCCAATATAGGGGATTGGCGTAGAGAACCATTAATATGATTATTTCACTCTTTCTATTATAAGGCCTATGATCATACAACTCGCTTAGATCATTTGTTACATGCCTAGCTCATAGTATGTTTTATGTATATTATCTTGTATTGGATCTTCATGTAACACCTTAACCTCTAGCTCATACTCAGCGTGCCCTCTTACTCATATACATATGCGGAACTCACAAGGGAGATAAACTCTCTACCTCATGCTTGCTTTTTCTATGGCACTATGTGTGGGTAGAGATCCACTTTAGAAGTAACATGGACCGGTTGAGCTCTCTCTATGGTTCCTCATGCTCAAGTACTCTATTGAGACTTATTTCAATCCCTACTATATGCTTAGAACTCATGGAAAGCAAAAAGGGATTGGAGACATGCATTTTCGCTAGTGGCAGATTTTGCTTCTTTTCTGGGCTAACTTTGGAAATTCATAACTAAATGCAGAAAAATCGTATCTACATGATCTGGGTCAATATAGAAAGTTTGAGACGTCTACTTCATGCTAAAAATACTTAGAAGTCTCAATCTCTCACTCATTCTGCGTTTGACATCGAAATAGCTCACTGGTCAGAGGGGGCTTCTTTGCTGTCACAGTTTACTGATATGGACTTTGAAAATGTTTAACTAATTCCACAAAAATCCAATGCTCATAAACTCTATCTCTATGGAAAGATGTGGATGTTAGCTAGAGGAGAAAAATATCTCCAGATCAGTCCACCAAGCCAATTCCCCGGAAACCGATGAAACAGTACCTCGGGTCTGGTTGGGGGTCTGATTCTGGGCAGGAACTTCGAAATTGCATAACTCACTCTCTGGACCTCTAAATGAGGTGCTTCCAGTTCCTACAAGTCACTGTGACCATCTAGTTTCTGTGTATAAAATTTCGTAGCCATTGGACTACGTTTGCCCCTCGGATGACATGATTTCAAAACTGACCAAATGAACAGTGATTTTCTGAAATCCGAATTTCTGATGTCAACTTTGAATGCTCATAGAAAATGCTATAGACCTCTAAATGACATGAACTCTAGCTTCCCAGAAAGCTCTAAACATACTCTAGTTCCATGTCAAATCTCATGGCTAGAAGAGGTCATATGGCTATTCTATGACATCATGTGCAAAATGGCCCTTTCTTGGCCAAAAGTGTGGCTAATGGGGTCCAATCTTAAGTTTTCTACTTCTATGACTCTTTGAGCACATGAGAAAGCATCTATAGGAGCTATCAATCATGCCTCAAATGTCTAATAACTCAGATTGGGGAAACTCACTACCCCATGCCCACTTATGCACCCATATATACTAAGCTACCATTGGCTCTTTCTCATTCAACCATGCTATTTCATTCATCATAAAGCTCATTCTCATACATTCATCATTAATACATACATTGTCTTACAATATTTGTACATGCTACATCATATACATCATTTACATCTCATGTACAAGTTACATATACAATGTAGTACAAAACTATACACTTTTCTTCATCTCTATCCCTAGCCTCATGCTTGTTGGTGGTTGCTCCCATCTCTTATCTCACTTGGGCCACCTGACATGGTTGGATGGTGGAGAGGGAGGGTGAGATTCGGAGAATCTCAGTAGTTCAACTCTCATTCAAACATACATATATTGCATGCAACAAGTCTCATTAAGCATGTATGGCATGTTAGCATGTAAAACATGATAGAAAACGTTTAAACATGTGAAATGGCCATGGATAACATTCATGAGTTCGCTGAGTACTTGGATCGGCCTCACCCCTTCCCTTATGGCTTTTGGATTTGCCTTCCCATACTTTTAGAGGTACTTAGACTCACCCTTACTCTTTGGGAGTCAACCTCACTTTTGGGAGACATGGCTCAACCAACTTAGGGCTTCGGCTCATCCTCACCTTGGCTTCAGGGTTATTGGCTTTTCCATTTCCTCAAGCAAACCAAACAATCATTTAAAACATCATCTCAATCATACCACATAATCATGCTAACACACTTCTCATAGCTCATATCATTCATACACACAAGCAAGACAATGTAAACACACAATTATGCATGAGAGAAAGCGGAGAGAACTACCTTTGCTGGCTATTTACTAATTGCTCTGTCAATGGTTTCCTCCCTTGTTGATTTCACAACAACTTCTAGATGGGAGAGTTCCCTCTTGAGCCTAACCACACAAAAGCATGGAATTAATACTTTACTACTCAATTCTTAAGCTAGGGATCACTTCTAAGCAGCTCTATTGAGCTTCTCACTCTAGGTTTCTTCCTCACTCTAGGGTCCATGAACTATCCCTCTCTTTCTCAACTCATAAGAAAGGGGAAAAGCAAGAAGAGAAGACTATCTACTTCTAATCTCTCTCAAGAATGGTTTCCCACTTTCTCTCCTCTAAACCAGACTCAAACCTAACCATTCCTAACATCTGAACCGTAGGAAAGAGAGGAAAAAGGGAGAGGGCCACATATGAAGAGGAAACCATGAGGATTCATACCTTTCTTGTGCTTTCCTCTTCTCTTCAGCTTCTCTCTCTCTCCTCCGCCCTTTGCTCTCTCCTAAGACGAGTTAGAGTCGGTTAGAAGAAGAAAGAAGAGATTTGGAAGCTTTTAAAAAGTCAATTTCTCTTTTCCTCGCTTTTCTGGACCGCTCTCGCTACAGCGAGTTAGTGACCTCGCTACGGCGAGCTCGTGTCTGTTCCAGACTTTTGTCTTCGCTATGGCGTCGCTACGGCGAGATCGGGTCTATTCCAGACCTCTGCCTTCGCTAAAGCGCCGCTACGGCGAGCAACTCCCTGGTCTCTATATGGAATGCCATACTCGCTATAGCTAGGAACAATTTCGCTATGGCGAGCAACTTACTGGTTTCTATATGGAATGCCGCACTCGCTATAGCTAGGGACATACTCGCTACGGCGAAGAGGCATTCTCGCTATGGCTATTCCATATCTCGCTATGGCGAGAAAACTTAGAAAATTCTCAGCTGTCCGAAAATTTTCCAGCTTCTCTTTCCTTTCCTTTTTCTCCCTTCTTTTTCTCTTTTCTTTTTCTGGGTTATTACACTTCACCTCTTTGAATGATGTCAAAGGAGAGAGAAGATAGTGTAAAATATGTTTTTCTTTCTATAGCTATAAGGAAAAATTGAAGATAGGGGAAGCTTAAAGAATTAAGTTTCTCAAGCTTTAAGCTATGAAGAAAGCTTTAACTCCTCTCTTTATTGAACTTGAATTTTCGTTTTGAATTTAAAAGTCCTTTATAAATGAGTTTTAAATAGTTTCTTTCTTTCTTTTTTTTTTTGCCTATTGTTTTGTCATCATATAAAATAATAGTGATGATATATAAGTTCATAAATGTCATGTACCCTAATTATGATCCTAATAATTACTCATTATTATTAAATATAAAACAATGTTTTTGTGTAGTAAATGGTCTTTCAAAAATTAAATTAAAATAGATAAATTGATATGGGAATATCCTAAAGCAAAGCAAGTTGAGGCTAATTAGGAATAGGATATTAATTAGAATACCTAAAAATGTAGTTAAGAGTCTAAAGATAACTCAAAATTGGAGACAGAATGACTGAATAAATTAAGGGATAAATATAGTGACAAAATCATAATTTCAAGTAACTTTTGAAAACTTAAAGGAGGGAGTTTTAAATAATAAAATTGAGCTCACTAAAGTTTTTAGAGATCTAGAAAATCATAAGAACCGTCAGAATGGTTAAAACTTTTTTGATTTATAATTTACACAGTTAATTGACCAAAACTTTAACTGAATTGTTCAGGATTATTTTAAATCTAATTAATTTGAAACCAAAGGCATTTAATAAATAAGAGGATCTAAATTTTATGATGAAAAATATGGTTTTAAAAAAGAAGTTAAAATGAGCTCAAACCATAGAATTAAAGAATAAGGGAAAAATTGAAAAATTTTCTTTAAAGAAACCCTAAATTCTCCATATAAAAAGGCCACCTCATCTCCTTTCCCTCACTTTGGCAAAATTCTTATCTCCCAAATCAAACCCAAGGACTTTCCAAAAGGCACTAAAATCAAGAGAGATTGAAGTAACCTAAGGAAAGAAATTCCAAGAAATTTGTCTATGTTGGTCTTTTTGCCTAGTTTCTAACCTTTCTCCTATCTTTCTCCATGGTTTTGGCATCTCAAAAGATGAAGTTTTAGGTCTAAGCTCATAGAGAAAAGAGCTTTAATAAGGAACCAAATACATCAAAATAACCATCATGAATAACCTTTTCACTTGATGTATAACTCATGGCATGGGAGAAGCATTTTTTTGGTTTTCTATCACCTTATGTGTTCGACTAGCCTAGGGGCGATATGGAAGGAGTTGGTTTTTCATTATACCATGCTAGGAATTAAGGTTTTGGAATGTAGAGATTAAGATTTTGCCATTAGAACAAAATAAGAAGACATGGAATGCATAAATGAAAACTTAGGGTTTTGATTGCACCTTAGCAGATATGAGGTCTTAGAATGATATTTTAAGCCATGTAATAGTATAATTAAGTTAAAAAGAAGCTAATGATCTCATTTAGATGCCAAATTCCCGAAAGAAAACAAAAACTTTATGGAAGCTAATTGGAGTGCATGTCTCAGCCATGGACCATATGAAGCACCTGGGAAGAGTTTTCTTTGATTCTAAGGATAGAAATGATCTAGGTATGAATTATGAACACCAAAGGAACCATTAGTTTGAATTTAAAAAACTTATTTTGAAATATGAAAATTTAGGGTTCCATTATGCATAAAAGAAGTAACTTAGTGCTAGACTCCTTGATTTAAATTTGTGATGACTCTAATGAGTTTAAATGAAGTCATATGACTTGCATTGAGTGAGAAATTAGAGCCAAGATAATGAATTATATGAGTTACTTCATTATGCCACTAAATAGAGCCATATGAAAGTCTAAAGCTAGAGTTAACTTATGTAAGGCTTATGTGGATCTAAAGATGGTTTCATTAATGTATTTGTGTCTTGTTTGCTGTGTCTAGGCCAAGAAAGTCAAGTTTCTCTCAAGTGTATTTGTGAGACCAAGAAAGGGAAGTGAGAACTAAGGAAGGAATTTATGCTTCTTGAGTAAAGATAGCTCTTCATCCATTCTTGTATGCTTATGTTAGATATTTGATTGTCATTGATTACTTGTCTATGTGTATGGATTATGATTCTTGTCTATTGCTACTGGTATGATAATTTGATGTAATTATGTTACATGAAATGCATTTAAAATGTGGAATGGCTTTTAATTAGTGAGGTTGTGCCAAAAGTCTCTTAATTGGGTGAGGTGAAGCCAAAATTCCCTAAATATAGATGAGAAAAAGCAAAAAATCTCAAGAATGAGTGAGGCTAAGTCAAAAGTCCCTAAAAATGGGTGAAGTTAATCCAAAAGTCTCAAATAATTAGGTGAGATTAGACCAAGAGTCTCTAGAACTTGTTTTTATTTTGATGGATGCATATGACTTTAAATATTTGATTATATTTAATATTTGAATGCCTATTATGCATGCTTACTCTCTTTGACATGATAACATGCCTTACAAGTGTGCTTGAAGGGTGAATGAGTTATTAGGATTCATAGAATCTCAATCTCCTCTATATTATTTCTAACCATGTCTAGGAAATTCACAAGGAAGCAAAGATGGAGACCAAAGAGCATAATTGATTTTACTTTGACAATAGTTTAGCATTTTATATATTTAAATACACAAGTAGGGTTGTATATATTATTTTTGTAATGTAAACATTCCCACAATTGCAAATGTATGAGATTATGATGTAAATGTCACTTTTGAATGTAAATGTGTAAGAATGTGCAATTTGGGTATATGCAAGCTATGGAATATGTATGTATAATGCCAACTGGATGAGTGATTTTGAGTTGCATAATGTTTGAGACCTGATTAAATAGTCATATATGTTGTATTTTATGTTTAGGACGTACTTAAATGGTCACATGCATTGAAGAAACCCATTTGGAACCATAAATATGCCACTTGAGCCACATTTTATCCCTAAATAAAAATTAAGACAAATGAATGAATTTTTAGATGAATTTGATAAGTATTTAGATCTCATTTAGACCTTTCATAAAGTTAAAGAACTTAATTTTTAGAGTTTTGTAGAATTTATTATGATTTTTTAACATTGCCTAAAAATTGTAGAATTACTTAGGTACTGTTCATTTGGTCAATTTTGGTTTTTTGGGTATTTGAGGGGCCAAATGGGCTCCAATACTCATGAAATTTTACAGACATATAGTTGACATTATAAGCTTTCTATAGCTATTGAGCTTGCATAAAATGGAGCTGTGTAGCCAAATATTTACATGCTCAAATTTTTAGGTCTAGTTTTGCTTGAAAATCTGATGCAGTTATTGTTCTATTAGATTTTTCATAGCCCAAATGAAATTTTTTTATTTGAAATTTTTACAGCATGTAATTCATATCCTGAGCTTTTCATAAAGTTCTAATTTGCATAAATCAGAATTTTCTAGCTTAAGATATGAATTTTTGAAGTTAGTGGTTAATATGTGAATCCATGAGAGATGATGCAATGATACTAGACTGAAATGCATGGCTTGAGATCTGAATTTCATGCTTCTTTTTATGATGTTTCGTGTTGAACAAACTTGTTTAAGATGCATCATGAGATCTATATGCTAAAGTTATGCAATTCGGAATGGAGAATTTGGGCCTTTAATATCGATTTATTCCATTGTTAGAAGTGCTAGAAATAAAAAAATTGATGTTGTAAGGATGTTATAATGTAAAATAGGTATTATTTCTTTATGGTACAACATTTTGACCACTTTGTTATAACTCTTACTACAATTATACTTATTAATTATAAAAAAATAAAATTGATCCTATTAAGATCCATTAATTATTAAATAAATCAATATTTTAAGCAATCAAACATGAAATGTTAAATAAAATATTATTCTATATTTAGTAATTATTGCATCATAATTAAAGTCTATATATAGTATTTGAGTTCATAGTATCATCATGTAAAAATTAAAGAGATTACTAGTCTCAAGCTTTCTTATTGTAGATGCCATAATACAAAATTATGTACTAATGATTAGTGGAAAGAATTAAAAGGTGCAAAGTAGACCCACAAAGAAGAAGTTCTTCTATGTTGCATGTTGCTTCAATGGTTATAAAGAATTTATAAATTGCTTAGTAGCCTATAAACTTATAAATAGGTTTAGTAGATGACAAGTTCTAAATTGCTTATGTATGTTGTAGTTTTAGCATTAGACAATCACTTACAGCAATATGAAGTAACTATAGTAATCTTCTTTAGCAATAAATAGTTAGAAACTACTATAAGCATCCAACTGCTCACCTTATATGAATTGATATCAAATAAGGAGCCTATAACAAGAAAATAAAATAATTAAAATAAATAAAAATCAAATAATAAATGAAGCATATAAAAATTAGAAAATAAATGAAACAAATAAAAGTTAACAAAAGGAAAAATTAACTTCTAGTTATGGTTCAATATTTGGTGAATCCATTGTTGATGAGTGACCATATGAGGCACAAGAGATGCACTCTTAGAGAAACCTGAGCCACAGCTTTAGTTTTCTGGGAATGTGGATTTTGCTTAAGAATGATTGTCCAATGTCTAGGATGGCTGCTTATTAACATCAGAATCACAGTCGATCCTAGTCAATATTTTGAGGATGTGCTTTAGAGAAAGCAACATCATTTTCACTTCTTGAAGCACATCATTAAAATTGAAATCATTCCACTAAATTGAAGTTAAGAGTATTGAAATCATTGTGCTTTTTAAAACATATCCTCAAACTACTTAGTGCATAGGAGAACAATTCATAAGATAATAAACATCTCAATTTACTCTTCCCAAATTGTGAAATAAAATGCAATAATGTTCTTTGGGTTATACATCCACTATCTTGAATGTCATTCTCATCCATTGGAATTACATCAATGATGCATTCTTCCATGAAATTATAGTGCTCATAGGAGAAAGTAATGTTAGCACAATTCAATGGATGAGAATGTCATTCAAGATCATGAATTTATAGCCTAAAAAACTTGTTTTCATTTTAGTTCAAAACTATAAAGCATGATGTATTTAGAGCATGCTTGTTGTCTTATTGATTCCTGTCCCATGCAACAAGTATTTTGAGGATGTGCTTCAGGAAGCAAAAACAATTTCAATATTACCAACCTCAATTTGATAGATTGATTTCAGTTTTGATGATGTGATTTAAGAAGCAAAATGAAATTGCTTTTTTAAAGCAAATTCTTGAAATACTGATATCATTCTATACTGAAGTGTTCCTACATCCTCTAAATACACCCACATCACATTGCTTAGGCATAAACTCAAACTCATTTTTTCTTTGTTAATGCAAAGTAGATTACTAAATGTTCCTAACTTTGATTTATTCTTCTTAAGTTTTAAGTTAAAATAAGATCACGTTCAATTAGGAAGTGTAACACCTGATTTTCATAAAAACGATAGAAATGGGCCAAATATAAAAGAGAGTCCTCTAAAATGAATTAGTTAAAGCC